>MWMN01000021.1:11666-74694 GCA_002968875.1 Cordyceps cicadae | reverse complement strand
GGGCCCCCCCCCCCCCCCCCCCCCCCCCCAAAAAAATACCACCACCAGACCAACCAGCCATTTGCATTCTCACCCCCCATATCCTCACTCCTCACCATACCATCCGTCCATCATCCATCCTCCCACTATCCATCCATCCATCCATCCATCCATCCTCTCATCCTCCCATTCTCCCATTCAATACCCATACCCTGGTCCCATTGTTCTCGCCTCGTCATATCTGCAACCGAATCTTCTTTTCGACTTCTTCTTGCTCTTTATTTCCACCCCCTGCCTGTATCAACATCAACTCCCTCCCTCCCCCGCCCCCTCCACTCCCACCTGGCCAGCCCAACGAACAGGGTCCACGGTAAGCTGTTAGGTTCGCCTTGCCTGGTCTGCTTTTTGATTCAGCGCTTGAACCTTGTTTTACACACCCCCATGATGGTCAAGACAGGCAGGTGCAAGACAGACACAGACGACAGCCAGACAGACAGACAGACAACTCACACAGACCACAGTTTACTCGTCAAGTCCACTGTCGTCGTCCACTGTCGTTGTCCACTGTCGTCGTCGTCACTCACTGTTGACCTCACTGACCTACTACTACTACTACTACTACTACTACTACTACCTGTCTGCTCCAGAGACACACACACAACACAGACAGACACAGACGCTTTCTATTTCTATTTCTATTCTTCCCTCACTGAAAACACCACCTCCAGCTCCATCATCTCCAAACATTCTTAACCCGTTCTCACCCCCCTCCCTCCCTCCCCTCCTTCCTCTCCCCCCCTTCTTCCCATTCACCTCTTGTCCTTTTGCCGGCAACTCCAATACAATACCTTTCTTGCAAACTCTCCTCCGTCTCCCCCGTTTCCTCCGTCTCCTCCGTCTTCGCCCTCCCTGCCCCGTACCGGCCTGCTACTCTCCCCGTTTGCTTGAAACACACCGCAACAAGACCTCATTCATCTACCTCTGCCTAATCATAACCACCACATTTGCTGGCTGCTCACCCGCAAATCCTCACCACCCCTCCTACTCCTACTCCTCCTCCTCCTCCTCCTCCTTACCTCCTGGCAACCCGCATCTGACCTGTTTCCGTTTCTGGTCTCGACGTCCGTCGAAACAGTTTCTCGTTTCCATCGACTTGACCTGCACATTGTTTGCGTTTCAAGCTTGGACGTCGAACCATCTTTTCTACCCCTCGGACATTTTCTCTTCTAAATTGTCCTTGTCCCGCCGCATTCGCCGACGATTAAGTTTATCGATTCTTCACCACCTCGCACCATTAATAAGTCGGCCAGCGGCTACTGCTGACCTTGCTCTGTCCGACAACAAACGCACGCATTCACCCAGCTCTGCCGTACAAGAAGAAGACAAGTTGGAATAGACAAGGACTCTGAAAAAAACAAAGCCTGGCTCATTTTTTTTCTTGTTTTTTTTTTTGTTTCACCTCCTTCACCGACGTCTTTGGGCCTTGTCCTCCAGCAACCACCCACCTCAAAGCAGTCTCCCGACGCAGCCACCCCGCTACAGCAGGCACCCAGCCGCCGTCCGTCGAGTTACAGGGCACTTCTTTTACCGACTTTCAACCCTTGATCCGTTTTCTTCGAGACAGAAATTCACCTCACAAGTACAAGATTCCACAGTCGTCGGGATATTTTCCGTTTAAAGTGTCCCCACTGGTCACAAGACGCTCGCGTTGATTGATATATTATATATGTTATTCGACCCGCCCGCCAACCCGTTTTCAACAGCCAAAAACCTCAACCTCTGACACTCAGCTCAGACAACCACCACAACCCAAATCTCCACTCCCGCAATCGGAAAGCCAAGCCCTCTTCACTGGCAACACTTTTATTTTTTTGGCCTGTTCTGACTCGATCCGCCATCAAAACCCTCCATCAGCCCGTCGACCTCCAACTTGTTCTTTCCTCTCTCCTGCCATCTCGAAATTTCTCCCCTCATCGCTCGCCATCTCGCAGTCACACCTCCTGCTTAGCCACAGCCTCTCCATCAGGCTCACTTACACGCATCACCACCACCACCACCACAACCACAACCACACTATCGCCGCCACCATGATGCGTCGTGAGTTCTCCTCGCAACATCCTGCGTCCTCCACTACTCCTACTTCCACATCCTCCACCACATCGTCAACAACGACCACATCAACCACATCCGCCTCCACAGCCTCAACCGGCTCTTCCTCTTCGCCCATCCACCTCCGCCGCAACCGCCGCCGCGCCTCATGCCGGCATGCTTCGCACGGCGTCGCTTCCGCCTCCATTCGCCGACCTTGCGGCCCTCACGCTGCTAAAACGAGTACTCTTCTTGCCCGCAACCCGGCCCTCGCCCACAAGTTGCACCAGATGGCCCTGCCCCTCAGCCCGCTCGTTCAGCTCACCACCGGCGCTGTCCACCCCGACTTTCCCACCAACGTCCTCCAGTTCTGGCTCCTCACCGACTCCCAGCTCGAGTCTCTCGCCTCCTTTTACCACCAGACCATGACCCCCAGCGGGCAACCCTCCCCCTGGGCCGCCCAGTACCCGTGCCCCGTCCGCTGGCGCTCCGACGCGCCGCTCGAGTGCAAGCGTCGCCGTATGGGCCGCTTCATCGGCCTCCGCGGTTGCGAGTCCCCAGTCGTCGACGCCCCGGCCCCCCCGGCTGCCTTTTTAAAGACCGAGGACGACATTGCCCGCGAGGCGAGACTCGCCCGCCTGGCCGCCGATGACGAGGCCCTTCGGAGAAAGACGGCCCCTGGCCCCTTCCCTCGGTGATTTACATACATATCCATGTACATGAACATCAACATACTCAACATTCATACTTACATATGTTGAAAACTTATGCCCCTTTCCCTCTGCTGTCTTGCTTCTTATGCTGGTGGTTTTGGTTCTCTTTTTCCCTGAGAACATCCTTTTAGAATATTGGTCACAGCACCACAGAGCAACCATTGGCGTCTACAGTGTCACACCCAAGTGTCAGGAGGAGCCCTTTGATTTTTGATTGATTTTAGCGAGTTTTGATACACTTTTTTTTTCCCCGCTTCTTGCTTGTTTTTTTTTTTCGGCGGCATTTGCTTCTCGCATGCTTCCCTCTGGAATCAATCCTGTTTTAACAGCTCATGGATGTTGTACCCACGCATAGATAGTATATACTACCACTGCAGAAAGGCAAAATATCATAAACCAAAGACCTTCAAGACAAATGATGACACAGTTACTAGGACAAACGTCCCGGGAACCAGGAGAAGTGGAAAAGTGAGGAGCCGTAATATGATTATTACCCTTGTGTGTATTTTTCTAGCCCAGCATTCGTACTTGAACAGAAACACATGTAGCAGAAGACAAAACCGAAAACGAAACTAGGAAAAGACCAAGATGCTTACGCCCAAGACTCCCCATATCTGTGTATGTGTTTTTTTTTTCTCGCAAATGCACCACCTCTTACACCCCCTCCTCCTCTCCTCCTCTCTTTCCCGCACGTTCGCAGGTTCATCCGCTGTCCTTGCTTCTACTGCCACTACCACCGCTGCTTGCCCTGCTACCATCCGCTCCTCCTCCGGCGGCTCCGCCGTTGTGGCGGCTCCGGCCGCGCCGGGCCTTGCGCGGGGGGCGCTTCTAGTTCCCGCCGCTCTTGGCCTGCGGCGCGTCCACCAGCACGGCCTCGTCCTCGCTCGCCACGGTGCTGCTGGCGGCCCTGGCGGCCTTGAGCTGCTGCTGCTGCTGCTGCTGCTGCTTGGCATCGGTGGTGGTGGTGGTGGATTCCTGGTCGAGCTCGCGGATGAAGGCGGACTGGATCTGGCCGCGGCGCTTCTCCCACCAGGCCTTCTCGGAGGCGGCCTGGGCCTCGATCTCGGCGAGGCTCTCGCGGAGCTTGGTGTTGGAGGCGATCTCGTGCGCGGACTGGAAGACGGCGTGGCCCCAGTTGGGCGCCAGCGCGTTGGCCTATGCGAGCGCTCCTGGTCAGCAGGGGTTTTGTTCGGTGAATTAAGAAAAAGAAGAACGGCGCATCAAGGGTGTTTTGTGTCAAAACGTCCCTTCCCCCCCTGCTCGCTCGCCTCGAGCGAAGCGAGGCCGACGAAAAAAAAAAAAAAAAAAACGTACCTCGGTGACGACGTCGCGCAGCTCCTCCTCCATCTCGCGCTCGGCGCGCTGGAAGCGCTGCCACAGGTCATCGCCAACGCTGCCGCGCTGCAGCAGGGAGCTGCACGCCTGCTTGGCCGTCTTGATCTGGATGAGGCGCTGGATGTCCTCGACGGCGCGGCGGACGAGCGCGGCCTTGAGCACGCTCTCGGGGACGGCGGGGCCTTGGCTGCCCTCCTCGGGCTCGGCGTGGAGGAGCGACAGGTACACGTTGCGCTGGAGGTTGGGGCCGAACCAGGGTGCGAGGTTTGCGCTCTCGGCTGCGCGTCCCGGGTCTGATGTTAGCATCCTACTCGTTTCAAATCGGGGCTGCCGCTTGCTCTCGCGTCGCAGCTCGGGGGGGTCGGTCGGGCAAGGTGGAGAGGACGTACCGGCCTGACGTTTGCGGTAGATGGTGGAAAAGGTCATGAGTGCGCCGCTGAGTACCATGAGGTACGCAAAGGGCAGGGCGAGCCCCTTCCAGTCAATGCTGAACATGACGGCGCGGCGGTGGTGGTGGTTGTGCTGTTTGACGTCGTGTGATGTATCGTTGCGGTCGATGTAGGGAGGGGAGAGCGAGTGAGATTCAGTAAGTCGAGATTGGCCGGACGGAGGGAAATTTGCCGACTCGGGGTTTCGGACGCTAAAGAAGTGTAACGCGCACTTGGGAGGCAAAAAAGAGCGGCGGGTGGGAGAGATTGAAATGTTTGCGCTGTAGAGATCCAAGCGATGCCACCCAAAGTATATCTCCGTTCTGGACAGATAATCATGGCCGCCCTGTGGCCAGTTTGGGGGTGGGCTTGGCGGCTTTTAGCGGGGACGCGGCAGCAACGCCTGATGTGCCGGGCTAACGTTTCTCCATCAGCCATGTCATTCATTAAAGTTCACGGTATCTATGTATCCATATGCAGGTATAAAACAAGTTGTCACAATGTGAATTTTTTCCAGAAGCCACAAAATCCCTCTTCACTCTAGCATGAAGCTACAGTAGATCAACTTCAAAGCATCATGACTTCCTCCCCTGCCTGCGCCAGCTGCTCAAAGACGGCCCCGGAGGTCAAGCTCAAGCACTGCCTCAGATGCCCGGAGATCAAGTATTGCGGTCGAGTCTGCCAGACCGCTCATTGGCCTGTTCACCGTGCCAGCTGCAAGAGCCAGACTGGTGCAAACTCTGCCCCCCGGGCCTCCGCATCCACCCCTCAATCTTCTTCCTCTTCCTCTTCCTCGGCCAAGCTGTCCCCTCCCAAGGGCCTCCAGCAGGGCATCGCCCAGCCATTCACGCGCCTTGATAAGGGTACCTGGCTGCACGACCGCCCGCGCCAGGACGTCTTCGCCCTGCTCATCGATGCCTACCGGCTGCGCGTCGAGGACATGTACAACCTCGAGGGTGAAGCCGAGACCGACAGCCTCTATGGCGGCGCGCCCAATGGCCTCGGCGGCTTCCGCCGCTTCCTGAGCCGCGTCGCTGCCGCCCGCCCGGCCCTTCTACCGCCTTGGTGGGATGAGGCCGCGAAGAAGGACTGCGAGGACTTGGGCATGCAGGGTGGCGGGTGGCACTCGCTGGCGGCGGCGGTGGAGAAGAGCGACATCGTGGAGCACTATGGTGACGGACAGTTCCCTATGCAGCTGCGCATGTTTGCCGAGGCCGTCTACGGCTCGGCGCCGGGGGGTGCGAGTGGTGCGGCGATGAGGGGGATGATGATGGCCATGGAGCAGGGTGGTAGCGAGGGGTTCACTGCGACGAACATTGACATCTCCAAGATCTTCGCTCGGCAGTAGATGAAGGATTCATTGCAGTTATTTGCCTTTGTTCTTGGGGAAGAAAAACCGTAAGTGAATGATGCAAAGGCAAATTCTTTGTCTTTACCGTCGGGAAATATGGAATGCATGTTTGTTATACGGATACGAGGTGAAAGAGGGGTAAGGATCAGAGGCACTCAAGGGATAAAGTGATAACAAAAATGAAGAACAAAGATAAATGTTGAAAAAAAATGCCACTCATCCAGGAGCTACAATATTTATTATATCCTAAGCCGAATTATCTTTTCAGTCAGCCCAATAGGAATGATCTCCGGTCTGCCAATTCAGTTTGCGTCTCTTGACACCCTCACTTTAGCACCCTCCCTCCCCTTAGTCAGCAGGCTGCATAGCCCTCTCATCACCCTTCCCTTTCCACAAATTGTCGACTTCATCACAGCAAGCATCAACATTGCCACGCCACAGGCATCGATTCCACAGCAAATAATACTTCTGCCATAAAACCGATCCGTCGCAGCCATGGATGGAAACTTCTTAGCGGCCGCGGCAAAGTATCCAATCACCGCTGGCCATGTCTACAAGTATGGTACTGCTGGCTTTCGTATGAAGGCCGACCTGCTCCCTTGCGTCAGCTTCCGAGTCGGCCTGCTCGCCGGGCTGCGCAGTCGCAAGCTCAATGGCCAGGCCATCGGCGTCATGATCACCGCCAGCCACAACCCCGCACCGGATAACGGCGTCAAGATTGTCGACCCCATGGGAGAGATGCTTGAGCAAGAGTGGGAGGCTTATGCCACGAAGCTTGTCAACTGCGCCACCGACCAGGAGCTTCTAGACACGTACAAGGCCCTTGCCGCCCAGCTCAAGATTGATCTCGCGGCTCCTGGCCGGGTCGTCTACGGCAGAGACACCCGCCCCTCCGGCCACGGTCTCGTTGCTGCGCTGGCCGGAGCCCTTGAAGCAACCAACACTGAGTACACCGACTTTAAGATCCTCACCACCCCTCAGCTCCACTATCTGGTCCGCTGCGTCAACACAGAGGGCACCCCTAAATCGTACGGAAAGGTCAGCGAGGCTGGGTACTACGAAAAGCTCTCCGAGGCCTTTGTCCGTGCCCTGCGCGGACGCAAAATTCAGGGCCAGCTCATTGTCGACTGTGCCAACGGTGTCGGTGGGCCCAAGTTTGCCGAGCTTGTCAAGATCATTCCCAAGGACGTCACAGGGTTTGATGTGAAAATTGTAAACGACGATGTGCTGCGACCGGAGGTCTTGAACCTTGACGTAAGTGAACAACGTAATTGCCAAGTCCATCACAATGCATGCTGATTGTTCAGTGCGGCGCCGACTTTGTCAAGACGAGACAGCGCAACCCTCCCAACCCCAAGCCCGTTCCCGGCACCCGATGCTGCTCTTTTGACGGCGATGCCGACCGTCTCATCTACTACTGGATTGATCCCGAGACCGGCTTTTTCATGCTCGATGGCGATCGAATCTCGTCCCTCTGCGCATCCTTCATTGGCGAGCTCGTCCGCTCTGCCGGTCTCTCGGACGACTTGCGCATTGGTGTCATCCAGACCGCATACGCAAACGGTGCCAGCACAAAGTACATCGAGAAGCTACTGCAGCTTCCTGTTGTATTCACCCCCACGGGCGTCAAGCACCTGCACCATGCCGCTTGCCAGTACGATATCGGCGTGTACTTTGAAGCCAATGGGCATGGTACCGTCGTCTTTTCGCAGGATGCCTTGCGCCTGTTTGGTACCAAAGAGCCTCAGTCGCCGGCCCAGAAGGATGCTCTGGAGACTCTGGCGGCGATCGGCGACCTGATCAACCAGACTGTCGGCGATGCCATTTCCGACATGCTCATGGTAGAAGTCGTCCTCGCCCACAAGGGCTGGACCCTGAAGGACTGGGCCACCACGTACACGGATCTTCCCAACCGTCTGGTCCGTGTCGAGGTTGCCAACAAGGACGCCTTTGAGGCCACGGATGCTGAGCGGCGGCTGGCCAAGCCGGATGGAGCACAGGACGCTATCGACGAGTGCGTTAGGAAATACACGTCGGCGCGGTCCTTTGCTCGTGCTAGTGGTACCGAGAATGCTTGCCGAGTCTATGCAGAGGCGGCTTCGCGCGCCGAGGCGGATGAGCTGGCCAACAAGGTTGCGCAGATTGTCAAGCAGTTTGGCTCTTAGGAGATGGACATGGCGGAGTGCTACGCTTCAGACCAGCGCAGCAGGCTACCGTTTATGGTTTGTTCCTCCCTCTCCCCGTATTTACGCCAACGCAGCTAACAGCCATGGACAGGTTTCGTGACAAAGTGGAAAAGTTCTATAGAAGCACAGCCTAGTCCTATGGAAATACACGTCAAGCATAAGCATATATGGCACAAGTCTCTATGTGACATTCTGTTTGCTTTTGATCTGTTGAAGGCCCCTCTCAAATGGTACAGCTGCGCTGCTTCGGATCACCCATGGATTGCGACGTGAGGATATTCCGCGTGTAGCGCCTTTAAACAGTTCTCGTGGCGATTACTCTCGAGAGGGAAGAGCTCTAATGGTCAGGTCATCATGCTGATGATGGGTCTGGTGATGGCGTCTAGTTCACACAGTAGACCCTTGCTGAAGTTCGAGCTCTCTGGCAGGCAAGTAAAAATCGAATAGAGCATAACAGTGAAGATGCAGCGAATGGATAAACATGGTTGCGCCTAGCTTTCCAGCGTACGCTACGGTTTGCTATGCACCCTGTTGGTCGAGGTGTTGTGTTGTTGAGGCGCAAACACCAAGTATTTACGGGTACGAAGTGGCACTCTGTTTGGTCTGGCCTGGTCGTCAAGCGGAGAGGTCAGAAAACTACATAGATATTTCATCCTGGAAAAATATTTGATTTTATTCATGTAAAAATAAGAACGACGTGATATTTTTGCATCGATTCATGCCACTTTTGCTCCCAAATTTGAGAAATTCCGCAGCGTGTTTCCCGAGCTCAATGCTGCTACAACACCCCTTCTCCACATGACGAGACGCAATGCGTACCTCACTTGGCTTCAACCTTGCATCAGCAAGCCGCGCGCGCGCCATCATGCCCGAAAACGAAGAAATAGCCGCGACAATTCAGGACGGCTTAAATCCATACATAAAACCTCGTGAGCAGGTCAGCTACATCCGGCGCATACTAGCTGCACACCTCGCGAAATGCACACAGGGTAGTGCCCTCACACCTGCGTTGGCCCTGGCCACCGGGCAGGATATCGACGGCCACATCAAGACAGACAGCACCACGGAAAACACCATATACCGAGACTACCTTGAAGCCTTGAAGGAAAACCTTGCCGCGAGGAAAGATTTTGAAGAGGCCGGCCGGTATACCGTCCCTGAGCCCTCGGCCGCCGACGAGACAATCACCTCCGCCACGTCCTCGGGCCTGCATGAGCGCCTGGCCCTGCTGAAGCTGCACCAGAAGCGCGACAGCCTATACGCGGTGCAGGAGACTCTCGACACGCTGCTGGAGCAGCCGGCTGCGGACCCAGAGTTCCTGGCCGCCGAGCGCGTCTTTCACGGCGTCGCGCTCGCCCAACCCCCTGTGCCCCGGGATGTCAGCGACGCCATGGTCGCCGAGCAGGGCGGCTTGGCGCCGCTCGACATCCCCGCGCAGATCAGCCGCCTCGAAAAGGTCGTCCTGCGCGCCAAGCTGCTGCTCCGGCGGGAGGAGCAGCAGCTGCAGGATGCTCGGCAGCAGCACGCGCGGTGGCGCGGGTCCTTGACGATGCAGGCGCCGCCGCCACCGCCGAGCGAGGCGGCCAGGCTCGCAGCGCTGAGCGCGACGCGCGACGAGCTCATTGCCTGGATCGAGACGGAGCTGGGCAAGGCGTCGCCGGAGACGGCGCAGGCTGTCGCGGCAGAGGACGGCTCGTCGACGACGGAGCGCGGCGGCGAGACGGACCCGGCGGCCATCAAGGAGCAGCTGGCGACGATTAGGGAAAAGTACGACCAATACGTCTCCGCGAGGCGACGCCTCTTGGAAATGGCGGCCGCCGCGGCGAGCGAGTCGCAACCGCTACCGCCGCCATCGACGAATGCAAGAGCAACGAGACGAACGAGTTACGCGCCGGCGGCACCGCCGCGTCTGCCGACCGATCACCTGGTCTTGCCGTACCTGGCCGCGCTCGTCGACACCGCGGCCGACCACAAGGCCACCGTGGCATACCGATCGCACGCGTCCGCCCTGGTCGCCAGGACCGCCCAAGAGAACAGCCGGCAGGTGGGTGAGCTGGCCGAGGAGAGCCGCTTGCTGACCGCGTTCCGCTCCCAGCTTGGTGCCTCCTCCTCCTCATCCTCCCCGCACCGCCGCCACCGGTCGGGCGTGGACGCCGCGGGGTCGCAGGCCGGCAGCATCGCCGGCCGGGTGCGGCCGTGGGTGGACGCCGCGGACGCCGCCAAGATGGCGACGCTGGAGTCCGTGGCGGAGACGCTCGAGACCGGCCAGGCGGCGCTGGAGGGGCTGATGAGCACGCTGCAGGGCATCGCCGAGGTGACGGGCAGGGACGTCCTGGGCGGCGGGGAGGGGGACGCGGCCGGGGAGGATGCGCAGCTCGGCGCGGGGACGCCGAGGGCGAAGAGACATGCGAGGAAAGGGAGCCGGGCGCAGCCGCAGAGCTCGATGGATCCGTGGTCAAGAGTACGAGGGAACCTGGGCCTGCTGGGTCAAGAGGGACCGTGAGCGTGAGATTACTGCATATATACCCTTGTCTACTTGCATGCATAGCCAAATTTAAACTTTTTGTCTTTTCTTTACGTCATTTCGGAAATACAGTCGTCGCTATATGCAGGTGATTACTTTGCAGCCATGATTGCAGATATTCTCATGGACAGGTCGAGGATCGACAGGTGCTCGTCGGCGCCATCCAGTAACCGCTTGTCCACCTCGGAAAAGACCATGACCATCTTGTTTTTTTGCACGTCGGGGATCATTTCGTCGTATACAAGCACTTGGTACAGCTATAACAGGTTAGAGAGCGGGCCTTGTTCCGAGATGGAGGATGCTTACCTGGGACACGATTTGCCCGGCGCTCCAGCCGTCAGCCACCATGTCTTCCACAACTCTAGAGACGCCGGAATATGAGCCGGCTGATCCACGCGGGCGCAGGGCTGCCACAAGCTGGTCTATCGTCTTCCCGGGAATCACGCCGGCAATGTCCTCAATGATCTTGACCGTCACGGCCTTGCCATCCACGTCCATGGCCTCGTCGCCGTCCACGTCCGCGGGTCGCGGACCGGCGCCGACCAGCCGCGCGGCGCTCTGCAAGAACGTGACCGCTTTGCGCAGGTCACCCTCTGCGCAGCGAATCAGCGCGTCGACGGCACCCTCCTCGAGCGGCACCTTCTCGGCCGCCGCGATGGCCTCGAGGCGGCGCCTCGCGCTGCCCTGGTCCAGGCTCTTGAAGCGAAACTTGCTGCAGCGGCTGGCGAGCGGGTCGATGATGCGGGTGACGTAGTTGCAGATGAGGCAGAAGCGGGTGATCTTGCTGTAAATCTCCATGGTGCGGCGCAGGGCGCTCTGGGCGTCCTGCGTCATCGAGTCGGCCTCGTCGAGGATGATGATCTTGAAGGGCGGGCAGGGGTGGCGGTCGCGGTAGCCGTTGGCCGTGGGCGGGTTGGTGAGCTGCATGCGCGCAAAGTTCTTGACCTTTTCGCGGACGATGGAGATGCCGCGCTCGTCGGAGGCGTTGAGCTCGAGCACACGCGACTTCATCATCTCGGGCCCGTAGAGCTGCTTGGCGAGGGCGAGGATGGTCGACGTCTTGCCGGTGCCGGGCGGGCCGTAGAAGAGCATGTGAGGGAGCTGGAGGGGAGGAAAGGGAACACATCGTCAGCAACGTGTCTCGTGTGTGGGAGCTCGGATCGAGGCCTTACGTTGGCGGCCTGTAGGGTTCGTTGGAGAACGCTGACGGTGTGTTCTTGGGCGGCGACGTCGTCGAGGCTCTTGGGACGACTGGGTGCAGTTAGCGAATGCGCTCAAGGTTCGAGTTGGAAGCTTGTTGCATACTATTTCTCAACCCAGGGCTGGACGCGGCCGTCGTCGGTCTTGCTCTGCTTGAGCTCTGAGCCGCCATTCGCGGCGGCGGCAGCTTTGCGGGCCTTGATATCGAAGAATGATGCCATTTCCGTATAGTTGCGCGGCGATTGAAGACCTGTGCCGCTATGTAGACGGATGTGTTGGGGGAGGGGTGAGATTGGGCTGGCAAAGATGAAGATTGAATATGGGAACCCATTAACGCGTTGGGGCGCGACAACCACCTTCGCGTGTCTGTCAAGATTCACGCTATGAGGTAGGTACCGACGAGGCACTCTGCGGGGCACTTCCAGCAGTTGATCAGACTGTAAAACCAGGGCGTCAGTGGCGTCAGTGGCTAGGAAGAAGCGGGCTCGTACCTATTCCTGGGATCGGGTTGAAAAAGAGCGATTACCACAAAAATAACATATCCAAAGAAATGACCCTTTTTGTTAAAGAAATACATTCGTATAATTATTCTCTCATGTCACCAAACCGCTGCTGGTCCCTTGAAATCTCTCGCTGCCCCTGACATACATACATACATCCTGCACCTGCAAGCCCCACCATCAAGGTATTAGGGCGGTGTTGCCTGAACTGATGAGCTTGTAAACCATAAACCATTTATTTATACTGCCTCGGGCGACTAGCTAGTTGCCCTGGGATAGAGCTTCTTTGTGGCCGTCAATCTCACTTGAATCACGATTGGAATAGTGACTTTATGCTCTACAACCATCCCAATCCAGACCAGTCAAGCGCCAAGCTCCTGTGTTGTCCCCCCCCCCCCCCCGACTTAGTTAGCAGTCACCCTACCTCCAATTAAGAGGTCGGTGCCTCCAGTGCAACAATGCAAACGCCTGCTTGTCCAGCCAGGCTTTTCTTCTTTTTCCTCATCATTCTTCCACCAGACCACATCTCTGTCCTTGCAGCCTCATCTTCACCTGTCTAATATTTTAACCATCATCCACTCTGCGGCGACTCATACGACTCACATTCCCACGTTCACAGCCGCAGTGTGCCGAGAGAGCTCTGCCCCGCTCCCGCCTTGTCCTTGTCCATCGACCCGCCGTGCAACTTCGAACCCGACATCAATTTCCCCCAGCACAGGTTTCTGAAGTTTGTGAGGCGCCCTCGGCCAGGAAACCTGCTGCTTCTCCCCCCATCTATGCTTCTACGCCTCTTCATCTATACCGGCTCCCCCGCTCTCTGTTGACGCTCACGGTCGCTACAATGGACCACTCTATCATCCGCATCACAAAGGTTCGCCGAGCCCTTCCTCACCGTCAAACCTTGCTTACTCTCGAGATTCTCTAGGAGCTCTCAGACATGCAACGGTCTTCCGATCTCTGTACGTCTTTTCTGTGTCCATTTACATGAGCCAAAGACCACCGCAACAGCTAACTAATCCCAGCCATTGCCGTTGCCTGTCGCGATGTCGATGTGCTCAATGTGAAGGCGCTCATCATCGGTCCTCACGAAACCCCGTACGAATTCGGATTCTTCGAAGTTAGTTGTCATTTCCTCTCGATAACAATCCCATCTAACCATTTGATTACAGTTTGCTATCAAAATTCCCAAGAGTATGTACCCGTCCGGTCCCACTGCCTGCAGTACCTATGTATTCTAACCCCCCCATAGCCTACCCATCAACCGCGCCATCAGTACAGTGCCTTACGACTAATGGTGGGCGCTCTCGCTTCAACCCGAACATATATTCCAGTGGAAAGGTTTGCCTGTGTGTAAGCCCCAACTCGTGTCAATGCCTTTGGCTAACCGTCGCAGATCCATCTTAGGGTACGCATCCATAAGAGCCGCTGCGGGCCGAACTAACTTTTCTCAGGACCTGGAGAGGTGAACGAGGTGAGCAATGGTCGTCTGCCCAGGGTATGGAATCTGTTCTGTTATCGATCCAGAGCCTCATGTCTGCGAATCCGTACGAAAATGAGCCCGGGTACGAGAAAGCCACGGACCCAGCGGACAAGGAGAGGCAAAAAGTTTATGCTCAGAAGGTAAGCGTCGTACACCTCTTACATTTTATTCTTCTAAACGGACCAGATTCGCCATGAATCCTTGAGGATCTCCGTTATTCAACGCTTGGAGGAGTATCTGAACTTGAAGTCAGATGGAACTGGAAACTTGACAACAAAGCCCAGCGATGACTTGGATGTCGATGAGGCGGCGGTAGCGTTCGAGCCATTCAAGGACCTCCTGAAGCGACGATTTCTCTGGTATTTCGAGTCGTACATGGCGGCTGTTCGACTTGGAAAATCGGAGATCAAGGATGGTACGCGCTTCCAGCTGATGCCGTTCGAGCATAGGGGGGGCAACGGCATGGATGGCAGCTTCAACTACACACAGCTCGAACGACGCCTCTTGAACGTCAAAGCAGCTCTTGACCATGAGCTGACCGGCTGGGCCACGGATGGTCTAGCTGCAAAACTCGGCGACTCGACTGTAGCTGTGAACCTGGGACATCAGTTCGATCGAATGGCAGCTCATCTGAAACAAGGAGATGTACCCCATAGTGTGGCCCTGGAAAACAACAATCCTTTTGTCTGGGTTTTTACATACTTTGGACGTCCTATGACCAAGTTTGACGGTGGCATCGTTCAGATCAAGTTGCACTTCAGCCCTAATTTCCCCAATGAGCAGCCGCGCGTCATTTTCCAATCGAAGATCTTTCACCATCAAATTGCACCGGATGGAACATGCTGCTACAACCCTCCAGCCAGTACAGTGGGCGATGTACGTACTCATATCGAGGCCATTGTGGCGGCTCTCGAGGATGATGAGCCGGCGTACGACCCTCGAAAAACCGTCCATCCTGAGGCGACCAAGCTATATTGGAGCAAACTACCCGACGAGAAGAAGCAATATAACCGAAGACTACGCCGATCTGTTCAAGATAGCATGGAGTAGGTTTCTCTCAGTTACTCTATGATGATTGCGCTGACGTATCTGCAGAGACTTGCCGGAATAGTCACCCAGTGAGAGACGACGCAAGATTCGAGCAAGCTGATGGGGCGGTCAGCATATGGAGGTAGACTCTACCTCATTCAGTTTCTTCATTCTTGTTGCTTGGCCGAGAACGGCAGGATGGCGCTTCCTGTTGGGAGTTTACTTGGCAACTGATAATTTCGGCTGTCACCTTTGATCACGAGGATGAATGCAAATGGGGCATTTTAGTTGAAAAATAGCGAGAAATTGAATAAATCATTCGTTTCTTAGAAGCATGCTTGGCATGAATGCCGAATATCCGTAACGCCGTACAGTAAGTACATGGACTTTGAAGTCGCCAAAAGCAGAAGCAAAAGCAAAAGCAAAAGAAGAAGAGATGCAGGAGACGCAGGAGATGCAGGAGACGCAGGAGATGCAGGAGAGGAAAAGGTAGCGTCTACTTTCTCGCCTTGCTCGTGGCTTTCCTGTCCACCCTGTCCTTGACCGGGTTGTACGGCACCGCCACGCCCTGGTAGGCCTCCTGCCGACCATGCCCGCTCCTGAACTCGTACATGCCCGCGTGGCCGGGCAGGTACGCCGCGGGCCCGCCCTGCGTCGGGCGCGCCACCTGCTCGGCGTGCAGCTTGTCCAGCGACTCGCCGACGACCGCGTACTGGGACCAGTTGATCGGGGGACACCTGACGACCTCCTGGGGCCTCGGCAGCACCGCCCACGCCGCGACGCCGCCGCCGCCTCCGCCGCCGCCTCCCTCCTCCTCCTCCTCCTGTTCCCCCTCCTCATCCCCCGCAGGCGCAGACTGGTGGTGGTTCTGGTGGTGGTGGTTGTTGACCTTGCCGGCGACGAGGTCCCGAACGAACGCGTCCGGGTCGTCGACGGCGGCGTCCTTGGCGCGGCTGAGGGCGCGCATGTCGGCGGCGGCGCGGGCGCGCTGGACCTGCAGCACCGCGATGGCGGAGCGCAGCGCGATGGCGTCGGGGTTGCCCTCGAAGTCGATCGGTTCCGGGCCGGGCGCGAGCGGCAGCGTGACGGCGGGCGTCTCCTGGGTGGTGTGCGTCAGGGGCGGCGGCGCGGGAGCGGAGGAGGAGGAAGGGGGGGAGAAGGAAGAAGAAGAAGAAGAAGAAGAGAGTTGGGCGGCGCGGAGGGGGGGTGTGATGGGGGAGATTGGGAGGGCCGTTGGCGGGGGAGGCGGCGCGCGGGGGCGGGGGCGGGGGCGGCTCGGTTGGCGCGGTGGTTGGCGCGGCGGCGGGGGGCTTTTTGCTGGTGTTTGTTGATATTGTGAGGGCGGGCATTGTGGTAAAGGGAGGCGGGTGCGCGTTGCTGGGAGGGATCGTGGGTTGGTTGTCGCGCGAAAAGAGGTTGGGCGGTTTGGCGGGGTTTGAAGGTAGGTCTGATGGGGGGGAGGCCGCAAGCGGCGGACGCCAACGCTTGGGAAGGGACAAGCTAAGCTGTGGCGGAGGTTGCGAGCGCGTCGGTGGTCGGTGGTCGGTGGTCGTTGGTCGGTGGTGGAGGATGTTTTTTGTGTTTGTGAGCGTAGAAATGGTCTGGGCGCGATGGTTAGGACAAGGTTGTGCTGGGTGGTTGATGGCGTTGAAGGTTCCAGGTTTCGGTCTCGACAAATGATGACTGGGAAATACAAAAACATGCTATTAAAAGTAATAGTTAGGCTTCAGCGCTAGGCGGGGCGGGGCGATGACGGAACCGGCTTCCGGCTTTGGGTGGCGTGTAATTCCCATCTTGGGATTTATTGTTCGATTATTGTCCACATCATGCGAATTTATCAGGTGGCTTTTTTAGAATATTTTTTGTCCCATGTATTCTGGGCGGGCAGATCAACCTGGTGGTCGAGCTGGAGCTAGCCAGCATTCAACATTCAATCAAGTCAAGTCAAGCAAGTCATGGTGATTACTCAAACCGCACCCAACACAGAGACAAATTCACTGCGGCCTTGCCTGAGTAGTAGTTTTCATCTCCCTCATCCAAGAATATGTCTGTATTTATGCAATTTAAAATGTGCCCATTAAATCATCGTCAAAATACGCCACCTCACATGTAACATCATAATCGTATCCACCAGTACCAGAAACCAGCAGTGGCACAGCATCGTCAGGTTCAAAAACAAACATGTCCAAGGCTTACACGCTGAAAAGAACCCTCAAAGACTTGAGATGCTTCGCCCCAATCGCACCGGCACTCGCCAGCATGCATACGCCCGTAAACACCACCACCCAGCGGTACGCCAGGGCGTCGCCGCCAAACTCTCCGCCTGCCCTGACCACCAGATTTCCGCCGATGGGCCCGGCGCATACGTTCCCGAGACCCTTGCCAAAGTTGAGCAAGCCGTAGACCATCGGCGCCGCAGACGAGGACGGGGATCCGGCACCGGCGCCGTCCGGGCCGCCGCCGCCGCAGACGCTGGTGCTCATGCGCGCCCACATGGCCGTGTACCCGGCGGCGAAGAAGCCGTAGACGACGGCGAAGCACACGAGCGGCGCCAGCGAGCGGGCCGGCTGCCACATGGCCAGGCAGGCGACGGCCGCGACGGTCACGGCGGTGGACGCGAGCGCGCTGGTGGACGCGCGGCGGCGATCCGAGAGGCACCCGAAGGCGAGCTGCCCGGCGACCTGGGCGACGCTCATGACGGCGAGCAGCAGCGCGCCGGCACGCTCGCCGAGGCCCAGCGCCGCGGCGTGGGACGGCAGGTACAGCGCGGGGAAGAAGTAGCCGAAGCCCTGGAGCAGGTTGGACAGGGAGTAGGTCCAGAAGAGGCTGCTGCGGAGGAAACGCCGGTCGATCGGGGCCGCTGCGGTGGTAGCGGAGGAGGAGGATGGGGGTAGGCGGCCGCGGAGAAAGGGTAGGAGGGGCCCGGTGAGGAGGACGAGGGCGACGGCGACGGCGCGGAGGGTGACGGCGTAGCCGTGGCGGGAGAGCAGGGACTGCACGGCAAAGGGCATGGCGGCGCCGGAGATGCCGGAGGCGCCGCAGAGGATGCCAAAGGCCATGCCGCGCCGGGCGACCCAGAACTCGCTGACCATGTGCAGGATCGGGTAGTAGAAGATGAGGAAGCCGAGGCCGTAGGCGACGCCCTGGGTGAGGATGAGGCCCTCGAGGGTGGTGGCGAAGGAGCCGGCGACGAGGCTGAGGATGCAGATGGGCCCTTTTGTTGTAGTGTCAGTGGGCTTCCGGAGGAGGAGGGGGGAAAGGGACATGTATATATATATATATATATATATATATGGGCATGTAGAAGGGACTGGTTTTGCTCACAGCCGATCCAAATCATGGGCCGCAGCCACCGCTGGTAGCGCTGGATGAGCAGCATCATCAGCGGCGCGCCGAGGTATCCGACGCCCGAGGCGATGGTGCCGACGATGCCAATGTACCGGTTGCCGGCGAACTCGGGGATGGTCGAGTAGTACTGCTGGAAGACGCCGTACGACATGGGGAAGCCTTGTGGATGGGGGGGAGAGAGAGACCGGGGTCAGCCGAAGAAGGGGCGGCGGCGGCGGCGGCGGCGGCCAACTCGGGGAGGGCTTGCGGGCAATTTTCCAACTTACCCCAAAGACAGGCCTCGAACATGAAGGCCGCCAGCAGGACGCGCCAGGCGGCGACGCCGCCGTCGACGGGCGCCAGCTGCGGCTGCTCGACGCCGCTGGTCGCGTCGTCGAGGAGGATCTCGTGACCGGCCTCGGGCTCGGCCGAGCCGCCGCCGCCGGCTGCCGCGGGCCGGTGACGGTCAGTCAGTTGCACGTCATCCATTTGACGGCTTCCTTTTCCTTTTTGTAGAACTTGTCGGTAAAAAAGAAATGATGACAGCAAAATACGAAATGGATAATGCTTTGACCTTGAATCATGCGTTGTCCGTTGACGAAGAGACGAGGGAAACCCGGGCAGGCCATATATAAGCTCTGATATAAGCCCGTTAGCTCTCCGGCGGTCGGCACATGTGCTCGCCGCCCCCCGCCCCCAAAGGGCCCTCGATGTTCTGGAACCTGGGCACCCAACAAGCAAGAGCCGCATGCAAAGTCGTAGATACATGATTTATCGGTTATTTTGGAGGCATTTCTGAGTATAGCAAACTTGAAGCACTGTACAATCGGCAGGAGAGCCCAATGACCCGGGGGTTGTCGCGCCGGGCCGCACCAACGGCATAGTGTAAGCCGCTTTCCGCGAGGAACTTGGGATCCTCAGCTTTCAGTCTAGACGTCCTTGATTGAGCCGAGTTTAATGTGGACCGAAATACACCGCTGCTGTCTTCTGGACATTTATACTGATAATCTTGATCTGATGCCCGGTTTCGGTTGGTGCTGCTTTGTTGCTACTTGTTGCCTCGGTAGTCGGGTAGCAGGTGGCCGAGTGTGCTTACAAACCGACTGCTAATGAAAGATATAATTCTCAAAGTTTAGAAAATCATGTATGAAGAACTCGAATAAAGGTAAATGGACGTGTTCTTCAAATTGTTCCTCGGGAGGCATGTTGACCCAAGGAGAGGAGATTGAACTATAGGGTAGCTCTTCATCTTGGTAGGTCGCCAGCAAGCATCCCGATTTCGGGCCGTCAGTGGTACTGGGTTGCCTTGTAATAAATGGGCAATATCTTGATGTTTTCAAGGAAAGCTGAATATTGAAGTGACCGTGCTTGGTCGAGCAGCCCTCCCTTGCTGGTGGCGTCCTTCCAGGTCGGGCTTTACTGAGAGTGCGCTTGGCAACAACCGTTTATTGACGGACCAGCCACAGCAGCAGGAGCTGCACCGAAACAAGCGTTGTGCATGTGAATCCTGAGTTGTCTGTACGGCGCTCAAATAAGAAGCTAATAATAACGTGACGACGACGACGACACGAGGCGTCAAGTAAGCGTCGTGGCTTGTCCACACCACAAAGTTGTGGTCTCGGCGCCACGCTCTCTTCTTGGAAGCAACTCGAGCGGTTAAGAAAAAAGCCAACTAATTAGTTAATTAACTTGTGCAAATGCTTTCTGGGTTCGATAGACCAATGCACGCACGGATGTTTCCCGTGGGTTTTTTCTTTTTTTCCTTGGCGTTGCGTCGAATCACATTACGGATGACTGAGAGAACCAAGCAAGGAAGGATGCTTGCTATTTTGGTATTTTTCGTCTTGCTTTTTCCTTGACCCTTCATGCATGCTGCTTGCTGTTGCCGCATGGTAAGAGAATGATGCTGGGGCTCTCGGCTCGGAGCATCATCCATCTGCATGCACGGTGCACGCACGCGCGCCTTCTTTGTGGGGTTTGGTCTCATGTTATTTTCTGTGCGCAACCCGGCTGGGAACCGTCGTGAATATTGTTTTCTCTTCAAATGATTCATAAATAAATTGGCGCTCAAATGAGCAGAAGCCACCGTTGGGGGGAGCGTCAAGCCTGGAGTCTGGCTTGGCTGGAGGGTTTATTAGCTGCTGCAAGCCTCATCTCCATGGTGGCCCATGCCAGTCCCCCCCCCCTTCCTCTCTTCTTGGCCTGTACGGAGGTCGCTTTCAAAAGTCGTGTCTGCCGCGATTCTAGAAGCAGGGATTTAACAAGGACCTCTACAGGGCAAGTACATTCGATACATAATCCCTGATCAAGATAAAATTATAGAATCACGAAAAGCTGATTATAGAGGCATCTAGGTTAGTGTGTGAGAGCTTTAGTACTACCCTGTAAGTATTAAAGGTACCCTCTAGGGACCCTAGTAATGGCTGAATTCTAGCCCTAGACACGACTTTTGAAAGCGACCTTTGTACATACATACATACATACATACATACATACATACATACATACATACATACATACATCACATACATACATACATACATACATCACACTCGCATTGCATGGATGGCTGGTCCGGCATTCGGTAGTCTTGAATATAAAGGAATGGCTCCCTTCTCTTCGCCTCTTTGTCACCATCTGTAGGTAGTTGACAGCTTGCAACAACCAACCCACCACAAACAAGAAAAGAAAAGAAAAGAAAAGAAAAGCAAGGTGCAGACAAGGGCTCTCAGCTTTCATCCCACCATCGCACATTCGCCGACGGCTTTGGCTTCCAAACCACGCAGCACTAATACATAATTCATTCATTAGCGCTTGTCCCAAGAATCCGCTGGCCTTCCCTACTATACATCCTACATCCTACCTTTGTACCTTGTCTGTGCCAACTGCGTGTCGCCTGTGCCTCTTGGCCTCTTTGCTTCTTGGCCTCTTGCTTCCGGCTACTGTTTTATCTGCTCCTGGTGCGACGTATACAGGCGCTTCTGGTCTCTCCTCGTTGTAGTTGCCGCTCCCCTCATCTGATATTTTTTACCTTGAAAAGCAGCCACATTTCGTTTCTCGTTTTCCATCTTCGTTTCCTTGCCACTTTCCTCTCTACAACGCAACTCTGCAAACTGCCTCATCACCTTGTTAATCCCAAACATATCCAGTTTGACTTGCTTGGCCCGCAGCATCGCGACCAGCCTTGTCGCAGTTTCTGTCGATCGCCAGGCCTGCACGTCGATCACATAGACCAACACTGCGCACCAACTTCCGACTTATACGTTGCATTCATTTTTGCCGCTCTCATCCGATTTGAACCAACAACCACACATCCGAAGCCCTTAAAATAACATAGCATCTCAGACCATGTCCCCTTCGAGTCACTCCCCGGCCCCAGAGGCACGACCACCATTAAAGCGGGCGAACCGGTTCGAACCGGACCAAAACCCGGGTCTGCAGCAGCTCAAGCTGCTCGGAGGTGTCTTGAAGAAGTGGGTGTCAACCAAGGAGCCATCCGCGTCGGCGTTGAAGGAGCACAGACAAAAGACCTTTCAGCAACACGAAGTCGACCCGCACGACCCCGAGGCCGCGGCCAAGATGCATCTGCCGCTGGGCACCATGCCGCCCGGTGTGACCACGTCCACGTCCGGGCCGACGCCAGA
Organism: Cordyceps cicadae; assembly: GCA_002968875.1. NCBI lineage: Eukaryota > Fungi > Ascomycota > Sordariomycetes > Hypocreales > Cordycipitaceae > Cordyceps > Cordyceps cicadae. Next base: position 52,910 of record MWMN01000021.1, on the reverse strand, counting down.
GAAGCGACTCGCCAAGGAGCAGCAGGGCCGACGAGCGGCGGCGACGAGCAGCCAGCGCGGGTCGACGCCGTCCTTGTCGTCGAGCGGCGGCTCATTTACCAGCGGCCTGTTAACCAACGGCTGGTCAACCAACGGCTGGTCGACCAACGGCTTAGCGAGTGCGTCCAAAACCTCCAAGACGTGTCAAAAGGCAGCAGCATGGGGAGCGCCGCCCATACTGACGCACCAGCAACAGCAGCAAGGCCAACGAGCAGTGGCGAAAAACAGTGAGCGCGAGTCGCTGCCGTCAGTGTCGTTGACTGGCGACTCGTCAAACGCGCTGAGAATCCTGGGGACGAATATGCATCTCAAAAAGAGATATGAGCTGTTTGAGTACATGTACAGTATGCAGGCTCAGGCCAGACGCGATTTAGAGGATTGGTTTCGGGATCCGAAATCAGCACCGGGCTTGTTGGGCGACGGCTCGTTCGGGTCTCTTTGCGAGAAGGAGCAGCAGGAGCTGCAGGAGATGACTCGACTCGCCATAGAGACGTACTTTTTCAAGCTGTTGTTGCCCGAGCTCGTATCATCGGGCGACCTGCCGGAAGTACCGGGTGTCGATGAGATATTACGCTGGGGAGGAAATGATGTTGAGGAGCTGCGAGAGAGGATCAAGTTTGCGGTACTGCGAGGGGACCATTTCAAAGATGATCAAGCTACAGTCGGGCGTTTTAAGATACTGTTCACACTGGCACAGTCAGTGTGTTCGTCGAGCGACGGCTCGAACGCGCCGCCCATTCCAACGACAATCAAGGAGCTGGTTACGGAGATGCACCGCTGTCGGGCTGGAATCTCCAAGCAAGCAAACGAAGAGAAAACAGCTATGGGGCCGACATTTGACCAGGAGCCTTCGAGCAACGACTCGCTCGCCTTTTGGAAAAGCGTCGAGGACGACTGCCGACGAGTTGTAGAGGCATACTTTTTCAAGGATCTGTTTCCGCAACTGGCTTCTCCGGAGGGCCTAAAGAAACTGCCGAGCGTCCAATGGATGTGTCTAGGGGGTTGGGAAGACGAACCCGTGTCGTCGCAAGAGGTTCTGGATTTCATGGAGAAGCACGGGTTTCCGCGCGAGGATCCAAAGGCCATAGATGCGCGTTTTGAGGGGTTCTTCGCGTCCAAAGGGGACGTTATCGTTACGAACTGGCTCGCCGAGTGCGGCGAGAAGAAATCGTAAGACCGGTCAGGTGACGCCGCGGGAGAGTTGATCGAGGAGGGGAGGCAAAACTGCTGAGGGTGTCGTGGCGCCAGCAGGACGACGTGTGCGTGACGCGCAGGCGCGTCGCCACGATGCCCTTTTAAGCCTGACATTGTATTTTTAGCTTGGATACCAGCATAGCGATTCGTTGTGATGCAGTCCGTATTGATTGATTGATGTAATTGTTGGGGCGGCATGCATGTCAACATGGCATCCGTCCATCGGAGAGGTGCGTGCCCCTGATGATTGGTGCATGGCGTGGTAATTTTTCAGACGCAGATTTTTTTTTTTCTTTCTTTTTTTTCCCCCCTTGACTTCATCGCGGAATGCAAACGCATGATCGGCATATCGTGGCAAAATATACTCTTAGCGTACCCCGAGGCCACACGGACTCTGTTGCATGAAGCCGTCGTTGCTTAGCCGTCGTTGCTTGATGCAAGTGCCAAGGCACGAAAGAGGAGGGGGCAGGAAAGCATCGATCGACCCACTATAAACTGATTGGTTCCCAAGAATCAGGCTCGAGATGGCTTCTGTGCTTCAGGGTGCTGTTTCTTCCTGCCGAGATACTACTTACACATGATGTGATAATGACAGAAGGCCTCGGGACTTTATCACAGATCCCAAGATAGTAAAATCCGGCAGCTGTGAACTACAAAATACTATTTTTCGCCATTTCTCTAGAGTATATTCCCGAGACAATGTCTCTCTCTCCAGACAAGCCAGTCCAGCGCCCCCACTACAGCTGGATGACGTCTACATTTTCCTACGTAAATGCCTGTTTCGGCGCACCTCGATGGGAGGCAACCAGGATACCGTAACCGGCACCTTCATGTCCCAATCGATTGACTTCTTTCGAGTCTAGCTTTTTCTCCAATGTCTGCACTTTTACTTCTCTACAAATACACGTTCAAGCTTATGCTATAGCTCGGCTTTGCCAATCTCGACATCGAGGCGGCACCAATTACCTATACATTGCTTTTTCAGCTTGTACGAGCATCTTGCCACACCAGCTTACGATACAAACGTTCACCATGCCGCAGTCCCCCAAGAGCGGCGATCGCTCTCGCAGCAACGGCGCCGGCGCCGGCGCCGACGACGACGACATCAACGCCATGGCGCCCCCCGACGAGCACACCCGCCTGCTGCCCAACCGCGTCGATTCCAGCCGCGGCATGCTCACCCCCGATGACCCGGCCGTCACGCCCTACAACCTCTGGAGCATCCGGCTGCTGCGCTGGGTCACCGTCAGCCTCGCCCTCATCACCTTCTTGTGGTGGGTGCTTGTCCTCGTGTCCACCTTCGCTACGTTGCCGGGCTTCCACATCCGTGGTGGCGGCTTCTACGCCTACGCCTTTGCCAGCCTCGCCCTCGCTGACGTCCTCTTGACCCTGGTCTTTTTCGAGGTCCCGTCACGGGCTGTCCGGGTGCTGTCGCTTGTCATGGCAGTAAGTCATATACCCGAGGGACTGGGCGCGGAAACACTGACGAGGAGCAGTTCGTTCTCATGCTCGACATGATCATCATTCTCGCCGTCAAGCAGACCCGCTACGAGGAGGGCTGGGTCGGCGTCGTTAGTGTCGTCTGGGCGCTTCTCATGAGCCTTTGGACCATCCTCGTTGACCGCACTGTGCAATGGGGCAAGGCGGAGGAGGAGGAGCGCCTGACCGGCCGCGCTGAGACTCGCCGCACCCTGGGCGAGTGGCTTGCCGTTCTACTCTCCAGCATTGGCGCGGGCCTCATGGCCATCGCTGCCGTGCTCATCGCCCTCACCGTCATCTTACGTGCCCTCGACGCCAAGCTTGCGCCACCCGGCGATCTCCACCGGGTCGATGGTGGCACCTACCGTATCCATGTGTACTGCCGGGGCAATGCCACAGCTCTCGATGCCAGCGGCAACCAGCAGCCAACTGTTCTGTTTGAAGGTGGTGAGAGGCCCGTCGAGGACGGCCTGTGGCAGTTTGCCGACGCTGCGCTCGACGCCGGCTCCATCACCCGGTACTGCTTCGCAGACCGCCCCGGCCTCGCGTGGTCCGATGCCGCGCCGTCGCCACTGTCTGCCGGCTTCGCCGTCGACGCGCTTAGTGAGGCTCTCGCCGCGGCTGACGAGCGTGGACCGTGGGTGCTCGCCTCTGCGGGCATCGGGTCGCTCTACTCACGCGTCTTCTCCGCACGCCACGGCAGCAGCATCCGCGGTATCTTCCTAATCGACCCACTGCACGAGGACCTCCTGGGCCCGATCGCCTCGCCTGCGCGGGGCTTCGGCCTCTGGTTCCGTGGTGCGCTGTCTCCGCTCGGCCTCGACCGGCTGCCTGGTGCGCTGTTCCGTGGGCGCACCAGCCGTGACCGCGTCTACGGCCGCGCCGCCTACCAGGGTGCCAAGTCGCTCTTTGCGCGCCTCCAAGAGAGCCTGGTACTCGGGTCATTTACACGCCGCGACGTCGCCGCTGCGCGTCAGATCCAGGATCGTCGCGTGCCATTGGTTGTTGTCACTTCAGGCCGCCACGTCCGCGACGACCCGCGGTGGGAGGCCAAGCAGCGCGACCTGACCCATCTTACGGACGAGCTGCTCCGGTGGGACATTATTGACGATGCCCCTTCGCATGTTTGGGAGACGGAGGCCGGCAGGGACAAATTGGAGACCCGGCTGCGGCAGCTGCTCAAGAACAAGGTGTGAGACGCGATGGTGAATTAGAATGCTAAGGAGCAAAGACAATTCAGTTGGACAAAGGTTTCGCATACCCCCCGAATTTTTTTTTTTTTTTTTTTTTTGATATTTTGCCGTCTGCTTCGGTTCTTTTTTTTTTTGTTTTCATCATTCTTATGTGTGCGGGCGTGTCTTGAAGTTGTTGTCGGGAGAGTGGGACAGCAGTAACTGGCGCGGGGTTTCGGAGGGGTAGCAGCTGCTTTTTTCCTAGCAATGGCGGCACAATTAGTATGAACTATGTTGCTAGTAGGACTTTGAATTCAGTCAGGCAATGCACGACAAGATGAAACTCACAAGAAGCACCGGAGTTTGTGTGTAGACTGGAGATGGGGGAGAAGAGGGTTGATTAGATGGAGGAGAAGCGTGGAGCTATTGGGCTGTGCTACTCCACGGCACCCAGAATAAACCCTTTTGGTGCCTAATAAAATCCAAGACTATTAGACCACTAACTTGTTAACTACCTAGGTACTTGCTAGTTGTACCTTGTCTGTATGCTGTATGTAGGTACCTACCAGGTAGGTAGGCAGGTCGCGGGAAGGGAGGGGCACCTGTGGCTCCCGTCTTTGAAATGCTGTGTGACAGAGTCATGCCACCGCGAATAATAACCAAGAGAATGGTATATAGAACCTCAACAGAATCGGCCTTTTGCATGATTTTTGCTTCCCTCTTCCTCGTTTCTTCTGCCCTTTGGCCCTCTCAGTTATACCTACATCGTCTACCCACCTACCTCAATCTTGGAAACCTGGCAGCCTACCTGGTTCTGCACCCCTGTACCTACAAACTACGTCAGACTAGCCAGCTGGCTGGTTGCTAACTTGCTGGAGGCCCGTATTCTCTGACAGTAGCTCTTGTCCGCGCCTCTCGATCAGGCAGTACGCGTGGGTAATAATGAGGACTAATGATAAACGAGAATAATAAATAATGTGAAGAATAATGACAAGTGACGACCAACTTAACTCCACGCCAATGCCCGCGTCCGCGACTAATAAGTAATTAGTAACTTGGTCCTGGTCTCAAGGCTGGGTTTTCTTCAGATAGATTGCCTGGAAATTACATCTGCCCCCAGGCACCAAGTTACTTCGTACCCAGCTCCTAATAATAACCTCGTCCTGACCAACCAACGCGAGCCTTGTGGCTGGTGCCAGGTGTGCCAGGTGGCTTCCGCCCCTTCTGTCAAGCCACGTCTGGTACCTGGTACATTACCACCTCCCTTCGAACCAAACTGCCTATCTACATACTTAGGTACCTACTGGGCAGAGCTGCTGTTATTATAGCACACTCACCACTGAAGGCTCAGCACGAAGCGCCGCCCACAGCGCCCTGTACAGCACCCTGCAACCCCCCCCTCTTCCTCTTCCTCCTCTCGCAGCCTGCCCATACCTTGATTTCTTGACCCCATCATCCGCAAGCTCTTTTCCTCTCCTCCTCTGGTCCTGATCTACTTACTTACATGTTTCAATCCCGCCTAATCCTGCACAAAGGCATCCTCGCCCACTTTCGCTCTCGCTCCCGCACTATTCATTAATCATCACCCCAGTCTCCCAGGCGCCGCGGCGCCGCCAACGATCCGCCGCGTTCGTTGTTCCTTCGTCACGCGAACCGCCCACGCCCGCGCAAACCTTCTGCGACCTCTAAATTTTTTTTTTTTTTTACGCTTTCTCTACCTCTGTTTATTTACCCCTCCTCGCCTAGCCAACATTTACATCCGGTTCCCCGGTCGATGATACTCGCCCAATATTCGCAATTGGCATTCATCTGCACTAGTTCCTCTACCCGCCTCCCGCAAGCCAAGCAGATGCAGACCGCTTCGTCACTGACCCCTCGCTGGACTCATCTCGAACCACTTTCGCGCTGAACCGACGAAAGAGAAACAAGAAGTGAAAATACCACGAGTTCCTTGCTTTTTAACGACTACCAGTCGCATCTCTGGACGTAGCGCTCCCTAGTACCGCTGCGTTCGGATGCCAGTCAACATGGCGCCCGACTCCTCTAATGGGTTGCCCTTCGACCTCACCCCCGGCGACAACAACCAATCCTCCTACGATACTGGCGACAAATCCTGGCAGAGCTCCGGCCGACAGACTCCCGACAGCAGCCATAACCTGAGGTTAACAAATTCCAATCCGGGCCCTACCTCACTACCTGGTTCGCTTCCCGCTGGCGCCCCCTGGCACGATGAGCCTCCTCGCAAGAGCAGCGAGAGAACCAGATCGCGCCAGAGAAGCGGTCGTTCTGCCAGCGGCCAGGTCCGTACCTGCAAAAAGTGCGGCGAGCCCCTGACCGGCCAGTTCGTTCGTGCTCTCGATGGCACATTTCATCTTGATTGCTTCAAATGTAGAGTATGTTGCTACTCGCCTCACCCACCCAATCCCCGCGTTGACGCCAACGCGCTCGCAATCTGCCCCTTTGGTCACAGCCACCGCGCCTGCACAGCTAACCAACCGCGCCTAGGATTGCGGTGAGATTGTTGCTTCAAAATTCTTCCCTGCCGACGACGAGAACGGAGAGGGCCAATATCCCCTCTGCGAAACCGACTACTTTCGACGACTCGGCCTACTTTGTTTTCAGTGTGGCGGCGCCCTACGCGGCTCATATATAACGGCCCTGGACCGTAAATATCACGTCGATCACTTTACCTGCTCCCTCTGTGACACCGTATTCGGTGCCCAAGACAGTTACTACGAACATGACGGCAACGTTTACTGCCACTACCATTACTCTACACGATTCGCTCAGCGTTGCCACGGTTGCCAGACTGCCATTCTCAAGCAGTTTGTCGAGATCTTCCGGAATGGGCAGAATCAGCACTGGCACCCTGAATGCTATATGATCCACAAATTTTGGAATGTCCGCCTTGGCCAGCCTTCCGATCCTGAGCCACATCTCGACGTGACCGATCCCACTGCTAGAGAATTGATTCGCGTCGATGAAGAGCGCATGGAAGATAAAGTGTATCGGATATGGAGCGTCTTGTCGACGTTTGAAGAATCCTCTGCAGCCTGCATCTCAGACATGTTGCTTCATGTCAGCAATGGATCTTACGTTGATGGTGTGTTTATAGCTAAGCGCTTCATTTGGCATGTTGAGATTCTCTTCCGTTCAGCCGATAGATTGGATGGACTAATCACACAAAAGTCCGAAAAGGGTAAGTCATGTTCAACTTGTTGAGGTGCTCACTCACATGCTAATCTTACCAGGCATGTCATATGGGCGTGAAGCAAAGCTACTTTGCAAGAAAATCGTTTCCTTCTTCTCCCTTCTGTCGAAAACGCAAGACTCCGACGCGCGTAAGCTAGGTGTGACTCAGGAACTTCTCTCTCTTGTGACCGGTCTAGCACACTACCTGAAGCTGTTGATTCGCATATGTCTACAAGGCGCCTTGCGCTTTGAGCGTGAGACGCAAGATAGTGACGGCCTTCATCAATTCCTTGATGATCTCAACGATTTTGAATCCTTCAAAAACGATGAGACAGCGAGCATGGTTGATGGCCGTCTCGCCGCAAAGAACTCTGACCACTGTGGTGTCTGCAGACGGTCCGTCGAGGACGAATGCGCAACCAACGGCGATTACAGGTGGCATCTGGCCTGTCTCAGATGCTCCAGGTGCGGTCGTGACCTTAGCCGTGCCCTCGGAGAAGCAGCCTTTGTCCCGTCTGACCGCAAAATATCATGCACCAACTGCACGCCCCCTCAGCATCCAGACCAATCCCTTCGACTTGAGCATGTCTCAAAGCTGCAGCAATATGTCTTCCTGCTCAAAGTTGCACTTGCGCGACTGTTGGACATCCTTCGAAGCAATGGCACAATCCCATATCCTCCAGGCGAGAAGCCTGCCAATGGACTCGGTCTTGATCGGCCCAGTCTCAGTGCCGACAATCGATCAAAATCGTATTCTGCAACGGGAGACAGGGAGCATCACCGAGAGTCGACATATGAAAACACTCTAAACGAGGTTCGCCGTCTTAGGAGCACACGCCTCGATCGTCACCTTTCATCCAGCGTTCGACATGCCCGTACGTCAAGAGTCATGGACACCGATGGGCGTGGCCCACGCGCTGAGTCGCCTGCTCAAGGGGAGAACAGGCATGCGCCGCAAAACTCTACGGATATGATGTTTGGTCAGAATGACGCCATCACTCTCGACGATATCCCCCGCATCGTGGCCGTGGAGCAATCGAAGGAGCAGCAGCAACGGCAGTTGGCCCAGGAGTCCCGGCGACCGCCCTTTGGCGACAATGGAAATGTGGCGCGTCACCAGAGGGCTCTGTCCGCCGGACAGAGCCAGGACGCGCGTGCTCCTGACCCGCTCCAGACAAGACTGGTCCGCAAATTCTTCCCGGAACTCTCTGCTCTGGAGTACTTCAACGTTCGGCATTTGGCTGTACTTACGATGCAGCCAATGCTTGAGCCGGAATTTAGCCTGGATGAGTTGCTGTCCTTTATCGAATCAAGGAAGCAGCCTACCTTTTGGAAGAACCTGGGCAAGGCTTTCAAGAATGATAAAATCAAGAATGTGAAGAAGAAGGGTGTATTCGGAGTGCCCCTCGAGGTAATCATTGAGCGTGATGGCGCCGAATCAACTGACGGCGTCGGACCTGGTACCTTGCGTATTCCTGCCATCATCGACGACATCATTTCCTCGATGCGCCAGATGGATCTCTCGGTGGAAGGCGTCTTCCGAAAGAATGGAAACATCAAGAAGCAGCAAGAAATGGTTGATCGTGTCAACAATGAAGGCTGCGATCAGATCAACTTTATGGAACAGCCGGTGATCCAGCTCGCTGCTATCCTGAAACGATACCTCCGTGATCTCCCGGACCCGTTGATGACACACAAGCTCTATCGCCTGTGGATAAGCGCCGCCAAGATTCCTGATCTCGCCAAGCGGAAACAGTGTCTGCACATGGTGTGTTGCTTGTTACCCAAGAGCCATCGCGACTGTCTGGAGATCTTGTTCACGTTTCTCAAGTGGGCCGGCACTTTCCATCAACTGGACGAGGAGAATGGCTCCAAGATGGACGTCCGCAACCTGGCCACCGTCATTGCGCCCAACATTCTGACCAACGCTGCCAAGGCACCCGCGCTGGACAGCGAGGCCATCTATGTTATCGACGCTGTCGAAATACTCATTGCCCATATTGAGGAGATGTGCCAGGTTCCGGACGATCTTCTTACCCTGCTCAACGATCCGTACCTCTTCAGCAGCAGCACCGATATCACGAGCAAGGAGATCCTCAAGAGATTCCAGGACCGCCGCGGACAAGTCCCTGCTGCCGAGATCACGGAGGTCTACAACCGTGCAGATCTCTCCAGCCGGTCACCGCCCAAGAGAGTAGAGACTGACCCGTCACTGTGGCAAGGCGAGCGTACAGTACGACCGGTACAGGATGCACCGCACTATTCGCAGTCGAACCAGGGCACACCGCCAGCAAAATGGCGTAACCCAGACGATCCATCGCCATACCAGCATAACAACTTCAACCGCTCCGAGGGCCACCTCACGCAGACGGAGCACAACCCGCACGAGTGGCGCAGCGCAGGCTGGCAGCAGCAACAGCAACACCCAGGTGGACTTGGCGTTGGGAACAATTTCTGAGCTCGAAAGCGGCAGACGCAGAGATTCGAATCGCAATTTTCTGAAGCGTCGATCTTTTGAAATTTGGTTTTATTGCATATTTGACAATGTCTTTTTTTTTTTGTTTCTTCTTGTTTGTAGCGCCCATGCTTCGCAGGGAGCCGTGGGAGCCGGGATGGTATTGCATTAGCTCCGGCGTTTATGGCAGGCTGGAAGGCGGGCTCGGCCAGTTGAAGAGGTGATTGTGATTGTCTGACGATGGGCGGTCCGTGACGGCATGGAAGGACACTGACAGTGAGTGAGCTATCAGGCTCGCCCGATTTTCTGCAGACCTGATAGATGTTGTTGGTCGAGCCCAGCTTTCATGTTATGGTGCATTCGTGCACAGTGGTGTTTTTGGCGGGGATGGAGAGGAGCAGGCGGCGTGAAGGCGATATATTTCTCTTCTTCTTCTTCTTCTTTTTTTTCCTTTTTTGATTCCTTTTCTTCCTCTTTCTTCTTGTTCCTTTTCCTTTCTTATATGCCCCGGAAGGCTCGACCAAAATATGGAGGATGGCTTCTTTTCGCCAAAAGTCGTAAAACTAGATTCTCGCCCGATTTATTCCTTCGTTTATTCCCCTTCTTTTCCTTTCTCTTCTTTTTCTCCTCCCTGGGTAGTCGGCTTACAGAAAAACAAAAAGGGGTCGATCTTTTATTCATGTATTCGAAAGGCAAGACTATTAGCATAGCCATGCAGAACTAAATCTTTCGTTCCTTGTTTAGCTTTCACTGGTCGGTTTAAAATCCACTTGAGTGTTGGTCTCGCGCGGGTAATTCTACTACTATTTTTTCTGTCTGTGCATGTCAAGATTGGCGAGATGTGTCACGTCGCTTCTGCAGGCATTGCTCCTGAACGTTGAGTCAGTGCGTGGGAATAGATCAACTGTTGATAATGCAACACGACAAGTGACCATGAGAGGGAATGCAACTCTGAAGAGGAATCTTGACGAGCAATCCCCAATCAGCTAGATGTTCACATTCAAGTATGAAGAAGAAGTCTTTGTATTACGATTATATTAATTAGATCTTCATGATGCATGTTGAAAGCACTTTTCAGACACACAGTTCCGTTCAAACGTTTCCTCCTACTACAGCCTGTCTTCCCATCTATGCCTTTTCCGCCATGCCTGCTTTCTCATTCTCCAGGAACCACTTGACGCCGCGATCGACACCCTCCTGGAGGGACCACTGGGGCTCGTACCCGAGCACGCCCCTGGCCTTTGCGATGTTGTAGTACCTCGTCATGGTGGACAGGACCGCGCGCTGCTTCGTGAAGGTGGGCTTGCGGCGGGTGACGGAGGCGAAGATCTCGCTGGCGCCGCCGAGGACGAGCGAGAGGTCGCGGGGGATGCGCCAGACGCCGTCGGTGCCGTCCGGGTTGCCCGCGGCGCGCCAGACGGCGCGGGCAAAGTCCCAAAAGTACACGGGCTCGTCGTTTGTGACGAAGAAGACCTCGCCGTCGACGCGCTCGTGGTCGAGCGGCGCGGTGGCGGCGGCGGCGGTGGCGAGGAGCAGCCGGGCGGCGAGCAGGTGCGCGTGGGCGACGTTGCCGACGTAGGTAAAGTCAAAGATGTTGTCGTTGTCGCCGAGCTGCACGCGGGCCTTGCCGGTGCGGTAGGCGCCGAGGAGGCCGGCGAGGGCCTGGACGTCGCCCTCGCCAAAGATGCCGGCGGGCCGGATCGACGTGGTGAGCAGCAGCGCGCCGGAGCCGCCGCCGCTGGCCTTGCCGTCCTCGTCGGTGCGGTTGGCGGCGGTGACGAGGGCCTCGGCGGCGGCCTTGGTCTCGGAGTAGTACTCGGGCTGCTGGGCGCCGCGGATGACGGGCCAGCGCTCGTCGGCGTTGCGCAGGTCGGTCTGGAAGTCGCTGACGACGCTGGCGGAGGAGGTGTAGACGAGGGCCTTGACGCGGGCGGCGCGGCAGGCGGCGAGGACGCTGGCGGTGCCGTCGACGTTGACGCGGCGGAAGAGCTCGCGGTGGACGGCGTTGTCGCTGGCGACGGGCGAGGCCGTGTGGATGACGACGTCGGGCCGGAGGGAGGCGAAGAGGGCGGCGAGCTTGGGCGCGTCGGTGATGTCGCACTCGTGGTAGGCGGCGTCGGCTCGGCGGTTGCGGTCGCAGCGCAGGTCGACGGAGACGACGTGGCGGCAGTGCCAGTCGTCGAGGGCTTGGTTGACGATGTGGTGGCCGAGGAAGCCGTTGCCGCCGACGACGAGGACCTTGCCGAGGTCGCCCTTGGGGGCGGCGGTTCGGGCGGACATGGCGGGTGTGATTGTTGGTGGAGGAGGAGGAGGAAGAGGAGGAGGAAGAGGGAGAGGAGGAGAGGAGGAGAGGAGGAGAGGAGGAGAGGAGGAGAGGAGGAGAGGAGGAGGAGGAGGAGGAGGAGGAGAAGGAAGAGGAGAAGGAAGAGGAGAAGAATGGAGAGAGTCGATAGGTATTGAGCGAGGTTGATAGGGGGCTATCTCTGATTTTTTGATGCGGCTGGGCGGTGATGGGGTTTCGGTCACCACTTGCGTCACGTAGAGCAAGTAGGAAGTTGTTCTTTCATTTGGTATCGAGGAGGTTCCCAACTAACTAGGTAGTGTGTGTACGTAAGAATTAATATACTGTCTTTTAATCCTAATATTTTTAATCCCAATATTTTTATCCTGATATTTTGGATCCTACTGTTTTTAATCCTAATATCTTTAATTCTAATATCTTTAATTCTAATATTCTCAATCCTAATAATTTAATCCTAATATTTTTAACTCGTCATTCTTAATTCTAATACTGTCTCTCTTTTCTAGTAATAGTAGTAGTGTCACGCAAAAATCGTGGCCGGCCACTTATTTAGTGGTCGGCCTATACCCCCTTATATCCTGCTTGACAAGTAGGAGTAGAGAGAGTGGACTCTTCTAATTAGTCCTCTCTAGATTCTCTTTTTTTTTTTTTCAATATTATGAGGTCAATTACATGGAAAAAGTTGGACTCCTACATCTACACACGGCAAGGATCAAGAAGCCATGGTTTGCAAGCAAATGTAAAATAGCGACTGTTTTTTTAAAGTATTTGCCAAAACAATCACCGGCGGATGGAGAAGAAGTCGAGCTAATTCACATGCCACCAAGGGCATCTGATATGCCCTATTTCTCGGAGCTGTTCTCTGCTGCACCGGCGTCTTTAGCACCAGCATCAGGTTGAAAAAGCTCAGGATGTTGGGCCACATAATTATTCCAAAAGTCCCAACCTAGTACCTCATTCGTCGTCTGCGCGGGCGTCGAGCTCTTCTCCTCCTCAGAGGGTTGCTGGTGGTCCGCCTGGGGAACCTTGACGTTGTGCTGGCACAGGATGGAAAAGACGGGTGACTTGACCCTTCCTTTCCGATCCCCCCCCCACTGTAGCCCGTTGCTGCCTGCTTGCTTGCATCCACAAACCACAGACAGCCAAGGCAGGTATTATTATACCGATCTAGGTACTCCAACGAACTACTGCCCCCCCAAACCTTCAAGCCTCAACTAGGTAACTTCTCGTCGTGAACCATCAGCCTCGTCATCCATTATTATTATCCTTGACCACACCCTATTCGCACCCCTGCGCGTCAGCCTTGCCCTCAAACAACACGACACTGCGAATAGCCTCCTCCTCCTCCTCTACGCCCGCCCCAGACCAACACGAAACTTGCCCTGTCAGGACCTGCTGCTGCCGCAAACGAAATACGAAATCCGTCTACAAGTACCAACCAACATCACGCACGCACCAGACAATTAAGTTACACGGGCCGAACCACCAATCCACGCTTTGCTGGTGGCGCCCACGCCATTCCCACCTCCCAGTGTTCATACCCAACGCCTGTTTACCGCTCCTCTCCTCTCCTCTTCGTTCGCCATGATTCTCGCAGCTCGCCCGTCACTGCCCTCGTCGTCGTCCCGCAATCTCGCTATATCATGGCTAGTCAGTCCTCCGGCGACGTCGAGATTCTAGTCCACGTCACCGCCCCCAGTCGCGTCGCCGATGATGCCGCCTACCGCCGCCTGGCTCAGGCATACCTCTCTTTTGTGCCAGGTAGCCGTGCCATGGTCACCATCCCCAGCTCGCCCCAGGTACAGCACCAGCCACCGCCTCCGCCTCCCTCACGGCAGTGTCAGTCCGACGACGGGCACCACCTCGGCGAGGCCGTACTACAGTCGTTTTGCTCCGACTCGCAGGAACTGAGCTTCAAGGAAGCTCTGGATAACAGGTCCTCGCCGCCTCTCCCCGCGGCAAAGCTACAACGTACTGTCACCCCGCCACCCCCTCTACACCAGATGGTGCCGCTGGATGAGAATGTCACGACGCCGACGGCGGCTACAAGCCAGTTGCCTAGCCAGATCTCGGACTCATACCCGATGCCGGATGCCGACATGTTCAGTATCACTCCCACGCGTGTTCTACAGCGGTACATGGGCGGTCGGCAACCCGCGGCAACCCCCACGGCACCACCACTAATGTCGTCGCCTACGCTGTCAAGTGTCGACGAGCCAAACAACATCAAGACGGAGGTGCCAGCCACTGAAATTGGCATCTCTTCCTCAGATCCCCTATGCAATCCCAGTGGTATGCAAGGGAAGAGGGAGCAGCGCCAGCCCACCATCCCCGCCACGCCTCTCATATCGGAGTCACCCCGAAAACGTAAAGCGTTCAGAGATGACCATGTACATGACACATCAGCACCGGATGTCACACACATATCCAGTAGTACTTCCGGTAGCGGCGCCTCTCCAGTTGCTGCTCTTCCTCGAGCCGAGACCGATCCGCTCCCTTCCAAACGTCTCCGACAACTCGCCCAGGACGACGGTGCCGGCGCCGTACATCTCGTCCGCAGCGACAACACCAACCAGCCACGCCGTCGCCGGCACCGGCACTCGCGACTCTCCTCTTCACCTCTCCCCCGTGACGTGCTTTCACAGATCCCCTCCACACATCTGTCGCCCCGCTCCTCCTCCGCCTTCTCCTCCTCCCTCTCCGAACGCCCGGCCTCGCCACCCGTCAGCGTCGACCGCCTGGACCTCTCGAGCCTCGTGTCCGCCAAGCTCGCCAAGCTCGCGCACGACCTCGGCTCGCGCTACCGCCCAACCCTCCGGCGCGCCGCCGAGCCCCCCGCACCGCTCGAGCGTGGTCATTGGCGCGTCGACTGCCGCGCCTGGCCGCCCGCCCAGCGCGCCGACGCCTGGGCCTTCCTGGCCGGTTACGTCCGCAGCGGTCTTGCAGGCTGGGGCGTCTGGTGCCGCCGCTCTGCTGATGGCCGCAACATCAAACTCTACGGCTGGGCGCACGTCGCCAAGCACACATACCTCCTACTCTACCTGGCTAGTGGCCGGCACATCAAGGCGACGGGTGCCCAGTGGATTGATGCCGAAGGTGTGGTGGCCATTGAGGTGTTGCCATGTTAAGATTCCCAGATTACACTGTTCTTTCTTGTTCATTTTTTCTGCTTTATCATGTGTCTTCTTTTATGGGTGGTTTCTGGTGTTTCTATTGCTCAGCTTCTCCCTGTTTCTCTTTTTCGATTGTCTTGGGCGGCTTGCGTTATTTCTATTTTTATTTTCAGAATTGCTCTTGGTCTTGAAGCTTCTGCAATCTTTTCCTATCATCCGTTTTATTATTGAAACCCTCTTCTTATTCTTATTCTTTACCCGCCGACGATGAGGGTATCGAGGCTGGTTCTAGACGTGTTTGGGTCTTCGGAACAAGGCGTTTTGTATACGAGATATGGGCATGGGAACGAGTAACTTACATCAGCATAGGACGGGCGTCTGGCGGTTCTCTCTTTTTGAATGCAAACGATATCAACTACTGCAAGTCACAAAGGTTGTAAACACATCGTCTTTTTTTTTCTTTTTTTCGCATTTTTTTTATTTCGACTCTTTGCATAGTGGTACACGGCCGTTTTGGCCGAAAAATTCCACCAGCAAAACGGGACATGAGATAAGGAAAATAGCAACAAAAGAATAGCCGAGCACCGCCATAGATAGAAATAACATGTTTCCCTTCTGCCCCCGACAATACAGTATAGCGAACAACAAAATTGGGGAGAAGAGACAAAGCTTCACAGACAGCGGACACTCCTCAATTCAGAACATGGCGGCTCACACGACCCTATCAGCCCTGTCCTCTAGTTCTCCGCACCAATGAGCGGTACCGTGGCCTCGAAACCTCACATTCTATACACCCGTCCGTCCCATCTACCTTGCCTTCGCAAGCATCCGCGTCGCGTCGACCCCCTTTACAGCCCCTTGGCGGCCCAGTACGCCTTGCCCTTGGCGCGGAGCTCCTCCGTGACCTGGCGCCGCTTTTGCGCGTCGGCGCTGGCCGCGTCCTGGAGGCGCCTCTTCTCCGCCTCGGGCAGGTTCTTCCACTGCTGCGCGAGCTGGCGGAAGGCATCGGTGGGCGAGGTGCCGGCGCCGACCTGGTCGTGGTGCGACTTGATGAAGAGCGAGTACGCGCTGGGCACGGGCCGGGGCAGGCGGTCGTCGTGGAGGAGCATGGGCCGCTTCTTGTCGAGCTTGCGCGCCAGGCGGCGACGGGCGAGGTTGGCCAGGTAGACGGCCTCGACCGGGTACGACTCGATCCACTGCTTGAGGGCACGTTTGTTGGCCACGGCGTTTTCCTTGGCGCGCTCATTCAGGCGCTGCGCAACATTGTTAGCATTGGCATATCCCTTCCTCGCGTATACCGACTACTCTCAAATCACACGTACCGTCTTTTCATGCTCAGGGATGTCCTTGAACCGGGCAGCAATGCCCTTGACAGCATCCGTCAGGGCTACACCGCTACCGGCATTGATGTTGTCGGCGAGGAAGATTGTCCATGCGTTGGCGGGCTTGCCCTTGGGCGGTTTGGGCAGCGCCATCTTGCGCAGCTGCGCGCGCTGCTTCTTCTCCTTCTCCTCCGGCGTCAGAGTCTTCTTCTTCTTGGCCACGGGCTTCTTCTTGGCCGCGGGCTTCTTCTTCTTGGCCGCGGGCTTCTTCTTGGCCGCGGGCTTCTTCTTCTTGGCCGCGGGCTTCTTCTTCGCGGCAGCTGTCGTCTTCTTCTTGGGCTTGCCGGTGGCGTCAGTCGCCGCTGCAGGGAAGCGAGCCCGCGCGGACACGGTGAAGCTCCTGGCGATGGGCGCAAGACGGCGGTGCGCACGCGGCGCCGTCGCGGCAAAGACAGGAACGACGATGCGGGAAGCGTTCGGGAGGGCCGCTGCAGATAGCGCCCGGCCGGCGGCGGCCCTGTTCACAAGGCCCAGCATCGTTGGTAGTTGGTTGATATAATGATCGTTAGCGAAGTTGGAGGCGGGACCCTCTCCCAATGCGGTAGCCAAGTAAACAAATCGCTTGCAGTTGAGCTGTGGGCGTAGCAGTGCAGTGGAAATCCGTGTCCTTGCGAGTCGAATGGCCGGAAGAATTTTCGCAATCTGAATATCGATGGTCGGGAAATGCCGATGGCCGTACAAGCGAATGCGATATGCAATGGGATGAAGGGAAATGACAAGACGAAAGCTTGGGGCTGGGGGGCTGGGGGGCTCGTTTCTGATCGAACGCGGTCGCATGTCCTGCCTCCCTTGATGCTACCTTGAAAGGTACCTTTATTTGGCAGAAAGCTGTGTGCGGATAGAGGTATCTTGTAAGTCGCCTAGCCTCTGGTTCGAGCGGGGAGCTTAAATGTACCCAGTACAATATATAACGCGAGGACATCCACCTAAAGCAGGTTTCCGCTACTTTGTAGCTCCGTTGGCAGCTCGCCAAGCTCCCCTGTCCAATCAAGTTGGCCTGTTCCGAACAGCTTATGTCATCCTCCTCCGCCTCTACGCAGCTTGGAGAACAACGCAGGCTGCAGTGGGACGCGCGAACACCAAGGCAAGCCGTAGCTATTCGCATTCGGCTCAACCATTGTCATTCCGCAATCCCACCATCAACGCTGCCGACATCTCCTCCTTTCATCGCTTCGAATCGAATTGTATCTTTGTCACCTTTCAAACGAGAACTCCAGTCCCCAGAGCCTCTCACATACCTCCGATCGAGCCCACCCACTACATACAAGCCCAACATAACTCAGAATGGATCACCGTCCGCAAGCATGGGGTCGCGTACGTCAATTTCGAGGCTTCCCTCTCAGACTCACATAGTTTCTGCCATGGCGAGCTTTTCGGCTAACATTTCATTAGCCCAGAGATGACGTCTACGGCGCCTACGACCACTCATACGTCCAGGAGAATGCGCCCCGGACGCACACACAGCAGCCCATCGTCACGGGCACGTCCGTCGTTGGCGTCAAGTTCAAGGACGGCGTCGTAATTGCCGCCGATAATCTGGGTATGCCTCCGCTTCCATCCCCATATCTTATACACCACATCTCGAGAACACAATACAAAACGCAACCGACTTCGCTAACACACCCACCCGCCCAGCCTCGTACGGCTCCCTCGCCCGCTTCACCGACGTCAAGCGCCTCAAGACCTTCCAGGACACCTCCGTCGTCGGCTTCTCCGGCGACATCTCCGACATGCAGTACCTCGACCGCCACCTGACCGACCTCGCCCTCAACGAGGCCTACTCCGCGCCGTCCCCCTCCGACGCCACCCCGCCGCGCCTCAACGCCGCCAACCTCCACCGCTACCTCGCCAAGCTGCTCTACAACCGCCGCTCCAAGTTCGACCCGCTCTGGAACCACCTCCTCGTCGCCGGCCTCGACGACGACCGCAAGCCCTTCCTCGCCGCCGCCGACCTCCTCGGCACCACCTACGCCAGCCCCTCCCTGGCCACCGGCTACGGCGCCATGCTCGCCCAGCCCATCCTGCGCCGCCGCGTCCCCGACGAGGAGGCCGCCGCCGCGCTCGGCAAGGCAGAGGCCGTCGAGCTCGTCAAGGAGTGCATGAAGGTCCTCTTCTACCGCGACGCCCGCAGCTTGGACACCTTCTCCCTCGCCGTCGTCACCGCCGACGGCGTCGACGTCTCGTACGACAACAAGCTGGAGAACCAGAGCTGGGCGTTTGCCGAGAGGATCCGCGGCTACGGAACGCAAACTGTCTAGTGGGGGCGTATATAAGGGGGATAGACGAGGCAGCCGGTCTTATCTTACAGATGCTCCTTGCATTCACAGCAAGACAAATGTATTCAGTGTCATAGAACAATGAATTTGTACCAACAGACGCTGGTTTCTGCACCACCATCCGTTCAACTTTATCCACATCGCTGCACCATATCGCACTCACGCAAACGCGCACGTCACATCACTTGCATGCACATCTTGGATCTGCCGCTAAATCATTCATTATACTAGCTAATTGTCGCTAGGCCACCTGTGGCCGTACAAAATAGAGACGCCAAATGTATTATCCATCACGTACGTCGTGCAAAGATGCAAAGAAACCATCACAAATCCAAGTTTTTACGTCATGCCAAACTCCACAAAGTCCCATGGATGCCAAGTTGCATACCGAAAGGGCATCTAGGGCTCAATGGCTCAAAAACCACACGCAGGAAACGCCGAGCCACAGCATGCCTACCAGCACAACTAAGCAGGACTACTGGAGTAGTCCTTACTCGACTGTGACCGACTTGGCAAGGTTTCGAGGGAAATCAACGTTGAGACCTTCGAGGACGGCCAACCAGTAAGCAATCAACTGGAGAGGGACGACATTGAGGAGACCCTGAAGGCAGTCAACGGTCTTTGGAACCTCAATCTTGAGGGCATCACTCGACTTGAACTCTTCGTCGCTCGGGTTGCAAATAACGATAGGCTTGCCACCGCGAGCAATCACTTGCTGGTAGGCGTTGAGTGACTTCGTGAAGATTTCATCACGGGTCATGATCATGATGATGGGAAGGTTCTCGTCAACCAGAGCCAGAACACCGTGCTTAAGCTCACCAGACATGACAGCCTCGCAGTGAAGGTAGGAAATTTCCTTGATCTTCAGAGCACCCTCGAGGGCAGTAGAGAACTGGCTGCCACGGCCGAGCAGAAGCAGAGACTTCTGGTCCTTGAAGACCTTTTGGCACAGGTCCTTAATAGGCTTGTCAAGCTCAAGAATAGCCTTGATCTGGGCGGAGATCTTGGAAAGGCCGTCCATAATCTCTTCACGACGAGCCTTCTTGGAAGCACGGTCCTCGCTGAGTGAGAGAGCAAACATAACCATGGCAATGAACTGAGAGGTGTAAGCCTTCGTGGAAGCGACACCAATCTCCGGACCAGCATTAACGTGAACACCACAGTGGGTGATCATGGAAATAGAGGAGCCGACAACGTTGACGATACCAACAGTCAGGGCACCGCGCTCCAGGCAGTAGCGGAGAGCCATGAGAGAATCGGCAGTCTCTCCAGACTGTGAGACAAAGACACAGGTGTCATCGCGGAAAACGGGGGCTTGACGATCGAGGAAATCAGAAGCCAGCTCAACGGCGATCGGGATCTCGGTAAGTTCCTCAAAAATACCACGCACAGCCATGCAGGAGTGATAACTAGTACCACATGCGATGAAAATGATTCTGCGGCAGCGACGAATGGTGCTGATGTAGGTGCGAAGACCACCAAGAGTGACGGTCTGGTTGGCAATGTCAAGACGACCACGCATGGTGTTGACGACGGACTCGGGCTGCTCGAAAATCTCCTTTTGCATGAAGTGGTCAAACTTGCCCTTCATAATCTCCTGCAGCTCAAGTTCCAGAGTCTGGATGCTACGAGTGTTGGAGCTACCATCCGCTTTCTTGAGACGGTGAATGTTGAGTGATCCCTCGTGGATGTGGGCAATGTCGTCATCCTCGAGATAGAGGACCTTCTTGGTGTGTTCGACAATGGCGGAGGGGTCAGAGGAGAGGAAGAACTCGGCGGCCATAGGCATGCCGTCATCAGTCATGAAAGCGCGCGACTGGGAGCGGTGCAGCAGCGACTTATCAGCAGCACCTAGGAGGCTGTCGCCGGGGGTGAGCAGGCTAGAAGCATTTTTCTTGAGAGCAACGTTCTGGGAGGCAGCATCGGCGGAAAGCGGGACAGTGTTGTCTTCGGCGTACTCGACATCAACAAAGTCAACCTTCATACGGCGCTGGGTCTTGACACCAATGACAAGAGGCGAGCCCTTGCGGGCGGCAATAACCTCGTGGGGGTAGTGGACAGACTTGATGAGCAGACCGTATGCACCCTCGAGCTCCTGGATGACGGCCTTGGCAAGATCGGTGAAGCCAATCTTGGGGTCCTGGTCATAGATGTATTTGGTGAGCTTGGCAATGCACTCGGTATCGGTCTCGGTCTCGAATCGGAAGCCCTTGCTCTCGAGCAGGGTCTTGAGTTCCTTGTAGTTGGTAATGATACCGTTGTGAACAATGGCAAACTCCCAAGTGGGATCCGAGCTGTATACAAGCGTTAGGCTTATCCTTCTCGCGGGAGCGTCTGCGTGGGCTTACCGGTGAGGGTGGCAGTTGACGGTGGAGGGAGGGCCGTGGGTAGCCCAACGGGTGTGGGCAATACCGGCATGTGAGTCGAAAATCTTGGTGGCATCGGGGTTTTGCTCCTCGATGAGCTTTCTCAGCTTTGCAACCTTGCCAACTTCCTTGAAAGCGAGCACTTCGTTCTTCTTGTCGCCATCGACGGCAAGACCGGCGGAATCGTATCCTCTGTACTCGAGACGAGCCAAGCCTAGGACGCAAGTATGGTCAGTCCAGGTAGACGGCAGAGAGAGAGGGCAAAAAGTTTCTCACCATTGAGAAGAGTGTCGAGAATGAACTTGCGGTCCTTCTCAACAAGGTAGTTGATGTAACCGAAAATGCCACTGCGGCTTGGGTTAGTATGGCTGGTGGTGCTGAAAAGGCGGCGCAGGAGGACGCGGCGTTTGGGTCGGGCGCCCTGTCACTACTCTCTTGGCGGTAGCATTGATAAGCAGGTACTCACCACATAATGTCTGAAATATGAAGAGAGAGTCTTGGAGCGAAGGTGATGGTAGAATGAGACGACTTGTGAGGCTGCCACTAGGTAGGCGTATTTGGGTGCGGGGTGAGAGGTCGCTGGCAGTTGGAGTAGCGCTGGTGATACGGAGGAATAGAGGGAGAAGGAGGGGTAACTTGAGAGCTTTTATGTGAGAGGCGAAGGAAGAAGGTCAAGGTGTTTAGATGGTATTTCTTAACAGGCGGTGGGAATGGAGGAGGAGAATTGGGATCGGAGGAAAAGAGTATGGAAGAAGGAGGGGAGCGGGAGCTCTTGTATGCACAGTGTCACCCGTAGCTCGTACTTGGCCTTGTACTAACTACTAGCGAACACTGACCACTGGCGCGGCGCAACGGGAGGTACCTGGTGGAACGGAGTACAGGTGCACGTACAGGCGCTGTAATTGGCCTGATGGTGGTCGAGGGGCCTGGAGCTTTTTCTGGCTTGCTGGGGCAGCTGGCGGTGGGGCCAAGCCTTGGGCTTGAGGGGGCTCAGCGACCGCTGTGGGGATTCTTGTCAAAGGGTGTTGTTGGCAGGGGACTGAAGCTGAATTCTTACTAGGTAGGTATCTGCTAACTAGGCAGTATCCAGCAACAGAGCCAACGTTCCAACTATTTCTGATTCTTTTTTTGTAATTCTTTTTGGCTCCATTTGACATCTATCCAGTACTTTCTGAGGCTGATAAGCCGCTGTCCAAGGCTCGGGATGGGGATGAGCCGGCGGCCAATAATACGGCAGCAAGCACCCCTCCCTCTCAAGTATAGGTAGGTAGCTGTCGTACTGTGAGCGCACTGCAGCGGCTCAGTGTCCAGAAGGGGTTGTGAGTTGCGGTGCGGTGGTGGTTGGTGGTGGTGGTGGTGGTGGTGGTGATTGTCGGTTGCCCTGCCACCTGTATTCTAAAGGTACTCGGCCACCACACGTGGGCTAGTTAGTCTGCAGGCTACAGCAGGGTTGTATCAGTCAGATAAAGACCAATAATCAAGACTGCCTTTACCGCCTCGAACAAGACCCCCAGAGAACCTGCTGATATGCGATATGCGAGTATCTTCTGACTACCTGTGATTAGTTAGTACCAACCTACTAGGTGCCAATGCCGCAGCGCCGCGTGGTGGTGATGCAGATTCACTCGCGGTGTAGCCAACTACCGCATTATTACATGTCGTGCCTGCAGATCTCGTCGCTTGTTCTCGTCATCTGAGCAGGCCACACACCGCAAGTACGTGCATGAATCTAGGTAGCTAGTTACACCGGAATTTCCAATGGCCATTATTATTGGACCTTGTAGATTAATTTCAGAGTCGACCATAGCAATTAAAGACAATGAAAGAGTGCTTGTAAATTCCAATCGCAAAACAAGGTCTCTGCGCGGTAGGTGCAGCATCTTGGTTTGATAGATCGTCCTTTGTCCCGGGCCCAGCACCAACCAGTTAAATAACAGGTTAGCTGCTGCTTTTACTTGGAATTGACTCCGTAATCTATTTCAGATGCAAATGCCCCATGCCAAGACACCATCCTGCCTCACAATGGTCAAAATAAGGGTTCCCCCTGGTGATAAGTCGTCATCACTGCTCTCGGGCCAGCTAGCCGCGGTGGTCTTTCTCGTGTTGCGCTGAGAGATGTAAGCCAGATGCATGCACACAGGGATAGGTGGCAGGCGAGGCTGGATTCGCCAGGACAAGGCGAACTCGGGACAGACATGGCTAGGGCGAGGCTTCTGTTGGGACAGCGCGAAAAGTTGTACTGGCACTATCCATACAAAAATGTCTGCAAGTATTTCATTCATTACCCGTTGATTAGCCCGATTCATGGTGGGACTACAGAAAGAGGTCGCCGGGTGAAGAGATCTTAGATGCTGCATACGTCATGGTGGCCGCAGCCGCTGGGTTCGTACGATAGTCATGGGACAATGGCTCGTAAAAGCTGGCCGGGACAATTAACTTGCATGAGAAAAGAGGAAATGTTTGCATTTACGGAATTCAGTACCCAACGCAATGCGACACAAAGGAACAAGGACTTGGGAGCGAAATGTGGTGGCAACGAGGGCAGAGTTCCCACACTCGGATAACTGCGAAAGACTTAGGCCCGTCGTGTTCTATTCTTGGGGCGAGGCTGTGCTTCTTCTTACCTACTAACCTGGTAACTAGGTATCCGGGAGGAGCGGCGATCTCTCAAAGCTAGTTAGTGGTGCAGTGGGCAGATTGTATTCATGCCAAACCTTCTTAGCGCGAAGCCTTTTTTTGTTTCCCGTCCCTTTCAAGGGGAATCAGCCCTGATGGTGAAGTTGAAGGCGGTTGCTGGGGAGGGTCGTCGCCACCGAGCTTGGTGTCAACAAACTCGACCGCGGACGGGGAACGCATCCACAACGGTTTGTCGCATGATGATGGCCCATGGGCTTGGCCCCAGAGCAACACGAGGCTATGACGAAAGAAGCCGCCCAGCGCCTTGTCGTGTTATTGATTGTATTGATTTTTTTCCCTGCTGCCATGTTTGTGTGAGATGGAGCCTCGAATCTTACTCCCTTGGCATCATCACCCTGCTCTTCAGCCATGTTCTAGTCCAGATTTGTCTATTCACGCTCTTTTCGTGCGCTACCTAAGCATTACACATATGCCGTCCGGTGTCGTGCGGCTGGCTGTCTTGGTGGCGTCCCCTCCGCCCCAAAGCCACCAGAAAACGTCTTCTCGGCGCATCATATCGGGGCGAGCCTTGAGTTGATTCCTACTCTCCAGTGCCAACTAGCTAATGTACAGTGCCATAGCATCGTCTACCCTTCCCTGCTCTTGGTAATACTGCCCAGGTCTCGTCCGTTGCCCTTTACAGCTTCTGGTAGTCCAGCTTGCCCTCCAGTTTCTTCGCCTCGGCCAGCTTGCGCACTGCCTTGTTGAAGTCGTCCTGGTTAATCGACTCGCGGTAATCTTTGATGGCGGAGAGACCACTAGATAGACATGTCAGCTTATCCTTGGATATTACAGCCCTCTCCATCGGTACTCACGCCTCTGTAACCACGTTTCTCAAATCAGCGCCGTTCAGGCCATCACTCATCTTAACCACGCTCTCAAAGTCAATGTCGCCATCGACAACGACACCCGCCGCGTGAATCTTGAGAATCTCTAGTCGGCCAACCTCGTTGGGCAGCGGAATCTCAATCTTGCGATCCAGACGGCCGGCACGGAGCAGCGCAGGGTCCAGAGTGTCTGGCCTGTTGGTTGCCATGATAATCTTGGTCTTTCCCAGGTAGTCGAAACCATCTAGTTGGTTGAGGAGCTCCATCAATGTTCTTTGAATCTCTCTGTCCGCACTAGTGCCTTCCGAGAATCGTCGTCCACCAATGGCGTCAATTTCGTCCATGAAAATGATGCAAGGCTCATGCTCTTTGGCATAGCCAAACATTTCACGAATCAGTCGCGCGGATTCGCCGATGTACTTGTCGACAATGGCGGAAGAAACGACTTCGAGACATTAGTACAGCCCTCTTGGGGGGGGGAGGTCCCTTCAGCACGTTGACATACCCTTCAAAAAGTTGGTCTCCAGACTACATGCAACGGCTCGCGCCAACAGCGTCTTGCCCGTTCCTGGCGGTCCGTAGAGCAGCACGCCCTTGGGCGGCTTGATGCCGACACGCAGAAAGAGCTCTGGGTTCTTGAGAGGGAGCTCAATGACTTCTCTCAGCTCGCGAATCTGGTCATTTAGGCCGCCAATACCGGCAAAGCTTACTTGACCGGGATCTTCCAGAGACATGTTGTATACAAGAGGGTCAACTTCGCGCGGTAGCATGCGCATAATTGTGAGGGTCGTCATGTCGAGCGCTACACGGGTGCCCTGCTTCATCTTTGCCTTGTCGACCTTTGACCGGCAGCCGACGACGTATCGAGGGCCCGAAGACGCTTTGACAATGACTAATTGCCGTACATGCATTAGTATTTTCGTAATTTTGATGCGCCTTAGTTTGCTCCTGCCGCTGGTTGCAGTGCTCGAGTTCGCACGGAATCGGGTTCAGATGCTTACATCTCTCCTCATCGAGCTGCTTCAGCACCTCGCCGATGATTTGTCCAACGCTCTGCAACGCCTTGATGTTCTCTTCTGTGCGGTCGAAATCCTTCTGGAGGCCTTTGATCTCTAGTCTCAGATTCTTGAGCTTGGCCTCCCACTCGCGGGACTCGATGAGCTTGGTCCGGTACGAGCTCAGGGCGGCCTGACGCTCCTCTTCAGGCGACATGGTTGCTCGATCGCGGACTGGTTTGTATGTCTATTCAGTTATCTGTATTCAATTTCGCGAGTCGGTAGTCCTCGTGTGTCAAGTCGCGATTCCGATGCTCGTAAGGACGGATTCGAGGTGCGTGGTTGCGATTGTCAAGGTACGTTGTTTGGCCGCGAGCTTACCTCACCGGCTGGAGCCTTGGGTTGCGCCAGTGGCCAAAGCACGCACGGCAGAAAATTGGCGCTAACCATATTAGGACGCGACCTCTTTCGGCTTGGACCAGGTCAAGGTATGTAATGCTACTAACAGAAAGCGAGGATGCAAAAAGACCAGCAGCATGTTTGAAATGTCTTTAAAAAATGGTTATTATTCCATGTTGCCATTTATTTGTCTCGAAAATAGACCCCACCGAGAAGCACAAGTTGGAGCTATCTCTGAGCGTAAGTACTGGCGGTGCCCATCTCTTCTAGCATCATCAGAATTGGAGCCGGATAATGGCAGTTGCCCTGAAAGCATCCCTTCACCACCGACTCATCCGTGTATTCTGAGTGAATTCTACTGCATTAGTGAGCCTCTTTCACTTTCCGTGGCCCGCATCAATCGAGCACCTGTCACCTCGACCGGTCTACGTAGTTTGAGGGCCAAGTGAGCGAACCAGCAATTCTGCAGGCTCGCATTTTCTGATGGAGACGAATATGCAACGACCACAACGCCTAACAGGCAATCTTTCCTTTCGTTTTAATCAATCGAATAAATGCTGCCAAATGCTGCCAAACTCCTAATCTGTAGTACAATGACCGGCGTATCCGGCACGGGTTATCGCTCAAGTAGCGGCCTTATCGGAGACTGACGCAGTGTCCTTCGTCTCGCCCTCGTCATCGATTCCCAAAGCATTCAGCTCTCGTATCAGCTCATTAATCTTGATCACTTTGGCTATTTGCTCTGGCAGGAGGCCTTGGCCCTCATCCTTCCTAGTCTTGAGCTCCTTGGCCTGTTTCAGCTTCTTCTTCAAACTGCGGACCTTCTTCTCGCACTCGACCTTGGGGTCGACCTCCTCGGCCTTGGACGGCACTGGGTTTGACGGGGGTTCGTCTTCCTTTAAGTGTTCCACGTCCCCTAAATCGGTAGACCTGGCCTTTTTGCGCGCCTCTCGTCGCTTGGCGTTCTTGTTTCCCGCGGCTGATGTGCTTGCTGAAGGTGGCGCGGCCGAGGCGCTGCTCCTGTCATCTCGTCTCCAGGAAAGGCTAGTAGCCCTGTTCGGTTCTTTTGTAGCACTGGAAGCACTTGGGACTTGCGGTTTCTCATCCTTGGATGCCTCTGCCCCGGGCACGCCTATGCGCCTGCGCTGTGCGACAATATTGCGGGGTCTGTAAAGTTCGACGTCCTCCGCGGGGCGATAGCCGGGTCGAATCTTGATCGCCTTTCGAGTTGTCCCATCTGCACGCAGAGATTCTGGGATGTGGCGCTCGCCGCTCGTCTCGTTCGTCACGATGCCAGAGTTGGTGGCCACTGGTGGCATGATGGCGCTGCCTTCTGTGTGCCCCGCCAAAGGTTTATGCTCGGATATGAGTCTCGGAGGTTCTGTTGCTCGTAAATTATAGCGTGTAGTCTGTTCACTGCTGCTATCACAATCAGTGTTATAGGTGCTGCTTCGCCGTTCGTGGTAGAAAAAAAGAATTGGAAAATGTAGGGCAGGTTTAGATAGTAAACTTTAAGATCAAAAATGTCAACCTGATAGCCATCCAGCCACTTCGGTCAGTTATGCGTGGGGTGTTGGTGACCCACACTAGCCGACATGGTCTGAATGCTACACAGTGTCATGTAACAAAGCCGGGTACGAAATGAACAGTGATTGAGATTAAGTAGAAAATGAGGCGAAGAGACCGAATTCGTTCAGAGACTGCTGTTCGACGGGGTTACACTACAGACCGTACTTATGCTTGCACAGGCGAGCACGTGGGCAACATCGTGGCGTGCCGCAGCATCTCATCTCAAGCAGTGTCGAAACAGGATACAAGCTCGGTACTACTACTAGGTACTGATTCGCTACTACACAAAATCTCTGATGAATTCTATTTAATCCAGTTTCGCATGATGGATGATAACAAATGCTGCCGAAGGACATTTCGGAAAACGGCAATACAATAACTTGTCTCGAGATTTAATTAAAAAAACAAAAAAAAAAAAAAAAAAAAAAAAAAAAATTGGAGTCTTCTGTTTCAAGTAGAAGGAATCGGCTTACCGTGATTCTATTATTTTTCGAATTACACCTGCGTATTCTCCATCCTTCTCCTCCGAATTCTAACTCATATCCCTCTGTCAATCTATACAGAGTCGTAAAGTCAGTTCCCGGAAGCCATCGGATTGTAAGTGGGGCCGAGGCCGTGGTCTGCACCCCATCAGCCAATCAGAGCCCGGGCAATGGTTGCGCAGAAGACTTTCCTGAATTTCCCTGACAGCAACTCTCAACGTCCAACCTCATCAGCCTTTACTTCCAACAGCCCGCCACACGGCCCGTCCCAAACCGAGACAATTCGAAAAGTGCTCAACCGCACAGAGTCTTTATAATGGTATGTAGCAATTACCGTCCCCCGGCGGCCTCTAACTCCTCGTCACGACCTCCACATGTGCTAATGCCGCAATGCCACAGATCTACAGGCAAGTCGACGAACGACCGAATCCCGAATCCGCTCCGGC
This sequence comes from Cordyceps cicadae, assembly GCA_002968875.1. Classification (NCBI taxonomy): domain Eukaryota; kingdom Fungi; phylum Ascomycota; class Sordariomycetes; order Hypocreales; family Cordycipitaceae; genus Cordyceps; species Cordyceps cicadae. The sequence goes on along the minus strand of MWMN01000021.1, from coordinate 24,546 downwards.
CCAACGCGATTTCTAATCCTTGACGATTACAGCGCTCTTTTCCGCAACAACTTTACCATGCTGGCCGCCGTCTTCACGGCTGGCTTTGCCTTCGAGATGTAGGCCTGGCCTCCCGAGAACCCCCGTCGAAGCTGGATGCTAACGCGCAACACAGCGGCTTCAATCAGACCATGAACAAGATTTGGGACAACAACAACCGTGGCGTAAGTCAATCACTACATCAGATTCGCACAATGGACTTGGGCTAACCCTCAGCCAGCGCCAATGGAAGGACATTCGCCACAAGTACGTCGAGGAGGCTGAGGATGACGAGTAAACAATGTCTCTCGGTTTTGGTGGTGGATCAAACACTGTAATCATGTACAAAATACTCTCATACGGATAGAAATGGAAACTACAGTTCTGTTGCCGCGTTTTGCTGGCTCAATGTTGCCGGAATGCGGCGAGGAGCGACAACCACCATCCCGAATTTCTCTTCTCTTTGCAGGAGGGCTTGACTTTCCCGCAAGGGTCCAACAGCTACATTTTCTACAAAAGAAACAGATTATTCATGTTTGAAACTGACTGGGCGTTTCCAATCCTCTAAATAGGTCCCAAGGCGCGTGAAGTCGGGCAGCTTGTGACCTGTACTACCTGAGGTACCTTACAATGGGTTGCTCTCCAGTTAGGTAATGGTCGGTACTAATAAGGTGCCTCTAATAAGGTGTTGGTACCTAGGTAGGTAGGTACCTGTAGGGCGGGGCTGCATCCACTGAATACCTGTACCTCCAGGAGAGGAGGTATGGGGTCATTTAGGCGCCGATAGAGGAGATGCGGCACTGACGCAGCAACTTCACACACAAAACTGACATACCTTGCCTATCTGTTGCGCGGTCTCCCACTTTCATCTACAAAGGCAACAGAGCCCATCCACGACCTCTTAGCTTGTTTTGCTATTCGTTCTGTCTCTTTTGCGTTTCCTCGTATCGACAACTTTGATTTTGCAAGATTTCGAACATACCCACCACCGCTCAAGTTATATAGCACCGTTTGACCTCGATTTCGCCCCCGCCGCATCGACAAGTTTGCCATCCAAGCCGCCTTTCGACGAGGCCGGGTTCTCCCCCCCCCCAGAGCCTGCACCCTGGGCACATAATGTTTACCTCAACCCCCAGCCAACCGATGGCTACCCAAGAGCAGCAGCTCTGCCAGCTGCTCGCGGAGTTACCATACCGTTTTCAGTACCGCTTCACAGATGAGGCAAAGCGAGAGCTTCTGCGCGGCATGTTTCAGTTCCTGTGTGGTAGCCGGCCTGAGCACTTGAGTCTGATGTTCCCAGGTGGAAGCATGACAGATAATCTCAAGCTTGCCGAAGCCCAAGGCGGCCTACAAGGTGCCGAATACACCGAAGCAGCGCGAGGCAAACGCTGCGGCCACATTTTCAAGCCCGGTGAGGCCTCATACATGTGTAGGACCTGCGGGACAGATGAGACTTGCTGTCTGTGTAGCAGATGCTTTGATTCCACTGATCACACCGGACACATGGTCCGCATATCCATTTCTGTCGGCAATAGTGGATGTTGCGACTGTGGTGACGATGAAGCTTGGCGGACGCCGTTGCTGTGTACCATCCACTCCGATGTACACTCGGAATCGGGCAAAGACAAAGGCAAGGAAGCTGCGAGCCTCCCACAAGACCTTGTCTCGAGCATCCAAATGACCGTCAGTCGAGCCTTTGACTACATCTGCGACGTTATTTCCTGCTCGCCCGAGCAGCTTCGCCAAGCAAAAACGAAGGAGTCGATCGAAAAGGATGAGCAAATATCGAGACTTTCATCTTCATACTTCAACAATACGGCCGAGCAATGCGACGAATACACTCTTCTCCTTTGGAATGACGAGAAACACACTGTCCAAGAGGTGGAAGACCAGGTCGCTCGTGCCTGTAGGAAAACCAGGCGGCAGGCTGCTCGCGATGCCTGGGAAACAGACTCCACAGGTCGTAGCCTCCTGGCATACAGCCACGACATAAACGAATTGTTGCAAATGTCACGGATTCTGGAAGCAATTAGGATTACAGTGACGATTCGATCTGCTCGTGACACATTTCGAGAGCAAATGTGTGGTACTCTTATCGAGTGGCTGAGTGATATTTCCGGTTGCTCTGTGGGGCCCGATCACCATATACTTCGCAATACAGTTTGCGAGGAAGTCATGAAACCATGGAACCAGGGCAGTTCTGCTACTCATACGCTCGGGCTCATTGACGACGAGGATCAAGATGACCAGTATATGATGTCCAGGACTCGACTTCCTGGCGTTAGTGCGCACTTCATCCTTGCCCTACAGGCCACGGCGGGACGCGTAGGGTTAGACACGGATGATGAGTCTGACGAGGATGCTATGGACGACGTTGAGATTGATGACTTCCTGGATTTCGGAGAAGAAGAAGAAAATGCGTCTCATGCCGGTTCGGCAGCAGGACGCGGTGACGACGACGACGATGTTATGATGGTCGACGCTAGAGGTGATGTCGGTGACTTGAATATGAACTGGAGTCAATCGGACCAAGCTTTGGAAGAAGATGAAGCCACCATGGCCGGATATCCGCCGCCGCCACCCCCGCCTCCTGCACAAGCAACAACAGCAGCTACAGGCGCAGATCCGGAGCGAGAGGGCACACCATCAGACTCGGACCCTGTTGATACTATCCGTCCACCGGCTGCCTACGTCACAGAAAATCTGGCCATACCCCAGACCCCTGGCACGACAACGAAGGCGGCACCACGCCCTGGCCCGTACTGGATCGAGACACCCGCCAGCTACACTCGGCGAGAGAATGTCTCTCCTGCCGAAGATGTATTTCAGAGGGTGAGGTTGGACTGGCTTCTCTTATTCGACCTACGAATGTGGAAAAAGGCAAGGAATGACCTTCGCTCACTCTATATCTCCACCGTAGTTTCGGTGCCAGAGTTCAAGCGGGTGTTGGCACTCAGGTTCGCCAGTCTCTACACTATTCTCGCGCAGCTGTACCTTGTCGGTGACAGGGAGCCTGACCACTCCATCATCAATCTATCCTTACAGATGCTCACGACCCCTTCCATCACTGCAGAGGTGGTGGAGCGCGGTAACTTTATGACCAGCTTACTAGCTATTCTCTACACCTTTTTGACGACGCGTCAGGTTGGTCATCCATGGGACATCTCGCCTTTTGCAGTACTGGGATTTGAAAGTGGCTCTGTTACCAATCGGCGAATGTATCACTTTTACCAAGACCTCAAGTACCTCTTTGGATCCCCCCATGTTCAGGAACGAGTACGTTGTGAACCAAGGTATCTGATGCAGTTCCTTGATCTAGTCAAATTGCATCAATGCATTGGCCCCAATGTCCGCGCAGTCGTGGAACACGTCGAATACGAGGCCGATTCCTGGATAACAGCCTCTTTGGTTACTCGTCAAATCAATCTTCAAGCGCGAAATCTTGCCGAATCATTCAGAGACTGCCCTCTGGATGAGATCCATCATCTTAACCGCGCAATTCGGTTCACTGCAAAGACGGTTATTCTCAACTCCGTCGGTGCTGACCGGCAGCGGTTCAAGAATAGTGAAATTAAGGACGAGGTGAAGTTCAAGACTATCGATGACTTTGAGTTCGACTTGGACTCACGAGCGTACCAAGTAGTCCAATTCGTGGTTGATAAGGACCAAATCAGCTTCCATCATGCTCTACATTACACCCTGTCGTGGCTGATTGAGTGTGGTCGATCGTTGCCCGCGTCTGATATAAAGTTGCTGCTGGGTTTCACTCGGCAAGAGCTCAAAGCGAACCCAAAGCTGATGGGACGGGCCCAAATCCCAAAGAATGATTACACAGCGGAGGACTATCTGATGGCTGCCTTTGATTACCCCTTGAGGGTATGCGCCTGGCTGGCACAAATCAAAGCCAACATGTGGGTTAGAAACGGCATCAGTCTACGCCATCAAGCCAGCACCTACAAAGGTGTGCTGCAACGAGATGTCTCGCATCACCGTGACATCTTCCTTTTGCAAACTGCCATGGTTGTTTGCAATCCCAGCCGCGTCCTCGCCTCGATAATTGATCGTTTCGGTATGGAGAAGTGGGTGAAGGGTATCTTTGAGGTCAAGTCAGAAGCGCAAGATGACAATCAACATCTCGACATCGTGGAAGACATGATTCACCTCCTCATTGTGCTTCTCAGTGACCGCACATGCTTGGTTGCCAGCGAGGACGAACCGAACTCACGCGTATTAGCCATGCGCAGAGACATCATTCATGTGCTATGCTTCAAGCCGTTATCCTTCAACGAAATCTGCAACAAGCTGCCTGAGAAGTATCAGGAGCAGGAAGATTTCCACAACGTGCTGGATGAGATGGCCACCTTCAAACCCCCCGAAGGAATCTCGGACGTGGGGACTTTCGAGTTGCGACCGGAATTCGTCGAAGAGATTGACCCGTACATTGCACACTACAACAAAAATCAGCGGGAAGAATCCGAAACGGCATATCGTAAGAAGATGGCCAAAAAGACGGGAAAGTCGCTGGAAGAAATTGTATATGAACCGAAGCATCGCCCCATCCCCTCCGGTCTGTTCAAGAACCTGGGTCAATTCACGGGCACGGGCATGTTTGCGCAGATCATCTACTACTCATTACTGTATCCCTTGGTGGCCGAAAGATTCACACCGCAGGTTCCTGTCACAAGACTCGAGACGTTTCTACAGGTCGTTCTTCATCTCATGCTAATAGCCATACACGAGGACGGCTCAAGTGAAGAAGTGCAGACGGGAGAGGGGACAAACTCATTTGTTCTTATTGCGCTCACTAGGACGTCACGAGGAAGCTTTATGCCCGATGCTCAGAACGCCAGAACTATTGTGTCGCTTCTGCACATTCTGTCCACCAAAGAAGCTTTCAAGTCTTCTCATCCTAAGATCTCACTAGTGTTGAAGCGACTGAAACAGCGCCATCAGAATGCCTTCCAGGCGTCTCTTGTCCACCTTGGCATTGCTGTTGACCGGGTCGATACAGCGTCGCCAGCCAATGCTTCGGCAGATGAGGAGCGAGAGAGGCGCAAGAAGGCGGCGCTTAGCCGCCATGCAAAGGTCATGGCTCAGTTCCAGGAGCAACAAAAGAGCTTCATGGAAAACCAGGGCGAGATTGATTGGAACTCCGATTTAGAGGAGGATGAGCCGCAGCCTACCGAGGATCGCAAACACAACTGGAAGTATCCTACTGGTACCTGCATTCTGTGTCAGGAGGAAGCTGATGAGCGCAAGCTCTACGGAACATTCGCGTTGTTCAATAACAGTCGCATTCTTCGGCAAACTGATTTTCAAGACCCCGAGATGGTTCGAGACGCATCACAGACGCCATGCAGTCTTGATCGTTCTGCCGAGGATATCCGCCCCTTTGGTATTGCCCGAGAGAATAGAAGAATGGTGGAGAAGCTTACTTCTGAAGGGAACGCGTTCCTGGCCGAGCGACAAACGATTGGAAAAGGGTTCGACCCCAAGTTCTCGCGAGCCGGGCCTGTGGCCTCTGGTTGTGGACACATGATGCACTTTCGCTGCTTTGAGCAATACTACGAAGCCACGAATCGCAGACACACCCATCAAATTGCCCGCCACCACCCGGAAGACACCCATCGCAATGAGTTCGTTTGTCCTTTGTGCAAAGCCCTAGGCAACGCATTCCTACCTATTATCTGGAAGGGCCTGGAAGAAAGCTACCCAGGCTATCTTCAGCCCCAGCATTCGTTTGCAGACTTCTTGGCTCAGCAGATGAGCTCTGCATACTGGCTGGGTGGCAGCAAGGCGCCTGAGCTAGCTAATACGAGTCTCCCTGCTCTATTTACCCCTAGTGTTCCCGGAAGTCTCATGGAAACAATGGCGCGGTCGCAATCATCGGGCACATCATGGGGCCTGAATGAGACCCGACCATCTCTCGGTACGACGGAGGAAGGATCGGCCATGTCAGAAGATGCAACCACCCCCCCTAGCCAGGCGCTACCCGCCACGAGCAACTCGCAAGTTTTGAATGAACTGAAGGCCGCATACCGCCGGTTGAGGGAGACTCTTAGACTGAATGACATTGATTCATATCACATGTCTGATATCAGTGTCGACGATATGGAAAAGTTCCGCTTAAATGGTACTCTGGTACACTCACTAGCCTATACCATTTCCTCGGTTGAAATCCAGCAGAGAGGAATGGAAGCGCAGCCGGGCATGACGCTTCTAGAAAGGATTCCCGAGCAGGTCATCACCCACCTCCGGGTTTTGTCCGAGACGGCTGGGTCATTCATGAAGGTTATGTCACTCTCGGACCAGCAGATCGATGCCGAATTCAACAGAGACTCGGAGCGCCAGCACTGCCAGCTCTTCATGTCGCGTTACTTTGGTACAGGCACGCCTCACGCTCGCAGGCCGCTGGACGTCTACCCGCCGCTGTTGAGCATGGATCCTTTCATATTCTTGGTTGAGTGCTCCTACGGTTTTGTCCACACGCAAAAGGCTGAAATCTTCCACGTCCTCAGGCTCTGCTACCTTGCCGAGCTTGTCAAAATTGTCTTCCACATGGGTCAAAATATCTCAAGCAACGTGTGGCTAGAGGATCTGATGCGTGCACAGACACAAGACACGGAGATGAGGAATTTTGCAGTCTTTGCGATGGCGATTACCAAGTGCGCAATCGAAAGCCGAGCCTCGACGGACTTTGAGAGCAGAGAGGACCGCGGTTTCCAGCAACCTGGCGTGGACTGCGTGGAAGGGTGGTACACTTTCGCCAAGAAGTATGCCCTCACATTTTTGCGCAAAAGTGTGGTATTCCTCCACGTCATGTATGGGGTTGACTTCAACAGTCACATCTCTCCGTCTCCCGATTCCGACGAGCTTGATCGGTTGACAGAGGCTTTGCGCATCCCCTCGTTTGACGATATGTGCCTAGCCCTACATCCCCATGGCGAGCATGGCGACTGGCCAGAGACGACAGAGGCCCTCGTTTTTGGCTGGGTCAGGCATCAAGTCATGTGGCCACGAGCATACAACGACGTGCCGCCTTCGGGGATGATGAGCCACCCCGGCATCTTCGAGCTCATTGGCCTGCCCAAGACCTATGACACCTTGATCGAAGCAGCTATACGCAACCGCTGCCCGACAACCGACAAAGACCTTACTGATCCTGTTTTGTGCTTGTTCTGCGGCGCACTGTTCTGCAGCCAGGGAACATGTTGCCAACGCATAGATACGTCCGACAGGGAGTCAACTAGACTCGGGGGAGCACAGCAGCATATGCAAAAGTACGTTATGCCAAATGGTAGATACTAACGGGGCGGAGCTGACTGATTTCTAGGTGCCAGGGAAATATCGGTGTTTACCTCAATATTCGGAAGAGCTCGATCATCTACCTTTTCCGACGGGCGGGATCGTACATGCCAGTCCCTTACATCGACAAGTACGGTGAGACGGATCCCCAGCTGCGTCACGGACGACAGCTCTTTTTGAATCAAAAACGATACGATTCCATGATTCGCAACACAGTTTTGAGCCATGGTGTGCCAAGCTTAATCAGCCGCAAATTAGAGGCTGAGATCAATAATGGTGGATGGGACACATTGTAACGAGCCCTATGCATGATGGGCGGTGTAGCATACGGAGCAGCGATTGATAGGGAAAGTGCAATTGAACCACGAGCGATTCGTTCCGATTCCATAGAAGAAATTGTTCTAGTAGAATGCCCTGCAATATATTCAGTAATGTTTCATAATGAGTGGTTGGTTGGTTGGTAGGGGTGCGGAGAGGACTTGAGTGGCACAGTACTGATAGACAGTGCGAATTTATATTAGCACCGGCACGACCGCGGCCTGACCAATTAACTGAGGGCAGCGGCTGAGCCTCGTTGCGCGGCGCGTCTCAACTCGTGGATTTATTAACAGCCAACGTTTTGCAGACGGAATCAGAATTGCGACTGGTTGGAAGGGCCGAAGCCACCACCCTTTGTTTTGCGCGACGACGAACATCAAGCCACCACACTTCATCGCCGCATAAACAGCACATTGATAACTCCACGATTGGCATTTTCTGCTCGATTGCTCGCCATGCCTGCGGGTCGCCGCTCTGGTCGTGCTGCTGCGAAGCGGGCGGCAGCTGCTCTAGGTACGACTTGGGAGCTATTACAGCTCCAGCAAAGCGCGCGAGGCTCGACGCCGTTCGAATCGAATGGAAGCGTTGTTGCTCTTGTGTCTCTCCGGATGATAACTGCGCGCGGAACGATCTTGCGTTACTAACCAAAATTCAAAACTCTAGAGAGCACACCTAGAGGCTTCGCAGATGTCGAAGACGAGCCAATGCCCGATGCAGACATTGCAGAAATGTCGGAGCTCGCCAACCAAGACGATGAAAAGGACGAGGATCACGAAGAACCTCCCGAGGAGCCAGAAGATGACGATAACGAAGAAGCAGCTGTCGAGGAAGAAACCAAGGAGGAGCCATCAGACAAGGAGCCGACGCCGCCTCCTCCGCCCGTCTTCAGAAGAAAGCGCCTCGGACGGCCGCCGAAAAACAAACCCCCGGGCTGGGACAACATGATTACAATCACGGAAGAAGAGGCCAACATGCCGCGCCGACGTGGCCGCGGCGGCTGGAGAGGTCGGGGCGGTCGCAAGGGTGGCGCGCCGCCACCAAAGGCGGAACAGGTCATTGACGCCGAGGGTACCATTGCCGAGATTGCCAACGATGAGTGCGTGCTCGCCGAGGACGCCGATGGCGAGACCAAGGTCGACAAGCTGGGCAACCTACAGGGCGACCGCGACTACCGATGCCGCACGTTCACGGTGCTGGGTCGCGGCAACCGCCTGTACATGCTGTCGACGGAGCCTGCGCGCTGCGTGGGCTTCCGTGACAGCTACCTCTTCTTCACCAAGCACCGCAAGCTCTACAAGATCATCGTCGACGATGACGAGAAGCGCGACATGATTGAGCGGGATATCATCCCGCACTCTTACAAGGGTCGCTCGATAGGCATCGTGACAGCGCGGTCCGTCTTTCGCGAGTTTGGCGCTCGCATAGTTGTTGGCGGCAAGCGCATCCTGGACGACTACGATGTGGCTGGAGCGAGGGCCGCGGGCGCTGTCGAGGGCGAGCTCGCGGACCCCAACGATCGCATCATCCCCGGCGAGCCGTACAACAAGAACCAGTACGTCGCGTGGCACGGGGCGAGCGCTGTCTACCACACCAACGTACCGTCGGTGCCGGACCCCACGGGCAAGCCTGAATACAGGAAGCGGCGCGTAAACGTCAACGACACCAACTGGATGCTGGAACACGCCCGAGAAGCTAGGTAAGTCATTCACAGACAAGATGATTACATGAAGATAAAAGTAAGCCGAAAACTAACTCACGATACCAAAAGCACGTTCAACGCCCGCATCAACGCCTACAGGAAGCTCAACAACGGGGGCATCTACGACATCCACACCAACGTGATTCAGTACCCCGCGCACATGCAGCCTACGCTCGCCCGGTTCGAGCAAATCTCCCCCGACGACGAGGAGTCCGCCGCCGCCGCCGCCGCCGGGCCGCGCTTCCCCGTCGTCCCGCGCAAGGTGGCGCGCAACTTCCTCGTCGCCGACACCTTCATGGACAGCGCCGTGGGCCTGCACCAGACGGCCGCGGCGCGACACGACGGCCGGGCGAGCAGCGACCCGGCGAGCTTCCTGGCCGCGTTTGACGGCCTCGGCGCCGTGCCGGACGAGGTGCGCGACCTGCTACCGGCGGAGTGCCGCGCGGCGTTTGACGGCGCGCTGGGGCGGGAGGAGACGTGGCGCGCACAGTGGGGGACGGAGAGCGAGCGCGGCGCGCGGAGGCTGCCGATCATCGACAAGGCGATCGTGCCGTATAGCATGCCGTTCTGAGCGTTCGGGAGGGGAGGGGAAACAGGGGAAGGTGGTGGGCGGGTTGTGCTTGTGGTAATAACCCCTGGGGGGGGAAAGCAGGCGGGCGGTCGGAACGGGAGGGATTAACGAGCATGTATAATACGCCAGCATGCCACAACTATGTGGTCTCCTACTCCTTGTGAGGATTGTTCTGCCGGCGGAAGTGACGGGCCGCGACGTGATTGCTGAGGAATTTGGAAAGGCGTTTAATCTGAGGACATTATTTGGGAGGGGCTCTCCAGTTGGACGGGAAGTTTATATGGAATTCATCTACCTTTTTTTTATCATCAACAAAGCAATACGATAGGGTGCTATCGGAGTAGGGAGTCGCGGTATGTCGCCGACGAGAAAACGTGAGATGTGCAGCAATATTTTTTGCATTGTATTGTTACAGCCTGCTTCAGCAAGCAGGTATGCAGGTTTGGCAGGTACATGGCTCTCTCCCCCTATCCCATCCCAAATCCCGAGTATCCGACGAGATGGCGAGTCAGACAAAGACAAACAGTGTCACGCCCAGGTTGCCTTGCGTTCTTCTCTCTTTCCCGTACGTAAACCCATGCACCGTAATTGGTATCCTCTGCCCAAAAAGAAGCCATGTCCGCCACCCCAGCTGAGGGCAATGAAGACCATGCCGGCCGGTCCTTGGACGCAGACAGGTCGGCCACTCTGTCCTTCAGTATTTGCCTCTTTCTCTCTCTCCCTTTCTCACGCTCGTCGTTGTATATTAAGAATCATCGCTTATTTTTTGTTCCATCTTTGGCGGTCCACCTCCAGACTTCTCGACTCTTCTTCTCCTCACAGGGTTGCTGTCGCTTACGCGCCAGCGACGAGAATGTTGTTGATGGGGATGTGGACTATGGGCGACGACAGTTAGCTTCTTTGAACGTTGCGAGCGGGGGGGGACAATATGCAGGTCCGGGGGGGGGCGGGTGGTAATCGTACTCAGCTTGACGAGATAGCCGACGGTGCCCATGGCGACGAAGCCCATGGCGATGGCCTGCGAGATTTTGATGAACTCTTTGCGGTCGGCTACATGTCATTGTTAGCTAGGGCCAATATTCACAGTGTCGGCAGGAGGCCGCGCTTGGGAAGGGGCCCCGTAGGGTCAAGGGTGGCATTGGCGCCAGATGCATCGCGAACAGCTTCACATCCATCCGGCAGCCATTGCCCGCGCCTTGCTGGCCCTGAACGCTGTGATCCCACCCAGCAGCACGTCTCCTCCCATTCAGTTCGCTTGGCGTTTGTTTTTGGGGGGTATACTCACGCTTTTGGCACTTGTTCATGAACTGGACGCCCTCCTTGACGAACTCCCGGGGGACGTCGATGAGGCTCTCGACCTGGTCAGCCATTGTGTATGTGTCGTGGGTGGTGGTGGCGGAGGAGGGAATTGGATATGAATGAGAGGAATCTGACGGTCGAGAAACTGTCTTTGAGGGGAAAGGGAACGTCGGGTCGCGGTCGCAGAGATATTGGGGTTGGAAAGACAGGCACGAAAGGTGTATTGAGACAGTTGGCCACAAAGGAGATACGCCGTAAAGGTAGCTAGTACGCTAGAGGTCTCCTCCTCCAGTGGCCACGCTGCCAATGCCACGTCGCAGCAAAAAGGCAAAAAGGGTCGGTCCCTCCCAAGTGGGATTGGTCACGTGCTACTTACCCTGTACCTGTAATGAGTCCAAGTGCGTATGGCATTTGGATTTTCTCTCTTCCCTCAGTATATGCTTCTGCATGGCATTTTTGGGTAACTTTGTTTTCTAAGCACTGCTAATTTTATGCCTTGAGGCTGTTAGCCAGTGGACAATAAAGCAACGAAATAATGTAGGTCCAAAATGTAGAGACTATGGCTTTGTCATGCCGATGCAGCGCAATATTCCTGCGTACCTGAGCACCAATCCATCACGGTCAATGCGAGTGGAAAATGTAACCGCAATGTCAAATCAACACACGGGAGAACCTGTCAAGGAGTACGTCATGGGCAAGCAGAGGGCCATGATGCGCACCGAATTAGTGTCCATGGCATTGTAGAGCACGGTATTGATGTGAGCCCAGCATACCCGTGAAGCCAGTGATGCTTCCATGACACATCCGCGGCATGAACAGGACCTGACAATCACAAGTGCATGAGTTCTGGCACAACTATCGCGAGAAGCCGGCCTCTGAACTGACACAATGCAAACCACGATGCACCCAAGAGCGGGCGGCCCGTGAAGAGCCGCACGATATGAGTTGAAGCCCAACCGAAGCGCGACGCGGCGACTGACACGAGCTCAACCATAGCAAACCACCGAATCATGACAACCTCCCCAGGCATCCATCTACCCAAAAGGGGATCGAAGAAACCAAGCCCGGCAAACCTGCTGCACACGGCCGACTCAGAGGTTCACGTACGAGCCGCACTGTCTGGAGACGGTGCGTGACTTGCCCTGCTCCCGCAGCCTCCTCACTATATACGAAATCACCAGACGAGCGACTGGCGACTACTGAGTGACAGGATGGATGGATGGATGGATGCCAGCATTCTGCTCCCTGCACCAGGACGTTACGAGGAGTGAAGAACCCCCCCCCCCCTCCGAAGCAAAAGTGCCGGCAAGCACCGGGCCTCACATAACCCGTCATTGCCACCAACTTCGCACATGCACAACTAGCCAAGAGCCGTCCATGGCATTGCCCTCTCTCACCCTTTCCCAAAGGTCACACACGCCGCTACCTCCCAACGTCACCGTCCGGCACGCAGCCCCCCCTTTCTTATCATTAATAAAGGGCCCTGGGTACAAACCCATAGAAGAGGTCACGACGGGTAGGTTGGTAAACGCCGACAGCCTCATCCCAGACAAGGGGAATGCTACTCGCGGGCTGCCGGGCCGCTCGCCCCTCACCTCCCTGCCTCTCCTTCTTTTGCGGTAGGAGCCTGCTTGCTGGGAAAGGGGGAGGGGGGGGGGGGGGGGGGCAAC
>MWMN01000021.1:0-10873 GCA_002968875.1 Cordyceps cicadae | reverse complement strand
GGAAAAAAAAAAAAAAAAAAAAAAAGGTCCATCTTATTATTATTAGAGGAGAGCAAGTAGTAGGAGTGAGTAGTTGGGTGGGCTGCATAGAAATGGTCGTGGGATATGCTGGGCTGCTCTGGTGCAGGAAGCCGTTCTACGGGGGGGGCGGCATGGCATTGTTTACGTACGGGAGGCACCGGTGCGGAAGAGCAAGGCAAAAATCACAGACTGGGTAGAGTGAGCCCGACTGTTGATACCTGAAGCTCTCTGTCTGCCACGGGCACGAGAATATGATGAGATGCGAGATGCTCGCTCGTTGCCCAGTTGCCCATGGGGGGGGGGGGGGGGGGGGGGGGGGTTCAGGTGGAGATGTGGTTATGATATGCACCTACACGGCATGAATGAGCCACGCAGTAACTAACTAGAGATGTCCACCAGCGAAGCTTCGAGTGAAAATGAATCACCGCTCTTGGGAATTTTGAGCATCCCATCACACAGAGGTGCCCTGTTCAAGGGTGATGGACTCCAACACGCACTACATCTACATCTACATGCATACCAGGCTCTGCATGCCGAGAGAAACGACGAGTCGGCTCTACAATTCATCAAGCTCAGGATAGGATCGCTAACCAGTAACTAATAACTAGCTACCACGGAACCCACGCACGTTGGAGGGACGAAACAACCCGGTCTGCCAACGCCACCTCTTCCGACATTGCACTGTTGATTCTGGAGCCCATGCATGCATGCACGGATTTCTGCGCCGGCCGGTGTCGGGATGTCGGGATACGTGAAATGGACATGGCCGGCGTGCTATGGTCAAGTAACTTGCTGTCTGAGTCGGCATCGGCCCCAATGCCACTCGCTGGTTAGGGGGCTGGGGTCCGTCATCTGAGCCGGGCCTTCTCGACGAGGATCCCTCACCGGCGCATGCAGTAATAGCATCCATGTTATGTGGTTGATTCTTGTCTTAACAATCATGACCCGTCGTCTTGGCCCTCCGCCCATGCGTGCCCACTTGCACAAGGAGGGTCATTATGACAATCGTTGCGCCTTCTAGTGGCGGCGGGCAACGCAAACGAGGGCTTTTCTAGCCGTCGTGTAGAAAGAAGACAGGTTTTGAACCCTGAAATGAAGCCAAGCCAAGCAAGTATCCGTACCGAGTAACTGACAGACAATTGGAGTCACCTCCACTGTGGCGTTTCGTCCAGACCCTACGGATACTCATCAACCTTAGTTTTCGCAACTGAGGCTTTGTGAAGCTTCCTCACCCCCAACGCTAAAAAATCTCGAGGCATGTACTGTACTTGCAACTATCGTCGATCGGTGTATGCGATGCAGACGCAACAGGTCCCTTTTGCAAAAGTACCGATGTACTGACTAACTAGTTGGTGACCAAAGTGGTCAAACGCATGTGGCCTTGGTGAACCAGGTCGCACAGACGACTCGTTACGTTGTGCCTTGATACTGGCCATGGTGCGATTGAAAAGAATGTTCTGCGCTATGCTGTGATGGTGAACTGTCATTGCCAGTCACTCCATGTCACCTCGGAGCCGTAAAATCTCCTTTGTATGACTGATGATGGAACTCACATACGAAACATGGAACTATGCAGGTGGGTTTGGCAGGCGGTGTCTTCTCATGTCTGAGGCGAGAGCACACAAATGGACGATGCCATTTCCATTTCAATGCCATGCCTCAAACCGCGCGACGAATAGACAGGTGTGCATCGTGGTATAACGTTAGGATATCGGTCGGTGGTTCCGCAAAACGCGCCGAGACCAAGCATTGTTTCTGTATCCTGGAAATGACCATTCTTCAACTGTTCTTCCGGCGCTAGAGACTTGGCCGTGGGAAGATGGCACCAGGGAGCTGCACCCGTATGGGACACGAATAACTAAAATAACCGGTCAACTGGTTCATGGTTCCTGCTGCTGCTTGCTGAGCGGTGGACCGGGCCTGAGGCATTTCTGGACGTGCTACGGCTCTTTCTGTTGGCGACGATGAATTCCCGGCCCAGTAATGTCGACGGATGTGTCCCCATCTCCCATGCAGGTCAACCCAACCAGCCCTCGACGAGCGGAGAAAAGGGAAAAACGGGAAAAAAGGGCAAGGTTGGGGCGTAGCACTGCATCCGTTGTCTTTGCTGCCCACACCCACAATGTGGCACCGTGGCACCCAGGGAAATGCGGTCACACAGTTCTCATGTGGCTCCTGATGAAGCGCTAAGTTAGGTGAAGGTTGAGTCTCCACGGTTCCACGGGGAGAAAGAAGAAGAATGTCAACTAACAACTAGTTAGTTAGGTTCCCCCTGCCCACTCATCAATCCTGTTCTCAGGTTGGTTCTCAGGGGCCGGCTATGGATTCAAGTGGCACTGGGTTGTGCTCGTTAGCGTATTGAAAACTACATA
The DNA here is from genome assembly GCA_002968875.1 of Cordyceps cicadae. Classification (NCBI taxonomy): domain Eukaryota; kingdom Fungi; phylum Ascomycota; class Sordariomycetes; order Hypocreales; family Cordycipitaceae; genus Cordyceps; species Cordyceps cicadae. The sequence continues at coordinate 8,480 of MWMN01000021.1, read as the reverse complement.
GCTCTTCTGGTGATTGGTGATTGGAGGCGGTCAAGATTGCCCAGAGAAGCCCGAGACCAGGTGAATGAGACTGAACCAAATTTGGAAAGAGAAAACCCGGATTGACGACACGTTGCGATTTGAATGTAGCACAGCTTGTAGTGAGGCATGTACGGATACTCGCAAGTCTGTCTCTTTGTCGGCGGACCACAGACAAATAAGCGTGCATAATTGTCCCGTTGAGATCCGAAATGCCTCCGTGTCCCATCCCCTCGTCCCCTGAGAAACAGGCCTGTGCCTGGACGAGACTCTTGACGTGTTTGGGCCTGTGCAGTTCGGGGTTGCGACCACATCAATTCCGGGGGACTCGCATGGTTCATGGTTTGGGGCATGTGTATTGTATTGTATTGTGTATTGTATCGTGCGTGTACGGATATGCACGGCAGGTGTAATTGGTAATAGTCGTCCCAGGACTGAGTGCGAGACTTGCGAGCACTGCCACGCAGTCGGTTCTCGTCGCAAATAACTAGTCACTCGGCTAGATATTGACCGGTTAGTGCGCGTCGTAAATAAACGGATGATGACCTGGTGGCGAGGAGAACTTTTTTTTTTTTTTTTTGGTAATTAATCTCTATTCGCCTTGAGGGTCCGCATGATGACGCTGGCTTGCAGTGAGATAGCGTGGGGGAGAGAGGAGCAGAGGAGCAGAAGAGTAGAAGAGCAGAAGAGGGCTGGGCAAGGTGAAAAGCGTCAGAGCCCTCCCTCCCTGCTGCCTGCCGCTGCCAGTGGCTCGCTGTCGTCAGTCTCTTTCACGGTGGGCGGGCCCTTTGCTGCGTCTGGGGCTGCTAGCTACATAGGTAACTAGTTAGTCCGTTTTTTGGATGCCCTCGTGAATGGCTGAATGGCTGGATGGCTGGATGGCTGGATGGATGGCTGACTGATTGGAGGATTCAGGCCTGTTTCTGTTGTTTTGTGGATGGCTGGGCAAGGGGGACGAGGCGACGAGGGGCTGCCCGTGCAGGCAAAGCCACCGACCGCCGACCGCGTGGTGTCTGCATGTGCATGGTCTGGTCGCGGGCAGACTCATTCCAGGGCAGGCTGACGGCAGGATTTTCTCGATAGCGCTCGAGAACCCCCAACCACACCAATTGCTCCCCTGTTGGTACATACCATCCAGCCGGAAGGCCGGGCAAGCATGTACACGGTACATTCATAGGTAGGTGGTTACCGGTTTTCCCACCACCCAGGGCCACTCCCCGCCCCATGTCGAAGCGCAGCACAGGACAGGCACGGTATGGCAGGACTTGGCGCGAGGTAGGTATTGTGCAAGTTGCAGGCTAATAACTCTTCGTAGTCCGTCGCTCGCGCGTTGGATTAGGCGAGTGTTGATTGGCCATCTTGTACAATGCTCGGTTGGGTCGTGTCCACCCTCATCGTGGTCTGCTGGGCGTCACATTTTTCCTTTCAGTTGAGGCGCGACGAAAGAGGGCTTGAGCTGCATCAGCGACTTTAGGAGTCAGGTTTGAGAGATGACTAGTTGGTTGGTTGGTTGCTGTCCAGGGCTGCCAGCTCGAGGAGGAGGGGAGGCAAAATAGTGATGACGATGATGATGATGATGATGATGATGATGATATTCTATCATACCCATGGGTGGAATGCGGCGTGTCTGAGTCGGTGTTTGAGGCAGAGTAGGTAGGTTTGACGTAGGTGAAAGGTACGGCTGTGAATACTCGAGCTGTCAGGCAACCTGCGTGGGCATGCAAGTACCTGCCTTGTCTCTTGGTCTGCGCTGAACCACTCAACTTGCCACCGATTACCATGGCTGATATTCTGGCATGACCCTCCCTCCTTTTTATTACCTCGACTACTTTCTCCTTGTGTCATGCTTCTGAACGGAGAGATTTAATTCTCAGATTGTGAACAGGGTCGACAAGCAACACAGCTGGCAACGAGTCCTTGTCCTGTCCGCTCATCAACAGCTGCCTCGTCCTGGTCTAGCCATGATGTACGGATATTTACAACCCATAATAATACCTGAGCTCAGATGATGGCATGAACCTGCCGCTCTGTTGCATTGCCAGCCTGCTGGCCAAATTACAATTCCTGGCATGGTAGATGCCTAGGTATCTCGTCCAGCGATTTGCTGACGTGACATGCCCTACATAGCCATTACGCAGTAATATTGGCTGATTGCTGTGTATTATTACGGGGTTGGCTCCGTCCAGTTTCCACACCCACACACCTACCCTACTTTTCAGTATTATTGTTATTATTGTTGTTGTTGTTGTTATTATTATTATAATCACCATCAGCGCAAGGGGTTGGCATGGGCATTGGTGACAGGCCGCTTCTCACGGTCGGGGCACCGTAGCAAAGCTGAGACGCGAGTGAGGCCGGCTTTGGTCAAACGAAGCAAGACTTGCTGGGCGCCTACCTGCATGACCGATGACCTAGTTCCAGGGAGGATAGTTTAGAAGTGCCATTCCACTGTGGCGATGACTCAACGGCGTTTTCTTAGAAGCTGAGACGGAGGCAAAAAAGGAACGAGGCCCGTTGCGCACTCTGTTGTTTAGTACCGCAGGCTTGTACGTACCTATGTATGTACAGGTACAACCAAGATGTGACTCGCAGCACACTGCTCCCGCTGGTCCCCTTATTATTATGAGTTAGTTATTGCGACTGAATCGAGTATCGCCTTGTCCATCTGTCAACGAGTCGACAACGATGACATGACCGTTATTACATTACAGATACGTCTTATGACAACGTAGACCACCTTTCAAAGCCGCATTCAGTCACAGGCAGACTGGCCTCGGGTTCCACTAGCGTCGTCGTCCATGTCACGACGCAGGTGACGTTTTTTTTTTCACTCTTCTTTGGCTGCTGGAGCCTGATGGTAGTTAGCGGGCTTGGAAGCAGAGCTGACTGGTCAACAGGGGAACTGGTGCAGCCGCGGTGGCCCTTTGTGCAGGGTTTGTCGTGAGGGGAGGAGAGTAATCGCAGGCGACTGTCCGGTCCGGTATCGTGTACGAGCAAGGACCCTTTGCGCTTTTTTTATTTATTTATTTATTTTTTTTTTTTAACCGCAAGCAATCAACTGTACTGGTACCTGGTCCAATGCCCCCGGCTGTTGTGTGGAGCCTGGGGCCCCCTATCGTGTTTCTGCGCCGGTACTGCAAAAAGTCACTAAAATTGGCTGCCGGGGGGAGGGGAGGAAGCGCTGGCTCTACAAGGTTTGTAAATCAGGTAATACGGTAACAGTCCCACATGCGTGCTGTGCACTGTGCAGTGACTCCCACCCAGCTGTTTGGCTACTTTTTGCCAGCCACCCTTTGCCTGCTGCCGCACTGTTCGGAACTTTAGATATCCACCTAATTTGCTGGCTGTGTAATGTACATTCTATTTCTGCCGATGATGCCCACCAATGTACTGCGTGCCTGCACTGTTGATCAACACTGTGTTGGCGGGTGGTGGCCACCTCGCTCAGCCGAGACTAGGTTGGACAAAACCGGCAAGGTCGCAAGAAGATAGAAGGAGGAAAAAAACACAGGCGGCCCAGTGTTTGGTATGGGAAACAGTGGGCGATTTTTTTTTTTTTTTTTTTCCTCTTTCCGCGCCCCAACCAAGCCTCGCTCTTCACTGGCTTGTTGGTGTAGTGTGAGCGGGTGTGAGGGGAGACTGGCCCCAGCGACTTGGATGTACTGGCACGGTACCTGGTACTAGGTACCAAGGCCCTGCCTGCGTCCTGCCATCTTGTATCTTGTTCTGCCCTGCCCTGCCCTGCCCGTGGCCCGTTGCTCGCTCCAGAACTGGCCGGTTGTGCCGCCCGTAGCCTCCCACACCAGAGGTTCAAGGAGGCTAGCAGTACATGATCCCGAGCCATGCCATCCTACCTGATGCTCCCGCACCTCTCGACTTGCCTTTCTCTTCATCCTTCAACCACCACCCTTCCTCCCCCTCTACTCTTCCTCACGACGTATCGAGAGCCGCCGGATTCACACTCGACAATACACAGTCACGAACTTGTCATCGTTCGTTGGCCTTGAATTCCGGCATCTTTTTCGTCTGAGCATCCATCCTCTGCTTCTAGCGTTTTGTTGCTGCTGGAACACCCGTTTTTTTTCGCCGTTGTATCTTCGAATCCGTGTTCGCGGAAGCTCGTCTTTCCAGACAACAACAACCCTCTCACCTTTCGACCTTACCCTTGCGTTAAATAACGAAACGAACCCCCTCTTACGGCATTCTTTTTACCCAGAGGTCAGTTTTTTTTTTTTTTTACCCACTCGCAACTCGTGGATTGCAGGCTCGCCGCTGTCGATGGGATGGGAGTCGAACCGGCCCTTCTTGTTATGATGGTTTGAACTTCGACAAGCTCCTCCCATCGACTGGTTTTCCTCTTTTATTGCCGCACGAATTCATTGCTACAAGATCCCGTCACCACTGAGAGCTTAATCAACTACATGGCATCATTCTGGCGTTGCAACATGTTCGAACAAACACGAGAGTTTGGACGGACTCTCTGTGGCTAGAGCAACAAGCGAGCGGCTTCTTTCGATCCTTTTTTTTTCTTTTTAGAGTGTAGCTAATTATTGATTGCAGTGCTCAGGTTCTCCAACCCATCATTTCACTCTTGTTTCTTACGAGTCCAATACCTGGTGTCAAAACTTTGTTGTCGACTGCCTACACCCGTATTCGTGCGAACCGGTTCACTCGACGTACAGCAACAATTGACCGCTGAAACGGCCCGCCTTTGTCGCCTAGACTTGCACCGAATTTGAGATCGTTGATGGCTGGGCTGTCTTGCTAGACCCGTCAGATTTTTGTCCTCCCATCCTTCGTCAGCAACGACCCAACTCGCCAGGTGCTGAGACACGCAAACAGTCAGCCGTGAATTCCCGCGCTGCTGCGTCTCTGCTAGAGTTGATTCTCCGACAAAGGTCTCCTGATCTTCGTCGGATCTTCCTTCGCCGTTCATCATGCCCGGAGGCGTGTGTGCTGTCCTCGATTATGAGGTCGACATGATGGCTGAGTACGTTGCGGAGATGGCAACTCGCTTGGTTACCCCCGAGGCTACTGTCTCATCGCCCTTCCGCAAGTTTGTCACGCAGATTCTCACATCGACGAGACTGCCTAGCACGACTATTCTTCTTGGTATGAACTATCTTGCTAAGCGAATTAATGCCATGAAAGGACAGGGAGGCACGTACAAGGCATCGGAAGGTCAGGTCTGGCGCTATCTCACCGTTTCCCTTCTTCTTGGAAGCAAGTTTCTGGATGACAACACTTTTCAAAATCGTTCTTGGTCCGAAGTCAGCGGCATTTCTGTTTCCGAGCTCAATTCTCTCGAGTACGATTGGGTACAAGCTATGCACTGGCGCCTCTATGTCAATCTCGACCTTAGCAAGGACTACCAAGCGTGGCTTGACAGCTGGCGTGATTACCAGGAGATGAAGAAACGCCAAGCTGCGCAGGCTTCTCGGGAAAGACTCGCCTCTCAGGTCCCTGTCATCGACACTGAAGTTGCACGCTACAACTCGCGTCATTCACCCAACTCACGCTACCTCCAAGCTCAAGCCGCCGAGTACGAGCGCTACCAGGCTCTTAAGGCTCAGCAGCACTACCAAAGCCGCGAACCTATCTGGCAGAGCAACCCATGGAGTGCACCCCTTACACCCCCAGATTCGGGCTATGGCACCCCAGATTATATATCGGCCACTTCGAGCAACGCGCGTTACAACGAATGGTTCGCAAATGCTGCCAGCCAGTATGCCAACCGATACCCTCAGCCTGCCCCAGCTAGCCAGTACTATGCGAGCCGTCAGACACCCTATTCTGCGTACCCTTACCACCACAATGGCTGGGAGCACGGTATGGGCGACTGCAGCTGTACTGGCTGTGCAGGATCCATGAAGTCCTCATCCTACTTTGCGGCCCCTGGTTATGGTCAACCCGTCGTGGGTTAAGACCGCCCTCCGTGGTTTCTTTTGTCAGCAATCCACGCAGATTTTGTCACTCGTTTCGACCATTTATCATTCTTTATTCGGTTCTATGGTAAAAAGGGGGTATGGCCTTTTGTTTTTACGACTACGATTTCTACACGCTCTTGTCGAGGACATCATTTTCTTCTTCAGATACCCCAACCACGGAAAAAAGTGAACGGTTCTTCTCGCAAGAATTTTTTAGGAGCATTTATTTCGGTTTTTCTTTTCATCACGCCGGAGGAGCTGGCCGTCCCAAATTTCCTCCCGCAGCTCCAAAACCAGCAGGCACCAGTCTCGGACGCCTCGCACATCCCTGGCGCTTCTTGTTTTCTCGGTATTCGTTCATAATGGAATTATTGGCGCACATGGGCATTATGGTTCGTTCTTCTTTTGCATGGGCCTCGACATTGGCGATAGATTTGGCTCAACATGTCTTTTTTTTCGCGCGCCCTTTTTTTTTTGATGGATCTTTTTGTAAAGGATCTCTCGCTGTGGGTTTGCATTGCGTTTTTTTGCTCTTTTTCGGATTTCTCAAACTGTGTTTTATGGATTGGATTGGCGTCTTGATCATTGGGGGCTTTCGCATTTGTTCTGGAGCCATCAACAAAGCCTCCATCGCTACCGGCATAGCACTGTGCCTACATGCTCATGCAGATTCGCATTTGACTCGCCGCCGCGACAGATTTGTCGACGCCATTGCTTCGCAATGGAATGCGAATCAAACGGCATGGGTACATATTACAAACCTCTGAGCCGGGTTTCATCGGCGGCATTTGCTGTCAACAAAAAAAGGCTTAGGATATCACGAGACGTTATGCATTGCTTTCAGCGGGTATATGGCGACTGCTGAGTCGGCTTGTTTTGTTTTTGTTGGTTTTTCATTGCAATTCTCGGCAAGGTATGTTGGCGGAGGGTTTTGGTACTCCTGGCGTATCCTTGTTTGAGAGCGGCTTTTTTTTTCTTGTTACGAACTTTTTTTTTCTTCACTTTTTTTTTTTTTTTTTTTTTTTTTAAGTTTTTTTCTATGTTTGTTTGCCGTGGTTTTTTTTTTTTTTTTTGTTTCGGCGTTTTTTTTTTTTCTCTTTTTTTTTTTTTTTTTGTTTCGGCGTTTTTTTTTTTTCTCTTTTTTTTTTTTTTTTTGTTTCGGCGTTTTTTTTTTTTCTCTTTTTTTTTTTTTTTTTGTTTCGGCGTTTTTTTTTTTTCTCTTTTTTTTTTTTTTTTTGTTTCGGCGTTTTTTTTTTTTCTCTTTTTTTTTTTTTTTTTGTTTCGGCGTTTTTTTTTTTTCTCTTTTTTTTTTTTTTTTTGTTTCGGCGTTTTTTTTTTTTCTCTTTTTTTTTTTTTTTTTGTTTCGGCGTTTTTTTTTTTTCTCTTTTTTTTTTTTTTTTTGTTTCGGCGTTTTTTTTTTTTCTCTTTTTTTTTTTTTTTTTGTTTCGGCGTTTTTTTTTTTTCTCTTTTTTTTTTTTTTTTTGTTTCGGCGTTTTTTTTTTTTCTCTTTTTTTTTTTTTTTTTGTTTCGGCGTTTTTTTTTTTTCTCTTTTTTTTTTTTTTTTTGTTTCGGCGTTTTTTTTTTTTCTCTTTTTTTTTTTTTTTTTGTTTCGGCGTTTTTTTTTTTTCTCTTTTTTTTTTTTTTTTTGTTTCGGCGTTTTTTTTTTTTCTCTTTTTTTTTTTTTTTTTGTTTTTTTTTTTTTTTTTTTTTTTTTTTTTTTTTTTTTTTTTTAGAAACCCTCGCAAGGGCAAGCATTAGTAGAGGGAGGATTTCATGGATTGTTTCAGTTTAATGAGGACTTATCGAAGGCTGCTAGCCGAGGCTGCAGCTGTCAACTTTCTTTCAAAAAAAAAACACGCGGCATGCGATACCATGGACACTGGCTTTGTCCTGCCGGGGTTGTGAAGCTCAAAAGTGTTTATCATTATATTAGATCGCTGTTGCATACACAATGGAGTTGCACTTTTTACACCCTTTGGACCCTGAAATTGCTTCTAACACTTTTCTCAGACCAGACAATACAATTACAAATATTTCTCATGCAAACTCCATGCCAACTCCTAATAAGTGATGCTCGTGTGCACTCAATTTGTTGGTGCTCCAACACTTGGCCTGTACTGTCAAGTGCGTCGGCTAAATAGCGGGGTAGGTAATGTAACTTGGGACTTTGTCAAACGATTAAGATGTTTTCAGCGATTCCTTGACAGTTCAACGTTGGTCACCCTTCCAAAATTCATCGTCTAATGCCTTACGACTGGCATTGAACATTGCTGCAGAAAAGGGCAGCGAACTTGCCAAACAAACCCAGAAACAGATTGCCCTGGGAGAAGCACGCTCAACAACCATGACTGGCCGGTTCGTCTCCGGCGGGACCATTGCCGCGGGCGAGACCGAGGCCAGCGCTAGCCACCCTCCCTCAGCCGCGACCGTGACCGGGCCGGCGTCCGCACCCTCCTCCTCGTCCACCGGGCTCGGCGGCGGCGGCGGCGGCGGTGGCAAGGCGGCCGAGTGGGAGAGGGTGCAGCAGCAGCTGGA
>MWMN01000020.1:303452-340762 GCA_002968875.1 Cordyceps cicadae | reverse complement strand
TTTTTTTTTTCCCCCCCCCCCCCCCGTCCTCCTCCTCCGTCCTGCTTCTTTGCTCCTGAAATTCTACGGACCAGATCGACCGGCACATCTTGAGCTCCCGATCCTACACCCGCTCAAAAACGATTCTCGGATGGTCGTTGTTTGCCAGTCTCCTAACCCGGGGGTCTCGGATGGCGCCGCCCGTGCTGGAGAGTGCTTCGAGCGGTGCGCAAAGACTACCGCTCCCGCTTTGCTTCCCCTGCTTGCTTTGCCGAGAATCATGGTAAAGAGCAACATGTATGATGAACAAAAGCAAACCATCGCCGCAAGAGCAATACGTAGAGCATGCCGGCCGTCTTGGCGTGTTCCCGCCAGCACGACGCGTCCGCGGTCTTGGTTGGAAAATGCGCATATTCATTCATTCATTCAATCAACAACTCTACCGTCGATATACAGACCGTCCTTCCTCCTTCTGTATCCGGCTTCTCCAGCCGCCGACCGGCCAGGACGCTCGCTCTCCCGTCTTCCGATGTGCTCTCCCGTCTTCAGATGTGCTCGCCCGCGACTTCCCATGCGTTTGCCCCCCGCGTGATCAACAACCATCAATAGCTGCGAAATTAAGACCATGCCACAAGTATAAATTGTACAAGACAAAAAGTTATAATCGGTATAAACGGACCCTATCCACCACCCCGTGCTCCTCACCGGTCAACGGCGTTTGGGGGCTGTACGGGCTGAGTGTGTTTCGGACTGCCGTTTGCGGCTTGCGCAGGGACCCGGCTCCCTTTCGGCGCATCTTCATCATCGGCATCCGTAGGCGTCTCTTCCGGTGCAGCCTGGCTTGGCTCCTCCGTCTCCTCAGCAGCGGCCTCAGGCACGGCCTCGCTGATGAGGGGGTGCGATGTCGCCGCCTCCCTGACCGATCGCATGCGTTCGTCCTCTTCGGTGTACTCTACATCGACATCGACGCTGATGAGTGGTTTCGATTCAATCGACTCCTTCATCGAGTGGATCCGCACGTCCTCGTCTTCATCGGCGGCCTCTTGGGCAGCTCTGGCTTCCTCTTCAGCCTTGATGCGGGCATCTTCTTCGGCTTTGACGCGAGCGTCCTCTTCTGCCTTGAGCCTGGCCTCCTCCTCCGCCTTCAGCCTAGCCTCCTCAGCTAACCTATCTCGCTCTACAACAATCGCCTTGAGGCGATCGGCATCAAACTCATCCGCCACGTCCTCGGCGTCAATCTTCCACTGGACAACCTCCTTAAGGCTGGCCAGCTCCTTGGCGGCCGCCGCGGCGATGGTCATGCCGCGGTCCTCGACCTGCACGACGGCGTCCTGGGCCTCGAGCAGGGTCGGGTGGGTGACGATGAGCTGCTTGAGATCGTCGGTCCAGTCGCTCAGAGTGCTCTTGAGCTCGTGGTACTTGGCCCAGTCCTTGTAGGTGATGCCGTCGGTCCACGCCCACTTCATGCCAATCTGCTGCAGCGCGAGGCTCCGTGTCTCGTCGAGGATGGCAAAGTGCACGTCCGAGGTCGACAGGACCGTACTCTGCAGGTCCTCGTCGTACTGCTCGCGCCAGCTGCGGATCGCCTGCGCCTTGGACTTGATGGCGATGCCCGCGGCCCTGACGGCCTGGATGGTTTCATCGTGGGCGTCCACCTCGGCCCCTTGGAGGTGCTGGGAGACGAATGCGTTGATCTTTTCCTTCAAGTTTGCAATCTCAGTCTTGATGGTGTCTTGCAGCTGCTGAATGAGCGCAACGCCAACAACGTTGGCCTCGTCGTCAATCATACGACGGGAGATGTCATCGATGCTGTCTTCGATCTCGGCAGCGCCCTGCTCGGCCTGGGCGGCAAACTTTTCCTGCCACGACCCCAAGTCGTTGGCAACCATTTCACGTACCTTTCGGATTTTATCGGTCTCATCCTCTTCCGGCTCGGGAGCTTCGACGGGGTTGCGATTGGATTCGGCCTGGACTTGCGTCTCACTGGGTGCAGGATCGTCGCTGGGTTCGGCATTGGCGGCATCGGTACCGGTGTTTTGTGGAGTGGGCTTGCTCACGTACGATGATTGAGATGCGGTCGATGAGCTGTCGTGTCTGGTTAGAATACGGAACTCGGTCGGGTAGAAGGGTCGTCGAAGCGTACCTGGAGCCGGGTGCCAAGGTGCCCGATTCGTGCAGGGTCTTGTTCTTGGCGTGCGACTTGTAGCGTCCCAGGCGCTCGCCAATGCGGACAAGCTGGGGCTCGACACTTTCAACATAGACGACGCGGAGCTGGGGCCAGACAGCGCGGTCCAGGAACGCGTTGGTGTTGGACCAGGTCCACCACGCTGCCGGCAGCACCGTGGTGAGGGCAAAGCTGTGGCAAGTTTCGTAGCCATTGATGGCGTATGGCTTGGAGAACTCGTAGGCGGGGTACACGATGCTGTCTACGGCGTAGAGTGACTGCGTCTTGGCGGCATCGTAGTACGGCGCGGCCAGGGCGACGGCCTTGGCGACGTGCGGCGCAAGGGTCTTGTCGTACTGGGCCTGTGAAAGGGCCTGGAGCTGGGCGATGCGCGGTTGTGCGTTGACTTCCCAATGGGCCAGGGCATAGTCGCGACCCTTGACAGCCCAGGGCTCGCCATAGTGGACGGCGTAATGTCCGACGGGCGCGATGACGTTGGTCTTGACGGTGTCGTAGTAGGGCCGGGCAACGTCGACGTACGGGGCGGCATAGCGGTCATAGTAGGGCTTGGCATGGGGCGTGACGGCGTTCTTGACTCGGAAGTAGTGCTTGCAGACGAAGGGGGAGGACTCGTCGCAGTCCTGAAGCGTAGGCGGGCATCGGAAGAGGATTGTCAGGATGGCGGACCAGGTGGCGAGGCTGCGCGCGGTGGGTTAGCGAGAGTGTGGTTGGCGAGACGAAGAGGTGTGGTGCTGATGGCAGGAAGAGGAGGGGGGAGAGGGAGCTTACCGTGCGAGCAAGCTTATCGACCAAGGGATGAAGGCCGGCTTGGATGTGGTGGCGACGGCGACGGCGACTTTGCGAGAGGCGTTTCCTTTGGCGCCGGGCTGCGCAGGGCCGTTGGGAGCTTCGGCCATGGGCGAATCGAAGCCCGGCAATAACAGGCGACTGCGAGTGTCGTGAAGTTTCGATGCGCAGAAATTGAAGCGCGAGCCTGGCAGAGGGCAGAGGGCAGAGGGCAGAGGGCAGAGGGCAGAGGGCAGAGGGCAGAGGGCAGAGGGCAGAGGGCAGAGCTGGATGGACAAGTCGCTCCAGGCGAGTGCGGGAAGAAGGGAAGGGACAGTTGGCAAGTATGCAGATTGCAGAGTGGCGATGGAGGGAGGAGGAGGCTGAAAATAGGGCGGCCAGGGCTGTCTTGTCTGTCTTGTCTGTCTGAGATCAGTCGAGGTGGGTGTCGAGGCTTGCCTGCTGATAATGTTAGTACCTACAGATACCTACCTACCTACCTAGGCTACAAGCTACAGGTGGGTCGCGTCGTGGGTGGTGGTCTGGTCCGTCTACAGTTGTCGCTTGCCACGTAAATGTGGCTGTGAGGTACTTGAAGCCAGCCAGCCGGGGCTGCAAACTGCTGCAAGGCGCTGCAGGTGCTCGCTGCTTGCTGCAAGGAATCTGGCCAGCCACCGAGGCTGCGTGACGACAATCAAAAATCATTCGCTAGAGTGCACCGTAGAATCGGAGCTCTATTAATGGAAATGGTGTGTGTACAAGTTGAAATACTTGAGCATTGCTGGTTGCTCATATGTCAATTGCCATTTTGCATCATGTCAAGGCCATCCCCAGTACCTTAGTACCTAGGTACATGTTGACTAGGTACTACATAAGGTAGGTAGGTACCTGCCCAGAACAGCAGTGCCTGAGCGTTTCAGCGTCCACTTGCTTACATTACCTAGTGCATAGGTAGGTACAGGTACCTACAGTGGGTTGACAAAAGTTCCGCTCGATTCTCCTTTTTACACCTAAATACCCTATATTCAATATAGTAGAACTCTTTTCTTATAATATTTAGAATTCTATAATAAATCTAATTAATTAATTTATATACTTAAATATCTCTCTATCTATTTTCTTTTTTCTATCCTCTATTCTATACTATTTTATAAAGATATAAAGTTAAAGATTAATAAGTACTTCTATTTTACTAGTAAATCTTTTAAATTTTAGTTAAAAAACATACTTTTAACTTTAAATATATATATCTTTCTCTAGACTTTATTAACATAAAAAGTAAAGAAATAGAAAGATACTTTAGTATATAAATTAATTAATTAAATTTACTTTATTATTTTATATGTAATAGCCTTTTAGTTATTAAAGATAAAAAACTAGGTGTTTTATGTGTAATTTAGTAGGGAAGTACCGAATCGAGCGGAACTTTTGTCAACCCACTGTACATACAGGCAGGTTAGGTACTACCTGTACCTACCTAGTAGGCAGGTAACCAGCATTCAGCTGCTAAAGATGAAGCTATCAGGTAACTACCTTGTAGGCGCTTCAGTGCCAGCGGCTGATGCTGGGTTCGACAAGTAAAGCAAGCAAGACAAAGAAACTGGAATGCAAATGCAAGGAGAGGAAAAAAAAAAAGAAAGCCAGAAATAATACACGCTACTATTATATCCTATTATATTACTTACTAGCCTTTCCACCTGGCCTTGGCAGGCGGCAATCACGATAAGCTAATAATTAGTGAAACAGACGAGGAATAATTACCTGTGCACGCTACACAACCAACACGCTCGGCTCATCCCACATCTCGTCAACCACGCCGACGTCACATCTTGCAGGCTCAGTCCAGCAATCTACCGTGAGTAGAAGCGCTATAATAATCGGCCGGCTATTTCGGAGTAGGCTCCAAGTACGGATCACTCCCAAGTGCTAGTTATTCGTAAAGATACGTTCCGACACTACAAAGTACTCGAGGCGCGCTGATGCTCGTGCGGATCTGATGGACCGGGATCTGATGAGCCAGGATCTGATGGACCAGGGACGAGACCGGAAATGAAAATTAAACACGAAATCTCTCGGGCGTATCTCCCTGCGCTCTCCAGTCCGCTGCCTGAAAAGCGGGCAGGGTTCTGAGGTTCGCAACAATCTCCATCATTCTAGGCGCGAAGCGCAGATCCATCTTGTACAGGATGGCCTGGTCGACGGCCGGGACCAGGCACACGTCTGGCTGCCATGGTGACCGCACCGCCCACGGTGAAGCCTCCGTCCCCGCCGTGTGTCTGGAGCAGAGCCTCGTACGCCTTGAAGCCGTCGGTGAAGCAATCCTTGACAAACCCGACCTGGTCCTCCAGCTGGTCGCGAACGGCCCTGACCCGCTTCCCGATGCGCGAGTTCGTCGGCGGCTGCACGTCGGTGGTGATGATGTTTGCAAAGTCGCGGACAAGAGCGCGCCTTTCCGGTTCCGCGCCGACGGGGGGCAGGAGCGGACACCTGTCCGGGGAACCGCTCCTCAAGGTACTCCCAGGATCGAGACCGACTGCCGGATCACGACCTTGGTACCCTTGGCCGCGTTGGTGATGACGAGGGTCGGGACGCTGTGGCTCGGGTTGAGCGACTGCGTGTACTCGGCATCGTGGTGCTCTTGGGCGGAGAGATTGACGTGGCAAAACGTGAGCGGGATCGACTTCAGATGTGCGGCGATGATGATGTGCTGTGCACAGGATGAGCAGTAGAAGGAGTACAGACAAAAGGTCTCGGCCGGGTCCATTTTCGCGGGTGAAGGAATGAGTGCGAGCTACATTAAACGTTGCGGAAGACCAAAGAACGCAGCTTTTTTTCATGTTTTTTTTTTCATGAAAATGTGCGCGGAACTTCATCGTACCAAAGGTTGTTTGCTTTCCAACAAAAAGACCAACGCCACAACTCAGGGCTCAGCCTGATCTGATGCAGGGTGGAAAGGGTAGCGGCGACAAACGCACCAGCAACACTGCATCTCCAAGCGTAAAGCTGAAATTCTACATGCTTAAAAGCTCAGATATTCAGCAGCTAGACTACAGAGTTGAGAATGAGGATACTCATCTCGTCCTTGGTCGCCGGCCGTCTCCGTCAGCAGGAAGTGACGAACCCGCGTGCTCGTCTTGCCCCAGGACGGCCATGGTCGCCCTGGCCGCGTCGCTCGCGTTGGACAGCGAGACTCAGGTCCTCGCCGGGCACCGACAAAGACGCCGATTGTCGGCCAGTACATGGACAGCGGCCGACGCCGGTCTGAGAGTCATGGCCAGCACGACTGACAAAAATCGTGGCCGGCCACTTGCTAGTAACCGGTACATCCCCATTTATCAAGCTTCCACGCGTGACAGAATGGGATTTCTAATGTGGACTTATAATCGCTTCTAGCCGAAAGACATATATGGTTCGGCATAGATGAGCTTGTTGGCTGTTGACTGTTCGTCTCAAGGCAGCTTCGAGCTCAAGCCACAGTGCACCCTTCCGAGTTTCCGGCTATAATGATTCACATCTCCTTGGGGCTGCTGCACACAAAATTCCTTGGTTAATCTCCGGTGGCCGGCCGAGGCCATGCGCATATCCCAGCCTCAGCCTCGTTCAAGGACCCATGCCCGTCAATGGGGCCAAGTTTTGAAATGTCCTATGAACGCTTGTTGCATGAGGCTGATTCTGAATCAGGTGAGCTGGGGCAGAATGGCGAATGCGTATGCAAAGCTAGGGGACAGCCAAGCTCATCTATGCATAGATGCATTGGGGGCCACCCCGGGGAAGCTCGGTCAGGCGACGATGGTTGTCGACGATGGTTGTCGACGATTTACAGCCACACACCATCAAGACCACATAAACATGGATCATATAGCACTGCTAAGCTGATACGAGAGCTTCATGATGCAATTGTTACTCATAATTAATGTCTATAAAATAATTACCTGCATATTTTGTACTTGCGACTGCCCTTCTGAGCTATATTGTCACTGACTCGTAATATAGAGGGGAATCGCTAGGCTGATGACTGAGGAGCCGAAAGGCGCACCCATTCACATGCGGTGCTGAAGGAACATCAATTGTTTTTTGTAAATCTCGGCCGTGTAATTGGGAACAAACCCGAAGCCAGCTTGCATTGGCCGTATTCACTTACTATTAATCCCGTATCCCCAACACGCTTCGTGGACTTGACCATACCATCTCTCAACAGCTTTCGCTTTCCAGAACACACTCTTTTCTACTTGAAGAAGTACCGCACAGAACATCATGAAATCCTTCTGCTGGTCTCTTGCCCTCGGGCCTACTCTGCTGCACATGGCGGTAGCTGCACCACCCGGACCGGCCCCCGGAGCCGGACCGGCCGAGCCTGCACAGCCGGAACAGCCTGCAACTGTGGAAGACCACAAACATCACGATTCTGTTGGTCTCCTGACAATCGGACAAGGGTACGTGAGGATCAAGTCGATGGTCCTTTTTTTTTTTTTTTTTTTTTTTTTTTTTTTTCCTGTCTTGTCTTGTCCTTTCTCGTCTTGCTTGAGAATCAAAGAAAGAAAGGGGAAAAGGGACCTAACGCAAAGCCAGGTACAATACTTTCGTCGACACGGGAATGATTGTCGATGCCGTCATCTGGCCCAAGACTGGCAAGAGAGCTAACGGAGACTCTGCTCCTGCTCCTGCCGGGAACGAGACCACGCAAGTCGAGACGGTTTTTGACTGGGTGCCTCCCACCACCGATCCGGAGGACCTGATGAAGATTGACCTGGAGGAGTACTTCAAGCCGCCCAATCTCGACGAGATCAATGAGCGAGTCGCTGCTGGGCTGCAGAAGCTCGAGGATGACAAGAAGGCCGAGCAGGAGGGCAACTCGATCGAGGCTCGCGCCGAGAACAAAGATTGCCCCGGCAAATATGTGAAGTGGTACAAGCTCACGGAGGATTTCAGGTATGTGGCTTTGCAAGGTGTTTGCTGGGCAAAGGAAGTCATGTAGCTAACATGGGGGGCTGCAGCTCGTATATCAAAACTCTGGACATTGGCGGCGGTGCAGCCATCTCGGGTTGGGGCCAGACGGCATCCGTGTCGGGCAACTACCTGAGCCAGGCAAAGGTAAGCATGTTAGAGCGTAGGGGTTACCCGCAGTAGATCAGCTCCGTCTAATCACCAGCCTCAGTTTGCCCAGAATACCCTCATCTACGTTGCGTTCCTCGATATCAAGAAGCAGCAGTCTCAGCCCGGTGGATTCCGGGTCAACAAGGACAGATACAAGGCTGGACATTTTGCCCGGGACTTTGGCGATCGCTGGATTCACGGTAAGACACCTATGCTCTTGGAATTGTCTTCTTTTTTTTTTATTTCTTTTCCCTTGTTTTTTTTTTTTCACTCTCCCATTTTTTTTCGTCAACTAATTGTAAACAACCAACAGGCTTCAACACCGGCGGCAAAATGATTGCTCGCGTGACCTTTACTTCCAAGGACAACATGAAAATCTCAGACCTCAAGGCACAGTGAGTCGTACCTAAGGGCCCCCCCCCCCCCCCCCCCCCCCCCCCCCCCCGGGCGGTGTCCCTAAAAAAAAAAAAACACAAAAGGTGGGGGGTGGGGGGTTTTTTTTTTTTTCACTCTCCCATTTTTTTTCGTCATCTAATTGTAAACAACCAACAGGCTTCAACACCGGCGGCGAAATGATTGCTCGCGTGACCTTTACTTCCAAGGACAACCTGAAAATCTCAGGCCTCAAGGCCCAGTGAGTCGTTCCTAAGGGCCCCCCCCCTCCCCCCCCCCCCCCTCTTCTCTGTGCTTATAAAAAAAAAAAAAAATTCTCCCCCACCAGAGAAAGGGGGTGTGCTTCAGTGGGCCCCCCCCCCCCCCCGGGCGGTGTCCCTAAAAAAAAAAAAACACAAAAGGTGGGGGGTGGGGGGTTTTTTTTTTTTTCACTCTCCCATTTTTTTTCGTCATCTAATTGTAAACAACCAACAGGCTTCAACACCGGCGGCGAAATGATTGCTCGCGTGACCTTTACTTCCAAGGACAACCTGAAAATCTCAGGCCTCAAGGCCCAGTGAGTCGTTCCTAAGGGCCCCCCCCCTCCCCCCCCCCCCCCTCTTCTCTGTGCTTATAAAAAAAAAAAAAAATTCTCCCCCACCAGAGAAAGGGGGTGTGCTTCAGTGGGCCCCCCCCCCCCCCCGGGCGGTGTCCCTAAAAAAAAAAAAACACAAAAGGTGGGGGGTGGGGGGTTTTTTTTTTTTTCACTCTCCCATTTTTTTTCGTCATCTAATTGTAAACAACCAACAGGCTTCAACACCGGCGGCGAAATGATTGCTCGCGTGACCTTTACTTCCAAGGACAACCTGAAAATCTCAGGCCTCAAGGCCCAGTGAGTCGTTCCTAAGGGCCCCCCCCCTCCCCCCCCCCCCCCTCTTCTCTGTGCTTATAAAAAAAAAAAAAAATTCTCCCCCACCAGAGAAAGGGGGTGTGCTTCAGTGGGCCCCCCCCCCCCCCCGGGCGGTGTCCCTAAAAAAAAAAAAACACAAAAGGTGGGGGGTGGGGGGTTTTTTTTTTTTTCACTCTCCCATTTTTTTTCGTCATCTAATTGTAAACAACCAACAGGCTTCAACACCGGCGGCGAAATGATTGCTCGCGTGACCTTTACTTCCAAGGACAACCTGAAAATCTCAGGCCTCAAGGCCCAGTGAGTCGTTCCTAAGGGCCCCCCCCCTCCCCCCCCCCCCCCTCCTGAGGCTATACTATAAGATAAAAGACACAATTACCAACACTGGCTCTTCTCTAGTGCGGATGCTTCGCTGGCCTTTTGGGGTGCCAAGGCGAACTTGAGCCTGGAGGTCAAGAAGAGCATGGCGGAAGCCAGCAAGCGCAGCACCGTCGAGGCCTCTCTCTTCTACGAGGGCCAGCTCGGAGTCTTCATGGAGACGGACGAGGCGGCGCCGAGCAGCATCCCCGCCGGAGAGGCAGAGTCGGTGCTCACCGAGGTCAAGCGCTGGGCCGACAAGTTCCAGGCTCATGCCTGCGACCACAAGTTTGCCTACGGGTAAGTCAGAGGAGGCGGAGGAGGAGGAGGAGGAGGAGGAGGAGGAGGAGGAGGAAGAGAGCTGGGTTCGTTTGACGACGGATGACAAGGCTGACCACCCGGTTACAGTCCCATTCTTAGTCAGTACGGCACGGTGCCGGGTTTCCGCGACCTGGACACCCACATCAAGGTGCCCAACTATGACACGGCCGCCCTCTATGTAAGCAAAGCCGCGTTGTCGCAAGCTCCGGTTCCGCTTTGACCTCTGAAACTAACATGCGGTCGCAAAGGCTCCAGAGATTCTGAAGTTGATGGTCAAGATCGAGGAACAAAAGGCTTTCCTTCTATCTTGTAAGTGATCCCAACCCCGCGCGCCAAGGCAACAACGTATTTGGCCCAGACCCCCCCCCCCCTCTCTCTCTCTGACTCAAAGCCACAGCCAAGTCCTTGGCCGAAGACAAGAGGACTCCGGTGACGCTCGATGCCATCGACCTGATTGATCAATGCAAGAAATTTGTAGGTTACCCCCCTTCCACTTGCACAGGAGCAATCGGGAAAGACCACGTTCGTATGCTGATTGACTTCTGTGCTACCAGGTTCGCGATGCCGAGGTGAACCCGGAGAACGCCAAGGCCCAGGCAATCGAGCTGATCAAGCGCATCCAAAACGAGTTCATCAACAAGTACAAGCCCGACGTCATCAAGGAGCAGACGCAGTCCACGCCCGAGGGCCTGGCCAACTGCAGGAAGAAGCAGCAGGCGGCGACCAAGGAGTGCCTCAAGTCTAGCAAGGACAAGTCGCTGGATGGTGCGTTCGAGTGTAGGGATCAGGGGCAAGATGCCTTCTACAGCTGCAGAAAGGGCCTCGACTAAGCAGGGAGTCGGAAACTTGCTCACAGAGTGTATCTTGTTGTCAGACCTACCCAAGGAAACTGGATTAGGTAGAAACTCGCCAATAGACTGGTTACGCTTGACGTTGGATAACGCGCTTTCGGCTGTGAAGATTTACAAAATGACGACAATTTGTATGGAATAAATACCTAGAAAGGATGAGAAATGTAAGAAAAAGAAAATAAAAATAAAAAGCAAAAAATAAAAATAAAACATACAACAGCCGGTGTTCGCTGGTCGTCACCGACCCAACTACTAATCTGCCGATTGACAGCTTGTCTATGGGGGAGCAGACGGGACCCCGAATTCTCTGTCATCTATGGTCGTATGTACCAGGGTTTGGTCTATTTTTATACATCGCCCTGCTGTCGGCCAACAAGCTTTTACTTATTGTGAGAGAGCAACAGACCTTTTCCTCTTTCAAAGACGGCGGGTAACAACACGGCATGTGACGATAATGGTGAAGGATGGGGTTGTATTCATCATTACGAAAAAAAAAAAAAGGCTCTTGGAAATATTGCTCGAGTTCCTGGACAGGCTCTTCATATTCCACGGAGACTATGTCAACTTGGCTCACGGACCGGGGCTCTTGATACCCTGGGGCGCCTCCCGACTAGAGAGCGTGGAGCTCCGGGATAGTCGGCCGTCCGGGCTGCCCTCCCGGCCAGACGCCCTAGGGTCCTGCGGAGCGGCATGTAATCACTGAATCGTTTGCTGCCTGGTGCAGGGCCGGGGCAGCGGGCGCATCACGGACTCGTCTACCACTGAGGCCAAATATGGCAAGCAAAGCAGGCAAGGCGGGGGGGGGGGGGGGCAAGGGGTTGAAGACACCACCAACGTCTTGCCAGTAACAACGACAACCAATCAGCCAGCAACCTTGAATTGGTCTGCCTCGGGCGGCATCCAGCGTGTGAATGGTTATAAAAAGGGTTCAAAGAGTAGACTTGTCCGTCACAGAGTTCATGTCTCATGCTCATGCATCATACATTTGCGCCTCTTCCATCTGTCGTCGGTAGCGCAGGCGCTGGCGCTCAGGCGTAGTCATGCGCACGCATTCATAGCATGCCCATATCGCAAACACAAATCGCCAGAGTCTTTTCATCAGTCAGCTGCGGTCTCGGTAGATGACAGGGGAAGGGCTTACATGACGCCGACGAGGAACCAGTGGGCGGCGGTGACCAGCCTGCGCAGGGTAAAGGCGGCGCTGGAGGAAGGGGGAGAGGATACGGTGGTGATGTTGGTGGTGGTGGTGGTGGTGGTGGTAAAGATGACGAGGACGAGGCCGGCCATGCAGATGGCCATGGAGACCATGTCGTGCAGGAGAGCGCGGGAGGGAGAAAGGGGAGGATGGAAGGCAAGGGCGTGGGAGGGGATGGAGGCGGTCATCTGCCAACTGTCGTTGAGGAGGGCGACCGCGACCTGCTTCTCGTCAGCACCGTGTCGTTATTTTCCGTCTCATCGTGATGCTCCCTTGTACTCTGTCAAAACTGGTCCCTCATGTAGCTGTGGGCTCGGTCCTTACCCACCCCCGCATTTTGGCGTCGATCCGATCCAACAGTGAAGCCATTCCCGGGGGGGGGGGGCTTGGATGCAAGCCAAGGCGGGAAAGACGTGCATGACGACCAGGAAAATAAGAAATGCGGAAAAAAAAGAAGTAGGTAAGGGAAAAAAATGACAACTTTGAAATGAGAGAGAAAAGAGCTTACCCCAACCATCCCACCAGCCACAGATCCAATCTTTTCGGGCCAGCGATTGGCGATGAAGCCCAGGACAATCATGGTCGCCAGCGAGGTGGCCCAGCCCAGCGCCCGCGCAAAGGCCTGGCAAAAGGCCAACGGAGCGTGCGTGCTCATAGAGGCATTTGCGATGCTGTTTTTGTTGTTGTTTGGATGATGAAATGAGGTGGGATTCAATGCAAAAAAAGGTTCAAGATGTAGGAGGAAGGACGCGAGTTTCTTTGGGGGTGGCAGCACTTCACATCCCACGTGAACCACAAACACCATCCACGGGAGAAGGTCTTTTTTTTTTTTTTTTTAGCCCAGCCTGCCAGCCAGCCAGCCAGCCATCAAGATTAGGGCCGCGGGTGGTGGCGTCGACGGGAAGATGGGTGTCATTGGCTGGGACGGCGCGGGGGAAAGAATGCGGGCATTTGACTTGGGATGATTGAGGCAAGGGGGCAAAAGTTTGTGAGACAGGGAGATTTTCGTCCAGGACACGGATGGAAACACCCAGGGAGACTGATGGCAGGGGCTGCAGAAGAGGATCGATATGCACGCACGATTTAGTCTCCAGCTGCACTAACCACATCGCAGGGGATTTCCGCGAGCTCATGTACTGCTGGAGTTGGTCGATCAAGTGTTCCGAGGACGGCATGCTACCCGGGACAAGGACATGCGCTCTACAAGCCCTGCTCTCTTAAAGTACGCCCTGGGGGGAGGATGTTGGTCGGGTGGGAGCCTCAGGGGAGGGGGGAGGGCAGGGGAGGGGACGTACATAGTTGTTGGACCCCTCGCAGACGCAGGCGATGTCGGTGACGGCAGCCCGGAGATGCTCCTCGAGCTCTTGGATGAGCAAGTTGACGTCCCAGCCAAATGACTTCTTGCCGCGCAGCATGTGTAAGA
Organism: Cordyceps cicadae; assembly: GCA_002968875.1. Taxonomy (NCBI): domain Eukaryota; kingdom Fungi; phylum Ascomycota; class Sordariomycetes; order Hypocreales; family Cordycipitaceae; genus Cordyceps; species Cordyceps cicadae. Next base: position 327,313 of record MWMN01000020.1, on the reverse strand, counting down.
GGGTGCTTGCCATGGTATGGACTGCCGTCTGGCATGGTCGGCCAGGGGTCCAAGGCGTACGTGATGGGCCTGGCTCGAGAGAAGGCTGGATTTGAAGAGTTACAGCTCCATTATGGCACAAGTCACAAGTCACAAGTGTCTACTTACTACTTAATCTCTGCCTTGACTGAGGTGATGAAGAAGCTGGGAGTCGCTATGTAGCCTGTCCTTTGTGAGTATGAGTCGACGGCCGTTGGCTGCTGCAAGATTTTGCCACGTAATGTCGGCGTAACTCGTAGCGTTCGCCATTTTCTTTACTTTTTTCCCCATCTTCTTTCTTTTTGTGTAAAAAAGAGACTCTTTCTGTGACAAGGTGGAAGAAGGAGACGCGATTATCAACTCCAAGGTGTACTATTAGTAAGGCATGTTCATCGTCACGGGTCCAGCCTTTACTGCAGTCAATGTAATGGGATTCAGTGGGAATTATTATTCAAGAACGACAGAAGATGGACCAGTAATAGTAATTCTTCTTCTGATTTAGAAAAGTCGTTGTACTTTTTTTTTTACATGGCTGCCGGGGAATTCCAGGGCGACAATCTCCCAGCGGCCCACTGTAGCACAACCCCAGGAAAACATCCAGCCTCTCCCGTCTGGACTGTTTGCCATGATCCATCACTTCAACAATCCTCCATCGCCATCGAGATACATCGAGATGCCCTCGGCTTTCCGAGTGCGCACACGGCAGGTCGCCAAATGGAATGACAAAAAACTCTTTGAAAGGACGTGACTCCCCTTTGCACCTATTAATAGCCCAAGACAGCATTCGAGTTCCAGCTCAATTCGCCCTGCGCAGCCAAGCCGACGCCCCAACTGAACGACCGCCGTCCATGGTTGGCCGAATTCGAGACAGCTCCGACAAATTCATCAGAGACGTCACCCTTCGCGATGGGGACCTTTTGTCGCGCCATTCCAGTCCGCCAGCGCGAGTCTTTGCGTGCTTGGATCCGTTCTAGACTCGTCTGGTGCGAGACACTGTCTCGCCCCAGCACAAACGGAAGGGAGCGCGGATGAGATATAATAACGTGCCCCTGGCCCCCTCCTCCTTCTCCGATACCAGTCCTCAATCATTCAAAAAAAGAAAGAAAAAAGACATCTTTTGTTGCCATCACCAGAACCCACCATGAAGCTGCTCGCTAGCATCACCGCCGCCGCCGCCGCCGCCTGCCTGGCCGCCTCCGTCTCGGCGCTGCCCGTCGCCGCCGACGCCGAGAACGGCCCTGCGCGTGCCTTTTGGGGCATGCCCATCGTCGACCACGAGCCCGTCCCGGGCACGCGCCGCCGCGCCGTCGCGCTGCGCGAGCCAACGATGCACATCATCGACAAGATCCCCGTCCCGGAGGAGCGCCGCGACGTGGAGGTGGAGCGCCGCGACCGCCACCGACCCGTCATTGACCACCGGCCGGTCGACCGCCGCGCAGAGGAAGAGGAGGAGGAGGAGGAGGAGGAGGATGATGAGGTGGTGGAGGAGGAGGGGGCCGCGGAGGAGGAGAGCGGGAGAAGCGCCGTGGCGGACGCCTTTTGGGGCATGCCCATCATCGACCACACGCCGGTGCCGGGTACGCGTCGCAGCGAGGAGGCGGAGCAGCATGCCGCGCGGGGGTTCCCGGTGGTGGACCACAGGCCCGTCCCGGACGACAATTAGAGAGAGCGAGGGACCGAGTCAGGGATGGGAGGGGAGAGGTGGGAGGTGGGAGGTGTAGGATGTGGTTGTCGTTGGCTAGACGGACCGAAAGCGACACACGCGAGAATACGATGACGGGAAAAACGAGTACATTCTTTTTTTTTTCTTTTTTCTTTTTTTCCTTCACTTTTTTCTGTCTCTTCCTATGCTTTGGCACATATATTGTTTGTAGTAATGATACTTTTTTTTTTTTTTTTAAAAAAAATCTTTTTAATAATTACTACATCCTGCTTCGTTCAACAAAATCACCGTCGAGACGCGTGGGCCTGGGAGTGAGCGGCCATGACTAGGGCAACACACCAGAGATGCCCAACCAGAAGACTTTGCGAGCCTCGTCTTTGCTCCCGAGCGTGAGCGGGTAAGTAGGGGAAGGATTGCGAACGCGACTCAGCGAGCCGAGTTTTCCGTAATCGACTCTGCCGCGAGCCTTGCCGTAAAAATCATGCGTCGCGCGGCCTGGGCAAGCCACAACCCGGGGCCAAGGGCCAAGGCTGACAGGTCACATCGACGGAGCCAGCCGGGTCGAGCCAAGGACCCGCGGTCGTAAAACGGACTCCCTTCCCTCTCCTCCCTTTGCTGTTCGCAAAGTTTGCCGGCCGCTCCCGGCCCATTTTGGCTTGACTCGTCTGCGGGGGAAAATGGGCAGAGGAAGTTGTCACCGTCTGGTCCGGGGTTTCCGCAACAACTGCTTGGTCTTCCTCGGATTTTCCAGGCAATGGCACAAGGACGACAGGCCTTGCAGCGGGCCGTTGGGCGGTCGGGTCTTGGCTGAGTTCTCAGCTCGCTGAGCTCCCTCAAGGCTGGCTGTTACGTTGCAAGGACCATCGAAGTAGAGAGAGCTTGGGTGGATCGTGGCGTTCTTTTGGGCGGTAGATTTTGGCATTTATCAACGTCTTGGCGATGGGCTTGCTCGAAGTTGTACGAGTCATCGTTTGACATGGCCATCCTCCTGCGAGAGCTGCGCAGCGCGCAGGCAAGAACGAGACCGTCATGCTTGCGGCCGCTTTGCATGAACATTACATCACACTACACAGCTGCTTGATTACTGAACGCAAAACCGAAATGAGGCGTTGAGTGGCATGCCTTGGACTTTCTTCATGCTGCACCATTGATGAGCCTTCACCATTGATTGATAACCCTTCACGCACCACGGACAAGCCCTCCTCCGCATGGTGACTGGCCTCCGACCAACGACAAGGTTGGCCGTGCTATTTTAGTGGGCAGCGGCGCCGCCTATCCGCTTGGAAGCTTGATGGGAAGACTCTTGTCTTGTTTCCAGTGTGCTGCGCGGCTTTTTTTTTTTTTTTTCCCTTTGCGCGCGGCCGGAGAGACGGTCATGCGAACCCGTTCTCGGAGGGTCATGGATGGGTGATGAGGTAGCAGTCTCATCATACCTACACTGAAACACCTGCAAATGCCAAGTCCTCTCACGTAACCTTCCTAAAAGGCTACGGTAAATGTCCATCATTATTCTCAAAGTGGCTATACAACTATCGCCTCGGCTCATGATGAAGCACAGGTCAGCCCATTAATATCGTGTCGACTCGTACTGGGATGCATGTCACTACTATCATGAATCTGTCGTATTTGTCATGAGTCTCTCCTATGTGCCTTGGTAGGCTTGTTTCCGCCAAAGCTCAGATGGGGCCAGCCATGACCTTCTCCCAAGAGACAAGTATATAAGTAGCAGTTGTAACAATCATGAGTCTCCCGTATCTTCTATCCATCTTATAGTCCTCAATCACAATCCTCAAGTCGTTGTTGACATCTTATAATTCTCAGTCACAATTCTCAAGTCGTTGTTGACATCTTATAATCCCGAATCACAATCCTCAAGTCGTTGTCGACATCCCATCCGCAACCATGAAGCTCCTCATTTCTCTCATGTTTCTATCCGGCACCACCTTTGCCTTGTCCACGAGCCCCAACGGCCTTGCAGCAATGGCAGTGCCCAGACCGGCAGCCGATTGCGCAAACTGCCGTTGTACCGATTGCTTCTGCGAGAACAAAGACGCCCCCCCGGGCTGCGGAGAGGGATGCACTTGCACGAGATGGGTCTGCCCGGCGAATGCTGAGCCATGATATGATGGTTCTGGAAAGGGGAAGTACTGGTAGTGGTACGGAATGGACGGGTTGGGAAATGGTCCCGAGTCAAATTTGTATTTTACCAAGGATCCAAGCACCTTGGGGTAAGGGTTTTCTCCTGGATAAACAGGTTTCCCTATCCCGTTGTGTGAATGCCGAGGTTCTACTTTATCAAGATTTAGTCGGATACTTTTGAGGCCGACTAGTATCAATCACATCACATTCAAGCTTGCAAAAGTATTACCTTGACAGCCATGCGGGAGTTTATGGAAGTGACAAGCCTTGTGTGGGAGAGGGAGTGGTGGATGGTGACTTTGGGGGGGAGCGAGCCATCGCGCGCGCGCCTCTGCTCACAAGGCTTAATCTCCGACTGACCTCGAGACTTCAAGTCTACCAGGGCAGGCTTTTTGCGAGAGCTCCGGTGGCTGCGTTGTTAGGCAGTGCAGGGACCGCAACAGGCAGCCATTCCAAGAACTTTCTCGGACGTGAGAGGAGAGAGCCTTGCTACTAGCTAAGCCTTGTCTCGTCCTCCCCTGCCATCCCCTTTGCGAATCACATCTCGCTTCTCGTTTACTGGCTATGACGCGCGCTCGTAAGGCTGCATGTCCTACAACTTGCCTCGCAGCCTGACGCCTGACGCCTTGTCCGACGATGTATAAAGAGGGGACAGGTCTGCCACTTGGGGGTATGGGACAATAAAGCACTTTAGTCGAACAATTGCATTTGCTACTCTTTTTGTTCTTTATACACACATACATGTACATGTACATTACGCATACACACATACTCATCACACACACACACACAAACACACACATTATGAAGACCTCGGCCGTTGTCATCGCTTGCCTGGCCCTCGTCGCCACGGCCCTACCCACCACCGGCAATGACGTCGCCCTCTCCTCCGTACAGCTGCATGCGGAGGGACGGAACGCGGGCCAGGCCTTGGGCGGGCCGGCAGAGGAACACAGGCGGACCGACATCCAATACGGCCCAGGGCCGCCCAGCGATGACTGAGATTATGCGCTGGTAACCTGGAGACGAAATGTCGAGGAGATCTGCAGTCGGACCGGATGATTTGTGGATCTGGATAGCAAGTTGTCTTGGTTATATTCGGGCGCAAGCCGGCGTGTCACATAGATGTTGGATCCTCCCTGGATTAATGAAAACTTGGATAATAGTACCGTGGGCTCCTAGATGCGAAAACGTAAAAATAGAATAATGCCTCATGCCACAATGCCACATGCCGCATGCACCGCTAAAATGCATACTCCTCCACGTGCAGGTATATCCCCTGCGCCCCGGTGCCCTTGTGCACTGCTCGCTCGTCGCTCAGCGCCGCCACGCAGTTCCGCGTCCGCGCCACAATCTCCTTGCCGCCGCAGACCACCACCGCCGTCTCGCCCCATGCGTCCTCCACCGGCTCCCGGATGAGCGCCTCGATGTCCGGGCGCGACGCGTGCTCCTGGACCATGTGTTGTGCGGCCGGCTGCGCGTCGCTGCTGGAGCGGCTGCTGCGGTTGGCGGCGGCGTGCGACTCGGCGCGCTTCTCGTCCAGGTCCAGCTCCGAGCTGTGGCGCGACTCGCCTTGCAGCAGGCTGCCGCTCGTCGGCCGCGACGCCCCGCCGTCGGCGCCGCCGGTGATGGCGAGGTGCAAGTGGACGGCGATGCCGTGGGCGCGGGCGGCCTGGGCGGCGTCCTTGGCGCGGGCCATGTAGTAGCGCGTCTCGGCGGCCGACCTGGCGACGACGGCCAGGTCGATGCGGCGCACGCACGTCTTCTCCTGGGTCTTGGCGGCGACGGCCTCGAGGATCGGGACGACGAAGCTGGCGCCGGTGGAGGCGCCGATGAGCACCAGCCGCTCAAAGGCGTCCCAGTTGGCCGGCGCGCCGTAGGGGCCCGAGACGAGGCCGGTGAGCTCGGCGGCGGGGTTCTCGACGGCGTGCTTGTGGAGGCGCTTGGAGAAGCCGCCGTGGGCGCGCACGATGAGCTGGATGCTGTTGCAGCAGCACCTGCCCTCCAGCCGGTGCGCGCAGGCAATGGTGTACGGGTGGGCTTCGAGCGGGCCGAGCCGCGGAACCCAGAGGTATATGTGCTGCCCGGCCGACCACTTGAAGTGGACGTCCTTGATGGTCAGGACCGTGGTGGCGTCGCCGACGGCGCGGGCGAAGACGCGGTGGCCGATGCGGCTGCGGCCCTCGCAGACCGACTTGTTGCGCCGCAACTGCACGTTCTGCCATAAAAGGTTGGCCCAGCGCGCGAGCCGGTCAAAGGCGAGAAAGGCAATGGCCATCCAGAGGAAGTGGCGCGCGTTGGCAGGGATGTGTTTCCAGACGAGCCACAGCATGACGGCCGCCGAGGCGATGTGCTGCAGTAGCCAAATCTCATACGCCAGGCGACGGATAGGGACGAAACCGACGACGACAGACCAGAGCAAGATGGCCCAGGCGCCGAGGCCGTACTTGACCATGGGCATGATCTCGAGCTCGTACTGGACAAAGTCGGCACGCACCCACTCGGTCCAGAAGTGGAAGCCGTGGCAGGTGGCGGTCACGAACATGGTGCGGCCGACCCAGCGGTGCAGCCAGTTGATGCGCTCATGGCTGGTATCGATGAGAAGGCCGATCGGATTGTACTTCATGGCGAGGAGGTAGAGCATGGGCAGCTGGCAGACGGTGACCCAGGCGTTACGGTAGCCGATGCGCTCCCAGTAAGTGGCGTCTTTGGCGACGACTCGCCAGGACATGAAGTAGACGATGACGGCCCAGTAGGCCAGGAGGGTGAGGATCCGGCCGAGCGGGAGGGGCGTCGCCCACCGGAGGCCCTTGATGCCGATGTAGTACTGCGGATGGCTCATCTCACGGACAAAGGCCGTCGCGGTGGCCCAGGCCTGAGAGAGGCGGCCGTTGGGACGGGTTGGATGCTGGATAGCGGGATTCCGACATGATGAGATTCTAAACCATTAGATTCGCACACGGGCGGTGGGAGGAGGATGGGGGGACGTACCGGACGTGGGCGCCGTATGCATTGACGGCGCGGACGGTGGCGAGAAAGCCGACGACACCGGCAACAATATACCAGTAATCACGAGAAAAGGCATGGTTTATTTCGGATCCCATTCCTGGGTGGTCCATATGCATCCCGGACATGGTCATGTCCATGATGGCGACGATGCGGCGGTGCCGGTTGTGATGATGCAAGTGGTTGTGGGCATCCAGCGGAGGGAGGAAGCTGAGCTGCGATAAATTGAAGCTGAAGGCGGATCAAGAAGCGACCAAATCTGAGCAGCCGAGATATCCGCAAAGGCGGATTTATTTGTGACAGGAGACAAAACAAAATGGGGACTGCGTGCCGACGTCCGTCAAGTTGGAGCTGGCGAGATGAGGCATGCTGGGAACGGACAAGTTGAGAATGGATCGACGGCTATTGGTCGGGAGGGCGAACAAGGTAAAACCGGCTCTTGGTTTGAGAAAAAGGCCGCATTTGAACGCGTGCGCGGGGCAGTATACGGACAAGAGAAGGAAAAAAAAAAGACAAAAAGTACGCTATTGTATACTGTGCAGGACCGTCGGCAAGAAACTTGCTCAAACATTCTCACAGCTGTGGCTTAACCGGGCCCAAGCGACGCCGTGGTTGGTTAGGCTGGGGGCTGGCGTCGGGAAGATTGGCGCCACATGCGGCCAAGCCAAGATGGCAGCCACAAACCCGGTTCCTGAGCAGTGTGATGAAGAGACGATGAAGTTGTTGAAGAAGAAAAATAAAGAGCCATGGCAAAATCAATTCAAAGGAACTGCACTTTTTGTAGATTTTTACCGAATTATTTGGTGGTCATTATGCAATAAAAATGGCCGTGGCTGGTGTCCAAGACATGGCCGTTTGCACCACCTCAACGCCCCAGAATGCATCACCACATTGTCGGATAACCACAGCTAATGGTTGCCATTCTCCGACCTTCTCCATCTTGGCCCGACACACCTTTTTGGTCATAGCTCCATCGGGCTAACCGCAAGGTTTCGAAAAAGCTGCCAGATACAATAACGTCAAACTCACCCTCACTCAAGCCACTCCATCACACATCATCAACACAGCGACCTTTGTGCCTCTGTTTGCTTGCCTGCCTGCCTCTCTCTCAACGACACACAGTTTCCCCCCCCCCCCCCCCCCCCCCCCCCCCCCCCCCCCCCCCCCCCCCCCCCCCCCCCAAAACATCGCCCATTCTTCCGCCCACCAACCGCAATGCGCTCATTCGTCCCCCTCGCCGCCCTCGTCGGCCTCGCCTCCGCCCACTTCCAGCTCAAGTACCCTCCCAGCATCGGCTTCGAGGACTCCAAGGAGGACACGGCGCCCTGCGGCGGCTTCACGCCGGACCTGACCAAGTCGGACCTCCCCGACTTCCACATCGGCGGCGACGCCGTGGCCGTCCGCCTCAGCCACCCGCAGAGCAAGTGGCTCTTCCGCGTCACCACCGGCGACGTCACTGACGACAAGAGCTGGGAGCAAATCTACCCGATCGTGCTGCAGAGCGGCCTCGGCGACTTCTGCCTGCCCGCGCTCACGGTGCCGTCCAAGTACGAGGGCAAGAAGGGCGTGCTCTCGATCGTGTCGTCTGCGGTGGATGGTCTGCTGTACCAGGTATGTCTTTCTTTCTTTTTTTTTTTTTTCCTTGGCCTCGCTTCGCTCGAACGTGGGCCGCGAGATTATCATGTCTTGAGGGCTGACAAGATTTTTTTTCCCGCCCCCGTTTAGTGCTCGGCGGTCAACTTCGTCTCGGGCACGCAAAAGGCGCCTTCGCAGTGCACCAACGCCACGCTCACGGTCAGCTTCAGCAGCGACGCCGCGCTGTCTGCTCTCGTCGGCAGTGGTGGCAGCAGCACGTCGGCCACGTCGGGCAGCAGCAGCGGCACGTCCACGTCGGCCACGGCCAGCCCCTCCGCGACCAAAAACGCGGCTGCGGCGATGCAGGCCGGCTCCGGTGTGCTCGCCGTGCTCGGCGGACTGCTGCTCCTCTAAATAAATAAATTACCGGCAGCCAGATGAGGAACTACCGAACGCCAACCAGGATCCAACGTGGGGGTTAATGTAGCGTGGGCGACCGACCGACAGACCACGGTGGCGCGATGAATAGCGCGTATACAGAACATGTACAAATGATGATTCAGAAACCGTTTTTTTTTTTTTCGCTTCCAAACATTGCGGCCAATCTGTCGCGATTTTTTTTTAACTTTCGTCGCCAATCGATAACTGTCGCTTAGTTTTTTTCTCTCTCTGATACTACCAAAATTCTTCGTCGCCACGTCTGAATTTGTCACTATCGCATCCCACGTCTGTCTGTCCGTGTCCGCCTGCATCCCTGCGTACGGCTTCTTTTCGGCGGCGACAACAGCAAGCAAGGCTCTCAGACCAACCCCGAATAAGCAGGACACATTCCACATTCCATTCGTCTCCCCCGTCTCCTCTCTATTGGTCAATTTGGTAGCCTGCAGGTAACGTTCTGATTCTCTTCCCCAACATGGAATCCATCACCCCCACATTTCCCCTCATGCCTCATCCACACCGACCTCTCGCTGACCAGCCCGCAGCTTACTGCATCTTCTTTTTTCTTTAATTCCGGCTTCATTTTCGCTTCAATTGATGGGCTCAAAGTCGAATTGGTTTTATCATTATTTGCTCGAATTTTTCCACCTCGTTTCTCCCTGTGCTGACACGAGTTCCTCCACAATCTCTACTCCGTGTACGGATCCGGTTGTCAAGCATCGTCAACTCTCAACCCCCCCGATCATCGGCAATAACTAACCTCGTCCTACCCATTGTCCTCGCACCACCCAGCCATAGCTCCTCTTGCTACGGATACACTTGTGCCCCTCCGAATACGAAACCCATCTTCACCAATGCCGCGCACTGCTTGAGTACTTGCTCTTCTCCCTTCCGGCCCACCCCCGGCATCATGAACTTGTTCCTCATCCTCGCCCTCCTTGAGCGCCCCAAGTTCGACAATCCTTTACACCAGGCCTCCAGCTACTATCCGGTACCACACATCAACCTACCCACCAACTACACCACCCTCCATGGTGAGCACTGCCCCGCCGCCGGTGAGGCCGTTTCGCAATATATTCTCGTCGGCGTAGCGCTCGCCATCACTGCCGTCTACATCACCCGCGCGCGTCTCTTCCGGCTGCTTCCTCCATGGCTGCGGCCTTTTGCCGCGGAAAAAGGGCCCGACCGTCGCGCCGTCGACGACAGTCCCGATGACGACCTCTTCAAGCCCAAGGGGTGGACGCACTGGACCCTCATCCTCTTCCTCATCGCCGTCTTCGGCTTCCTCCTCTCCCTCGTTCCCGTCGTGCTCGCGCCTACGCAGCCGCTCCCCCGCTTTGAAGTCGTCCCCTGGCTCGCCGTGTTCGTCATCACCGTGGCAGAGCGCCCGACGAGCACCCCGCGTCTGCTGCTCGCCCTGTACGCGGCCATCCTCCTTACCAGCGCCTCCATCTTCTCGGCGCACTTCCTCGACCATGACCTGCTCCATGTCGAGCCGACGCAGCTCGCTCGCGTCGTGCTCGCCGCGCTCGCCGCTACCTGCATCTGTGCCATGCCCTTGCGCGACCCGACCTGGGACGTCGCCGACATCGGCTCCGGCAAGCAGCCGCCATCCTCGCTCCTCCGCAGCCCCGAAGACAGCCTAAGCCTCGCGCGCTTCTGGAGCATGAGCTGGGTCGGCTCCTTGGCCAAGCTCTGCAAGGTTCGTGAAATCACCGTCGACGATGTCTGGCAGCTGCCTTTCGACTTCCAGCACACCCGCCTCTACATGGCCTTTCGCGAGGTCAAGGGTCAGCTGCTGCCGTGTCTGATCGAGGCCAACGGACTCGACCTCTTCATCTCGACGACCCTTGCCATCGTCGAGAAAGTCCTCGAAGTCACAAATATCCGCCTCACCAGCAAGCTCTACCAAGCGCTCGACGCGGCGGAGCCCTACGAGGCCATCTACTGGTGTCTCGTCATGCTCGCTCTCGATGCCCTTCGCCAGGTGTCCAAGACGACGGCAAACTGGTACTCGCGCAAGGCCTACGAGCGCTCCCGTGGCGAGACTTTCATCGGTCTCTTTGGAAAGCTTCTGACACGCGTCGTGCCGGGCTCCGACACTACCGAGAAGGGTCCGCAAGAGGCCACCATCCAGCAAAACGGATCCGGCAACCCCGACGACGAGTACGACGATCTGACCAAGCCTCAAACCGCGATGCAGCGCTTCTTCTCGCGCATCTGCGGTCGCCGCGCTAAAAAGACGGCCACCCCGTTCCCGGCTCAGCCAGCATCCAACGCCAAAGTCGTCAACCTCGTGCGCGGCGATACGTACGAGATCTCACAGCGCTTCTGGGACTTTCAGAAGCTCGTCTCGCAGCCCGTCAAGATCATATTTGCCATGTACTATCTCGTCGACATCATGGGGTGGCCATCCACGGTCGGATTCGCGCTCATGGTGCTCTTCCTCACCTGCAACTCGCTCCTCGTCAAGCGCCTCATAGCCCTTGAACGCCAGCGCACAGCGCATTCGGACAAGCGAGCTCAGGCCGTGTCGCACTTTGTCGAGGCCAGCCGACCGCTGAAACTCAACGGATGGACAGCATCGTGGAGTGCTCGTATCATGCGTTTCCGCGACCTCGAGATGCACAAGCGGCTTCAGATGGCTCTCGTAACCGCCGCCATGTCCACACTAAACGTCGCCGGCGGCACGGCCTACCCGCTCGCCGGCATCGCGCTCTTCACGCTCGTCCTGCAACGCGGACTGCCCAACGACGTCATCTGGCCATCTCTTCAGCTGTTTGGTCAGCTCGAGGCCAGCGTCAAGGAAGCCTTTGACCTCATCTCCGCCTTCTGGAAGACGACTATTCCCGTCGAGCGTGTCCACGCTTACATGGACGAGCCCGACCGGGACGTCGTCGCACCTGGCAGCTGCAGCGGAACCCCCGGGGCGCAGCAACACATTTCCTTCCAAGACGCCTCCTTCGCCTGGCCCTCGACTGACGTCCCGGTCCTCCGCAACCTCAACTTTGACATCCGGACCGGCCTCACCATCGTCCGCGGCAAGGTCGGCGCCGGCAAGTCCAGCCTGCTTCTCGCCGCCCTCAACGAGATGGAGCTGCGCGAGGGATCCCTGGCGCTCCCCGACGAGCCCGTTGGCTACGCCCAGCAGCTGCCGTGGCTGCAGAACAAGACGATCCGTGAGAACATCCTCTTCCAGCAGCCATTCGACGCGCACCGCTACCGCCAGGTGCTCCACGCCTGCGCTCTCGCGCCGGATCTCGCCGCGCTCGTCAATGGCGACATGACCAAGCTCGAGGAGGGTGGTGTCGGGCTTTCCGGTGGACAAAAGGCGCGCGTCGCCCTCGCCCGCGCCGTCTACTCGCCGAGTCGCGTGCTTCTCCTCGACGACCCCTTGGCGGCGCTCGACCACGACACCGCCACGGCCGTCGTCCGGCGCTTCCTTCAGGGTCCGCTCGCCAAGGGCCGTACCATCGTCATGGTGACGCATCGCGATGACTTGGTCCTGCGCATCGCCGACACCGTCATCGACGTCGAAGGCGGCACCGCCCGCGTTCTGCACTGGCACGAGATCCAGGCGGAGCTTGCGCACCCGTACCACGCCGTGGACGGAGCGGCCACGCACGACGACGCGGACCACTCGGCTGCCGCGCACGAGGAGCTGCTCTCCGGCGGCAAGATCGACCCCGAAGACCCCTCCGAGACGGGCGGCGTGTCCTGGACCGTGTATCTCAAGTACATGAGGGCCGGCGGCTGGCACATGTGGCTGCTGCTGGCCGTGGCGTACGGCATCTCCCGATTCTGCGATATTTCCCGCGCACGCCTGCTCGAGGAATGGGGCAAAGACACGGCATCCGGCGCCCACCTCTCCGGCGGTAGCGACGCTGGCTATTGGGGCCTGCCGGACGCCAACGGACACGCGGGCGCCTGGCTGTGGGTGCTCGCGGGCCTGTCGGCCGGGCAGGTGATCAGCTACGGCATCGCGCAGGTGCTGCTGGCGCGCATCAGCGTGGACGCGGCGCAGGCGCTGTTCCGCGCGGCGGTCGACAAGGTGAGCCGGGCGACGTTCCGGTACCACGACACGACGCCGACGGGCCAGCTGAAGAACCGGCTCATCGCGGACATGTCCATGGTGGACGGCGGGATCCTGCAGCCGCTCGAGGCCTTTGTCTTCCAGCTCATCTCGCTGGCCATGTCGCTGGCGGCCATCACGACGCACCAGCCGGCGCTGCTGGGCGTGCTGGGCGTCGTCTCGGCGCTGTTCGTCTACTTCTTCCGGCTGTACGTGCCGGCGTCGCGGTGCCTGCGCCGCATGGAGATGCGCTACCTGACGCCCATCATCGCCAACATTGGCGTCATGCAGGACGGGCTGGTGACGGTGCGCGCGATGCGCGTCGAGCACCACTTCCAGCGCCGACACCTCGAGGCCGTCGACGACTTCCAGAAGCAGGACCACTTCTTCTGGAGCATGGCGTTCTGGCTGGACTTTCGGCTGTCGATGAGCTCGGCGGCGATGCGCGCCGCGCTGGTGCTGCTGATGGTGGCGCTCGGCACGGCGGCGTCGGCGGTCGGCTTCGTGCTGACGCAGACGACCATCGCCATGGCCGCGGTGCAGCAGCTGTGCGAGCGCTTCGCGCAGCTGCAGCTCGACGCCGTCAGCCTGGAGCGCGTGCACATGCTGGACCGGATCCCCGCGGAGCCGGCCGGCGGCGTGCAGCCGCCCGACGACTGGCCTGCGCCCGGCGACGCGGTCGTCTTCGACGACGTCTCCTTCCAGTACGACGACCACCTGCCGCCGGTGCTCGACCGGGTGACGCTGCGGATCCCCGGCGGCGCCACCTGCGCGGTGCTCGGGCGCACGGGCTCCGGCAAGTCGACCATTGCCAACGCGCTGCTCGCGACGCGCGCGCCCTCGCGCGGCACCCTGACCGTCGGCGGCGTCGACCTCACCGCCCGTCGACCCGCGCCGCGCTCCGCGGCCGCATCACCTTCATCCAGCAGGACCCGACGCTGTTCCCCGGCACGCTGCGGGACAACCTGGACCCGGAGGGCCGCTTCGCGGACGCGGCGTGCGCGGCGGGTGGCCCGCGTGCTCGGCCCCGCGTGGCGGCTGGACGCGCCGATCGACGCCGGCGGGCGCAACCTGTCGCAGGGCCAGCGGCAGCTGGTGGGCATCGTGCGGGCGGTGCTGCGGCGGTCAGGGCTGGTGGTGCTGGACGAGGCGACGGCGAGCATCGACCGCGGGACGGCGGCGCTGGTGCAGAGGGTGCTGAGGGAGGAGCTGCGCGAGAGCACGGTAATTACGATCGCGCACCGGCTGGAGGCGGTGGAGGACGCGGACTGGTGCGTGAGGCTGGAGAGGGGCCGCGTGCTGGAGTGCGGCCCGGCGAGGGACCTGGCGACGAGCGGCCGGGGACGGGAGAGGGAGGGGGCCGAGGAAGGGGCCGAGGAAGGGGATGGTAAAGGGCCAAAGGATGTTTAGAATGGGGTTGGTTTGAGGGAGGTTTGGGGGAGTTGGTCATGTCTGGATTTTTTGGTTTTGGACAAGTTGGAAAGACGCCATGATGGGTAATGTTGGCATTTAGAAAGTTTGGAAATACTACACAAAAACAGATAAACTTCTTGCACTCAATGGATGGTCGCGGCATCGCTACTCCATCTTGGCGACATGACTTTAGATCTCGGGGGTCGGCCTGGTGTGCCTGTAGGGGACACATGTAGAGGACTTGGCATCTCCAGCCAATGCACCATCTTGTATATGCTCACTCTATCTGCCGTTCTATAGGGTATATAACAGGGTATAAATCACCATATCCATGCTGGCATCGTCCGTATACGCCCAACCATCCACCGTCGTCTATCCAAACAGCGTGTCCAAAATACGTTCAAAGCGAGACCTAATAAGTTAGCAATCATTCCGAATACGAGCTATCGATGATACGTACTCTGCCTTCTTGGGCACGTAGTTGGCCTCGTGCTCTTCAATCTCAGCCAAGTCCTTGACCAAGTCCACCTCCTCGGGCTTGTGAATTTTGGTCTTCATGATAAACTTGTAACCAAAGTACAGCGCCGGAAACACGAAAATCATCATGTACGAAAACAAAAAGTTGGGCGTGTCCCATCGCCCTGGCAAAAAGACCGGGTAGCCACCGACAAGGGCCATGAGCACGCACCAGAAGAGCGCATAGTACGCGGCGTAGGGCATGAACCATGCGCGATACGGCAGCGTCGTAGGGTCGACACCCTGCGCCTGGATGGCGCGGCGAAAGCACAGGTACGAGACGCAGACACCGCCAAAGTTGAGAAGCTGTGAGGCTGTGACCAGCGACACGAACCAGTTGAGCACGACCGACGCGCCTTCGCCCAGCTGCAGAAATGACAGCAGCGCGAAGACGAGAACGACGGCAACGCAGTAGATGGGCACGCCTTTCTTGCTGCAGGTGGTGAGGAGACGCGGGGCCTTGCCCTCGAGGGCCAAGCCGTAGAGCGATCGCGAAGCGCAGTAGACGTACGAGTTGCCGGCCGAAAAGGCAGCTGTCAGCACGGTCGCGTTGACGATGTGAGGAAGAATCGGGATGCCGAGACGCTTCATGGCAACAACGTAGGGAGACGCGGCAGCGCCAGGTGAGCCATTCGCATAGGCCGCGATCAGGTTCTTGTCGTTGTAGGGAACGAGAATTCCTACGCAAAGAGAGCCGAGAATGAAGAATGCCGTGAGTCGGTAGAAGACGGCATTGAAAGCACGAGGCATGACTTTGCGGGGATTTTCAGCCTCGCCAGCAGCCATGGAGACGTAGTCGGGACCAGCAATGGTGAAAGCGGCTTGAATCAGGCACTGCAGAAAGCCTATCCATCGACCAAGCCCACCAGTGTAACCATAGAGCTCGGCAAATGAGCCAGGGTTCGACCAGTAGCGGAAGCCAAAGCGATCGTGTTGGGGGTTGCCGCCCACCATGACGATAAAGGTAAAGAGCACGAGACCGACAATGAGCAGCACCTTGCCGAGCGCTGCCCAGAATTCGGTTTCTCCATACCACTTGACAGCAATTACGTTGATGGCAGCGTACAGAACAATGATGATGGCAATCATTGCGCCGGTGGGTATGGCTTTGGTCCAGAAATTGATGATGAGGTTGCATGCTGTCACTTCAAAAGGCACCAGGGCGGCTTGGAAAACGAAGAAATTCCAGCCAATGGCGAAACCAAAAGACTCGTCGACATATCGACCGGCGAATCGGATAAACGGCGATGAGATGGGCAGGTAAGTCACCATTTCTGCCATGCAAAGGGTGACGGCGAGCACGACGGTGCACCAAAAACTAAAGGCGATGAAGAGACTACCGGGGCCGCCATGAAGAAGGCCTTGACCAATTTGAACCTGCACATGCCGATGGCTACGATGAGCAAGTGATGGAAAAGGCAAACGAGGTGGGAGGACAGGGACGCACATAGAGAACAGTTCCAATACTACCACCGATGCCAATCAATTGAATGTGTCGCGATTTCAGCAGACGGTGGGTATGGTCGGCCCTGCCGCTGTCAAAAGACAGGCGAGCGGGATCGACATCGGAGATGGCATTGGAGTCGGCACCAACGGCCTTGTCGGAGCCGACAATTTTCTCGGCGTCGTAAGGGTAGACCGGCGGGCTGCGAGCACCGTCTGAGGCCATTGTCGCGTTGCGGTGGCAAAATGAGGTGCGGGCGGCGCAGTCCTCCGGAAGCAATTGCAAGCTGAGTGAGTGGGCGCAAACTCAAACTTGGCGGGAGGTAACGAACTGTCACGAGCAATTGGCGGAGCGAGAGCTATTGCCGAGGACAATAGCGGTATGGAGCTTGGCTATGGGAATGGCCAAGTCGTGATTATTGCATGGCGACGTGGATCTGCTGCAGGTGGTCGGTCTATGAGGTCCAGTCTGGCGGGCGTCGAAAAGATCCGAAGCTGGGAATTTGGCAAGAAAAGGAAGTCGGCGCTGGCAGGTCGGAGCGGCAAGTGCGTAGTATTTGAAGCAACGAGCAACGGCCAAACCCCAAACCGGGCAATAGACAAGTAGAGGCAGACCCAACGCGGACCACGAATAGCGTCCTGGAGGAGCAGCGGGTCTGCTGGTCGGGCTGAGTCTATCCAGTAGCACGTCGCCATTGCCGTGCTAGTGTCTGAGCAGGATGGTGCCCCGGAGCGTCTAGAAACAAGCATGAGCGGCGCCGCCGTAGACGAGGCTAGGCTTGGCTGCAAGTCCGAATTCGATGCGTCAATGTCGCACGACAAGACCACGGCTGAAGAACTTGATAGGCGGATGGGGGGACAGGACGAACGCCACAGACGCAGCACGGTGGGGGCGGAAGTGATGCTGCGAAACACGGAATGGGTTGCTGATGGATGTAAGAATCGTGAATTCGACCATTCTTTAAAATATAAGCGTGGCTGATGTGAACGCTGATTGTTTTGATGGTGATGGTGATGGTAATGGTGATGGTAATGGTGATACTGGTTCATGGTGTTCAAAGGTACGAAAAAGAAGTGAGTAGACGGCAAACAGCAAACGGACTCTACCAGACAGATGAGGCTCAGTGCCTGTGGCGCCGTCTTGGCTGTAGTGGCGCTATAACTCGTGGCGCTCTATCCGTAGTGGCGTGTGGTGGCACTGAAAGGGCGCTCGTCCAAAATTTTATAGGGTATTGTGATAGGGCATTCATGAATAGCTAACAAGCAGGTACATTTGGTACATTTGGTGGCAAACCATGCTACCAGGAGAGGCTACAAACGCCCTGATCTGATTTGTGTCGTCTCTCCTTTACAATTTCCCGCCATTCTACTCTATTTCCATCACATTGTTATATTGTCATTGAAAATTGGCATCCTTGACCTTGGCTCAAGTACCTGTCCTGCTTCCTTTGTCCAACTTTGATCCGACACAACCCGCCCAGCCCGCCAGCCAAACCTCATCTTCTTTGTTCCCCTTGAGCTACCTCCGGAAGTTGACGATCCAACTCAACAAAAACAACCGTCCTTAGGCTCCGTCCGACACGCCGTATTCGATGTTCGGGCTGCTGCTGAGCCATTGCATCGACAGCTCACAGCAGCTGCGACTCAGGGCACCGACGGATGATACCCTCCGTCTCGTACAATGACGCGCGCCAAGAGTTACCTGTGGCGTATTCAGGCTTCTCAGCACAGCCCGTGACCCTGCCCGGCTGCGTCCGACAAGCTGGGAACCTTTGCCCCCTCGGTGGACGACATGCGAGAAGAGACAGGGCTGACATGCTGAATCGATTCGACCGATCGAGCAGAGACTACCTATCGCAATGTGTCAGCAAACTACCACAGAACCATGCCGTCTTTCCCGGTCAAGGGTAGCAAGGCTTTAGCCTCAGACTTCGTTTCCATCGTCATCACCGGCTTCTGTGAGCAATCTTCTCGATATGCGCTGTCCGTTTTGCGGACCTTTGATACCATCAGGGTCCATCGCTCCCCAGAGAGGGCTATCCCGCGAGTAGATCCGATCTGGTACAAAATTGCGCGGTGTTTGCCGCAACAAATGATAACATGCCCGCCTGCTGTCGATCGATCATACTCTCCCTTCTCTGACCCGTCTCCCTTCCCCCCCCCAAAAAAGAAGAAACAAAAAAAAAAGAGGTCGGCTGGGTCGGGGAGCGACGGTCTCAGTCTTTGGGCGTACTGGCAGTCTTGATTGCTGTCGACCTTTTCATCATTGACCGCTGATAGTTTTCCATCTCCGCTAGCGACTTCTGGCTTTGACACGGACGCTCACTTAAGCAGCCGTGTTTCGCGATCTTTCGGTCTTGCTCGGCGGCAAACAGTGCGACGACGCAGGTCGCAAGGCGTCGAGAAATTCCCGTGACTGACTGGAGGCGCGAGGAGGAAATCACGTTTCCGTGGCTGCGCGAGCCATTCTAAAAGAGAAGCTGCCATTAATGAAAAAAAGAGAAAAAATATCAAATTACCGGGTGCGATACATCACTTTTGATCAAAACTCGCGTCAACTTTGCGGTCGAATCGCGAGACCGTCTCGAGTCGCTAGAAAACGCGAAGCGAAGCGAAGCATCCGCAAGGACCTGCTCTCGCCACGTCGCTGGGATGTCTCGCAGAGAAAATTATTACAGCAAGTCAAGGCTGGGAAAGCATTGATCCCGTGACTCTTCAAAGAGCCACCCGTGGCAAGAAAGGCTTGGGTTCACGCGGCGCTTGGAGTCTAGCCAGACGTGTCTGGGCTGGTCAACAGCCGAGGAGTTAGGGTAAACTGAAAAGCTCGCAAGCGAAACGCGTGCTGCTTGCTTTGCGGCGCGTTTATCGAAGCCGCTTGGGGCCGGTCAACGGGGGGCCGCTGCCGATCACATTCAGGTCAGAGGATGGACGTGGCCATCGGAAAACGTGGTAACAGCTGGCAGTGTCAGGTAGTATTCATGTCTATGAGGGTGCTATTTCGACAGTCTTTCCCCTCAACACTGCTTCTCAACCCCGGCTGGTGAATGGAACTGTCAAGCCCACCGGTATCAGGGCCTTGGCCAGCTTCTTCCAACCGACTCTACCTGCTCTCCTTCTCAGAAGTCTTAGAACTTGCCCGGGGCGGAAACCGAGCCGGCGTCGTCCCCGTTCGTGGGAGGCTTAGGGGTGTTGGGGGTCTCAGGAGAGGGCACCACGTCCTCGGGAGTCGCATCCTCGACGGCCTCGTCGGCCTCACACTCCCCATCCTCGTCATCGGGTACCGGGGCGACGATGTCGGTAGGCCCGGAGACAGTGGTAGACGTGGTGGGTGTAGGGAGCTTGTCGCCAAAGTTGCCGCCAGCGGTACTGGGGTCCGCACGGGCGGCCTTGCACTCCGCTGCGTCCTTGTACGGGCCATCCTCGAAGTGCTTGTAGAACTCCTTGTCGCAGTAGTCGACGGTGCCGACGCAGTGCTCGGCCTTGTCGTCAAAGACGTCGGCAGCCTGCGGAGCGCGGCAGGTGGGATCGTTGACGGCGGGATTGAAGAACGGCAGCTTCTTGTCGCCAGCCTGGCGCTTGATGGAGGGGTGGGCGATGGCGAGGCCAGCGGCGAGAGCGAGAATGAGGGTGGCCTTCATCTTGAATGAGAGTGAGTGGGTGAGACGGAATCTGTGTGGGTTGTCTTTTGCGAAGGTGGGCGAGGTAGCGAGAGCAGCTGCTTTTCTGTTTCAAAGTTGGGGGTTTTCTTTGGTGCTTTGGGAGAGCGGACTGTGAAAGAGAAGGTGGTTGGCGGGTTGAGGCTGGAGAAAACAATCCATCAGCTTGGGAGATTACGGCTCATTATATACATGCAAGTGTTCGTCCTGCGTCCGTCGCCTTGGGGTCTTCTCTGCTGCGCCTTCCACCCGCCTTCCACTGTCCATGAATCGCGGGACTTAGTCATGTAGGCGCGGCGGCGCTTGCAATGGATTCAAGGTGCAGCGTCCAGCGTCCAGTCGTGGACGCTGGGACTGAGTCGGCTGCATGACTTGGGATGGGATCGTCAGCAATGCGGCCTACAAAGGCGCTTTCTAAGCGTGTACAGACATGTGTCCAGTATCATGCCGAAGAGCCAGATGCTGCAGCAACACGCTTGACGGAAGTTGTCTGTGATGCTAACAATACTGGTTGCGCATTGCTTGAACAAGACTCGCGGTACCCGTTCAACCACGAGTGCAGGCTCTTGTTAGTTGGTTACTAGCGACGGAACAGGGGCCACGAATCAACATCAAAGCATGTATGTATATCTGTGTGCAGTGGGCCAAGTCTTGTCAAGTCTACAAGCATAACACGAATGTAATAATGATACGTGCTGTGGGTTTCTTCCGGTGGCGAAGCTTGTGATGGTCGGTGTATGTTGCTGTGCTTTGACGTGCTCCATTCGGAATCAGTATTGTAGTACTCCGTATATACTATGTATTATTATTGTTCCGTCCATACAAGGTCTTTGAAGACACGTTACAGCGGAGTCTTTTTTTTTTTTTTTTTTTAACAAAAAAAGGAGAGAGAGTCATGGTAAAATCTCCAGTCTTAATCAAAGGCATCACAGCTCTCGGACATTCTGAGTGGCCGTTGAAAGTGAGCGCCCACCCTAGAAGAAAAAACTTAAAAAGTAACTAGAGAAGATTTATTGGCGGATCGAAACAGAAATTGCTTTATTAGCCAGTACTGCCTGTGATGAATGGCCGGTGACATGCCGTTGTCCTCGGGACGCGATTGCCGTGCTCGGGGCTCTTCAAGTTGCTAGTCAGGGGAAAAGACGAGCAAAATGCCCCTGGCGGCATTACCGGACACATCATCCCAAGTACAGATTACGGTTGGGGTTCTATTTTGCTAGTTGACGGTTCCAGAACGGCAAAGGGCCAAAGGCGTCTGTCAGCGGCTAGCCGGGTCACAGTTACGTTGAGCATACGAATACCAATTCTTGTAATTTTTTTTTTCCATGGCTTTACGGGCATCCCATTTCGAGTACTGAGCATGAGCATGGTAGCAAGTCCTCTGGAAATTAACCTATCCTGCACGTCGTGGGTCGGCCTTCTGGACCTTGCCCAGCATGAAGCGACTCTCATTATGCGTGCCGTCCACGCTATTATTACGGTAGCGATTGTCGCCCTCACGGCTTCCTAACTAGCAGTTGAATATTGGAGACTGGAAATCGATAGAGGACTGGACAAATGACCATGTAGCGAACTGACTAGTTGGTTGTTCTAACAGGCAGGGGGCCATCTGGCCACCACACACAGCCGAGGCTGACTTGTACTTGTCAACGTGTTTGCTCCGCCGAGCGTACCGAGTATGTATGTTACAGTCGTGTAATAAATGCTAATGTTTCTATACTCATAATGAATCTTGAAAAGGGCGATCAGGATAATAATCGAGTTATCCCAATGGAAACCTTGACTTGGAGCTTGGCGGTGGCCTCATGACCCTCCATGGTGAAACAGACCCATGTCCAATTCGTCCACCTTTTGCCCTTGAGCAGCCCTGCCAAAATAGTCGTCAAGTTCATATAAAGGCTGAACATTAAAGATGGAGAAAAAGAAAGAAAGAAAAAAAAAACACAGAATTGCTGCGAGGAGTGGTGCTGTCGTGGCTCTCCCTGGTCCCTGGTCCCCGGGTCCCCTCCCCTGTTGCGCCACGGCAAGACCTCGGAAGTGTCAGAATGGGCTACAGGGCCAACAGCCCTGAATAGCGGGCAAAGAGTTTCAAGGAGAGGACAAAAAGAGAATGCCTTGGTGACGGACATTTGGCGGCATCGTCCGGCCAGCGTGTGTGTGTGTGTGTGAACGCAACAGCGCGGCGCGGCGCGGCGCCGATGAGCGATGACCAGGTAAATGCAGCTGATTTTCTCAGACGAGCCGGGAATAGGATGAACGGTTGCCGATCGAGGCTCACGCAGATGCGGCCAAATCTAAACTACTAGTTACCAGCATACTTTGTTGATGGGTTTCAGGATGGACTCTCTAAAAGCCCGCCGTTGAGGATGCGGGATGCGGAATGCGGAATGCCGCGGGATGCCAGGGCTTCATCCCGCAATAGCAAGCTGTTGCATTAATTCCTTTGCCTTTCTCGCAATAGTAAGCATGCTGCCTTGACCGGCCGAGGATCATCCGAAGATCATGGCCGGGCTGGGGATGCTCATCTGAACTATCGACTCAGCCACCACCTGGTGAGCTCTTCTCTCTTCTCTCGGCTCCTCCATCATACGAGAGTCTTGCATGAAGCCGCCGCTTTTAGTATTGCCCGCCTTGACTAGGTCGATATGAAACAAGAGCAGGTCAAGGCAAATCAAGCGTTGGCTGTCTATAGATATAACTTGGCCCTCGTATGGTGCCCCTGGACGTGACATGACGTCTGGTCCTTGGACATGGCATGTTTGCCCGCTCCCGTTACGCTTCGGAGTCCTCGGACATGACTTGACGTCTGTTCCCGCTCGTTCCGTCAGCTTGGATGTGCTTACAGAGCCCGCCTGCCCGCGCCAATATCTAGTCATGACAGCAAAACTCTCCGCCCGCCCCGTCTTGCCGGACTTCAGTCCTCGTCCGCGTTCCGTGTCCGGTCATTCCGACCTGACAACACCGTGCGTTTTCGCCCAGACACCAATCACCAGCTTCTTACGCAGGATATAAAAACTCCCGGAGGCCCCTCTCCGCCATGAATTGGCATGGACAAGTTCGCCCGTCGAGTAGCCGCCCCCCCCCCCTTGACGACGCCCCCGAGACGGACACGTCCCTCCCAGGAGCGGCCGCCTCCCGAAATGTACTTTTTTCAAACCTGTTCTTCGTGCGACGAGAAGCCGGACCCGCGCTACATCTTCACGATCAACGACCGGGTCCCGGGCCGGGCCCGCGCCTTTGCCAACCAGAGCTCGCTGGGAGGAGCTGGCCCGGTGGCACGGGTCCTCTACGGGGCCGGGCGACATCGTCAGCCCTCGACTACGGCGCGCGCGGCGACAACGACCCGGCCCGCAGGCGGCCGCGTAGGGTCCTGCTCAAAGGACAAGGCGATCGCGTTGCTTCTACAAGTCCAGCAGCTCCATCGTCGGGCACCCTGGGGCGAGCTGGAGGTGTACCGGGGGCGTTTCGCGGCGCCGGGGGGGGGCCTCGACCGGCAGGGGCTGAAACGCGTGTCGCGTCCACGGGCGTGGTCGTTCGACGAGACAAGCACTTCCCTCGACGGGGATCCTGCTCTCCTGGATCGAACGGCGCGAGCCTCCGCCACGTGCTGGAGGGCCGGTCGTCCACGAGGAACCCGGGACTTACCCGTCGGCGGAAGCTCCGGCGGGCCTGGATGCGGCAGCTCGACGACGGCGTCGCCGGCGCCGCACGGGGGTCGGAGAGGCTCACCTGGAGCGGGCGTGCTGCCGGAGAACGTCATGATTGACCGGGGGAGGGCAAGGCCTGGATGACGGGAGTTTTCGGGGCGCTGGGTGGACGGGCTGGGTTGACGAGGAGCTGCACGGCACTGCTGAGGGGGGACTTGATGGGTCTGTTTAAGATTTGGAAGCTTCTATTCCCTGGGGGGGGACTGAGCTAGGGG
>MWMN01000020.1:0-288717 GCA_002968875.1 Cordyceps cicadae | reverse complement strand
CCCCCCCCCCCCCCCCCTTTCCCTCCTTCCGCGCATATCATCAACACTCCGCTAACCGGAATATAGCTTCATCGAGGGGAATTTGTTCGTCATTTGCGGATCGATGCCGACGGCGAGACGGTTCCTGCGACATTGCTTCCCGGGGCTCTTCGGCACCAACACGCCACAAGTGTCCAAGGACTCGGCACGGAGCGGCATCGCGACGTGGGGAGGCCGCGCGCGCAAGCACCGCCGCTACTCCCAGTTCGAGGAGGAAGGCGCCAGCGAGCTGGAGCTCTTTGACCAGAGCGGCGGCACCGCAGAGGACGCGGAGAATAGGACGAAGCGGGCAGCGGATGCGCCGGGCGGAAATGCGGTTTTGATCAACAGTGATGCCGAAACAGGCGGCGCAAACATTCAAGATAAAAACAGGCTTAATGTCTAATGACCAGGACATGGTACGGTCTCTGTAGATGGCGTTTACTGGGTTTGTTTCCGCGTTAAAAGTTCCAGGATCGCAGAACATTAGACAACCCACGCATATATGCAATGCCTACACGGCAACCAAGATCCTGCCGCTGTTTGGCTTTTTACCACGTGCATTGTCTCTTGACCTAGACATGCTTACAGCCGCGAGCGAGAGCGATATTGTACATGTCCATCTCTGGTATGCTGTAGGCGAAATAGCGTCGTGGAGCCCAAAGTTTTCATCAGCGATATCGAATGATCTAGACGGGTGCAAAAAGGTAGACAGACTAATCTACCACAGCCTCATAGGCATCGCGCAAGAGTTGACTGTAGAAGCGCGTCAGAGAGCAAGTCGATGAGCATAGCATCTCGGTCTCGGTCCCGCCGTGAGCACTTCGTAGGCAACAGTCATCTGAAGTATAAGCATTCCCATGCATGCCAAGGCCGACGATCTTTACCATGGCCAAGTAAAAGAGAATTTTTTTTTTTTTTTTGCCTCTCCCAACTCAGAGCATTGTTCTAGAAGAAGGGTCGAGAACAGCCACACCGGGAACAGCGATTATTGCCACCAGGCGGAAACAGGGGTTCAGGCCTGCTAGGTTGAGGCTTGCCTGCTTTATCAAAGTCGGGCAGAAAACACAACTCGACGCCACTGAAAAAAAATCTGCTGCAGTGTCGATCACCTGCAGCGCACAGCCGGCTACCACTGACCCGAGCGGTCGGGTGTCGTCGCTTGATGTAGGGCTAAAGTTGGCGTGGCATACATGACTTGGGGGTTGTCTCGAGAGCCCGTTGAGGGTGTGAAGCGGCGCGCCGATCTGGAGTGCCGCGGATAAGGCCATCCCAGGTTTTACCAGCGGAAGAGATGGCTCGGCCTATTCAAGCAACCGCGAAGGTTGCCCGTTGCATCTTGCGTGGCGATACACTTGTAACGGGAACTCGCAGCACTGCGAGCAATGGCAATGGCGCAACGTCCCAGACAAGCCACAGGCGGGGGACCTAGCCAAGCCGGGCAAAGGACAGCGACACAAAGAATTTGGCAGCGAGCGCGGCTCAGTGAGGGACAAAAGTGCCACCGTGGGGGGCCAGTTGTCTGTTGGGCGGAGTCTCCGGGGACAGAGCAGGGTCGTCGTGCCTTGGTTCGCTCTCCCTGCCGCCAACCAAAGACGTCATGCCCACCATCAATCAGCCATCAGAGGGCGGCACCGGTTTGGTAACGAGTGGCTCGGAGAGGCCGGAACTGTCACTGGAAGGGAGGGAGGGCGGAGTTTTTTCTAGAACCTAGAATCTGGAATCTAGCGTACAACGCCGGCGATGGACAGGCAGCGGTCGTATCTGGCCATTTGAGCGTAGCGAAATGACGATTGATTGATCTTGGATGGACGAGAAAGGGACAAGGTAGTTTCGCAATGCACTGTTGCGATGCGGACGCGGGGAGTTGCGCATTGAGCCGGATTTGCCTTGATTGAGTTGTTGGACGAAAACCGCGCATGAGGACTTGGATGGGAACTAGGTTCCACTGCGCCCCGAAGAGCCTGCAGGCAACCCTGCTGTAGCCAGCCAGTAGCCAGCCCGACCAGCGCCGCTGTAATTCTGGGCACAGCACGTCTGGGTCTACCTCCTACCTACCTAGGTACCTACCTACCTAGGTACCTACCTACCTAGGTACCTACCTTGTACAAGGAGGTAGGTAACTCTTAAAAGTACCCGAGTAGGTACCTGCCTAGGTAGTTGGGATTTTCCAGCTACATACCAGGGCAAAATCGGCCCGAGTTTTGCACCTTCACCAAAGCCAAAATACCCGAGTTTGAGTGAAAAGGACCTCCAAACTATATCTACTGACTACAGGAAAAAAGTACACTCCATGAACCGCATGTATCTCCGTCCCACTCACACTCCTGTCTTGCCGAATCTGGCAGCCCCGGACGCAGCTTCAAAACCCCGTGGGCAGCCACCATCAGCCACCAGCCCAAGGCGTTCATGGTGAACCCGACTACTGGTTGGACGGATTCCCCGGCTAACGAACTACCTAAAGACGAGGCTCCTTTCCCTCCTTCTTTTCGTTCCCTCTGCATCTACAGAGGTACAAGTACAAGCACTAAAGAAATTCTAAAAAAAGGTCTGCAACCGGCCGGAATACTCCACCACTCAATCAATACGTAGCGATTTAATGTAACCCTTCCGCCCCTCGATCCCTATTTTCCATCTCCATTTTCCCATCTTCCAAAAACACGCAGGGTTTAGGCTCGTCATCATTTGCAAGCCATAGCCCCCGACACCCAAAGCCGTCCAACACCCAGCGTCTGTTTTATATACACCAGCCTCCCCGCCAATCACCCCCCCCTCCGCCATCCCCCCAACAGAATCCCTTTTCCGGGTATAATCCGTTCCGTCGCCAACCAAACCTCGTCACTCTTCACTTCAATCTCAAAACCTCACAATCCACCCCTGCGTTTGCCTTGTCCCTCCGCATCCACAACCATGGCCATCCGCGATCGCTTCCGTCGCGCCCTCCGCAAGTCCGGGGCCTCCGACGCCGTCTCCCCGACCGAGTCCAGCACCGCCAGCGGCACCGTGCTGACCACGACCACCACGACCACAACCACGGCCAGCCAGGGCTTCTCCTCGCACGACGGGCCGCAGCTCGAGAAGACGACGTCCCGGCTGGCCCGCGTCCTGACGTTCAGCTCCTCCTCCGCCTCCTCCTCCTCCTCGCCGGGGAAGGAGAGGGAGCGCGAGGAGAAGCGCGACCGCAAGGCCGCGCAGAGCCGCCGCCGGACGCACCCGCGCGACCGCCCGCTCACCAACCAAAACATCCGCCACCAGGAGATGCTCTCGCATTTCCGCATGACGTTTGGCGCGTCCGACCCCACGCAGATCGAGACGATGAGCTTCGTCGGCGTGAGCCCGTGCTGCACGCGCAGGGGCTCGCTCGACCTCGACCCTTCAAGCCGCGGCAGCACAACGTCGTTTTCAAATACTTCCTCCAGCAACTCGTCTCGGGGGGACTAGGGTCGATTGGCCCCGGCCAACGGTCACGGGCTCTATCATCGTCGCAGCAAAGGCTCCGACTAACGATGAGCGCATATCGACAAGGCATGCAGATACCTCCATGGGATGTGTATTGCTTTTTACCCCCGCCAAATTTCCTCGTCTCTCGGGCTGCTTGGCATAGAAGTCCCATGTATATACAGCTAGACATGTTATTCCGTCGAGACTTCTCGACGACGCTTTACGGTTCGGGTCTGCACTGATTGGAAGCGCTCCGATCAGTGCTATAGAGCAGGCGAACGGCAGTCTTTACATTCTGCAACTTTTATGTTTATCTCAATTTTGGTGTCTTTTTAATATTGTCTTGCTTGACACGGCGTTAAGATGCATAGCGGCATTTTTTGACATGCACGGCTGAATACACTTCTTTGCGGTATTATCCTTTGTATTCTTGAAATTCGTTCTTTAAACAAAAATGAAATGCTCTTCCGTGAATATTCTCGAAACCGAACCGCAGCGACAACCGGCATCATCGCTGCGGGTAGGCATGGCAATCATCAGAGTGGCATCAGCTAGCTTGTTACCGCTACCCTTGAGTAACACCCATGGTGTTACATTGAGGCCTAATACCACACCATTGTCTTTTCTAGTTGATGTGTAGCCGCCCAGTGTGCGTGTCTGTGCATTTCTGCCGTTGGTAACCAAGGTTATGTCCAAGGTTATGTACAAGTTTGCAAGCAAGTGCGTCGTCCTTAAGTGTTGCCGCATCACAAGCCACAGTCTACAGGTAGGTCATTGACCACCGGGCTCTCGGGCTGGCCGACAGTTTTCTATTTGTAACAAATGTAGCAACAGATAAATTACGAAAGCCTTCATACGCTGAGATAGACACTGGAAGGTTCCGTACTCAAAAAGCATTGCCTGTGAATTTCACTCTTGTCTCGTAACTCGCAGCCTAAAGGCCGCGAGCATCCGGCTCAAGATCAGCACATGGAGCCCGAGGGCCTGCGTGACCGAGCATGGCAAGAGACGGCGGATTTACGAAAAACAGTAGTCACGATGCAGCACCTACCTCAAGCCAATGACACCTGTGCAACTCGACTGCCAAGGCTTTGGACAAGCGCAGTTCTCACTCTGTAAAGGGGGTCACAGAACTGGTCCTGTGACGATGCCTGAGTGCTCAGAGGTTGCGTGCTGATGATGAGAAACAATTCACAAGAGTCCTTTGTGCATCCATCGACGGCGCGTAACAAATTCGCCGTCACCAAACGGCTTGTTGTGGCATGAGAGGGAAAGGATTTACGAATCACGCCGCTGGCGCTAGAAATTGAATGCGACATATTGAAGCCCTAAGATTCAGGCAACCAGGCACCCTCACGCTAAATTTTGCACGCGCGCAGCGCCTGTCCCGCTTTCGGCAGGGGTCCTTGGAAAAATATTTGGATAACCCCGCGACGACTGCATCAAGAAATGTGAATCGACGGGCACGATTCCACAAGTTCACGCACAATGTCGAACCTCCGCATCCTCCTCGTCGGAAACGGCGGACGTGAACACGCGCTCGCGTGGAAGCTCAGCCAATCTCCTCGCGTTGAGTCCATCTTTGCTGTTCCTGGCAATGGCGGCACCGCGGGGTGCTCCAAGGTCTCCAATGTGACCTCTGTCTCTGCCGACGACTTCCCCGCCCTCGTCAAGTTTGCCCAGTCCAACGGCGTCAACCTTGTTGTCCCCGGCCCTGAAGCGCCGCTTGTCGACGGTATCGAGGGCTACTTTCGCGCCGCTGGCATCCCTTGCTTCGGCCCCTCCAAAGAAGCCGCACGTCTCGAGGGCAGCAAAACCTATTCGAAGGACTTTATGAAAAAGTACAACATCCCGACTGCCGCATACGAAAACTTCTCCGACTTTGATAAGGCCGTTTCATACATTGACACCATTAGCCACGATGTTGTCATCAAGGCTACCGGTATCGCTGCTGGCAAGGGCGTAATCATCCCTCAGACCAAGGACGAGGCCAAAGCCGCCCTGAAGCAAATTATGGTCGACAAGGAGTTCGGCTCCGCTGGTAGCGAGGTTGTCATCGAGGAACTCTTGCTCGGCGACGAGCTCAGCGTCCTGACATTCTGCGATGGCTACTCCATTCGCTCGCTGCCGCTTGCCCAAGACCACAAGCGCATCTTTGATGGCGACCAAGGCCCTAACACTGGCGGTATGGGCTGCTATGCGCCCACAAACATCGCAACCAAGGAGCTCGTGGAGCGCATCGACAAGGAGATTCTGGAGCCCACGATTCAGGGCATGCGCCGAGAGGAGATGCCCTTCCGTGGCGTCCTCTTCACTGGTCTGATGATCACCGCTACCGGCCCCAAGGTACTCGAGTACAACGTTCGATTTGGCGATCCTGAGACCCAAACTGTCCTGCCCCTGCTCTCAGCAGAGACCGATCTAGCCCACATCATGCTTGCTTGCGCCGGTGGCTACCTCGACAACTGCAACATTACTGTTGAGAACAAGTTTAGCGCCACGGTCGTCCTCGCCGCCGGAGGCTATCCCGGATCCTATGCCAAGGGCACTCCCATGACTGTCGCCGAGCCTCCTGCCGGTAGCACTATATTCCACGCTGGCACTAAGCTCGGCGGTCAGCAGCTCCAGACCTCTGGCGGTCGTGTCATTGCCATCAATTCGGTCGCTGATTCTCTTCGGGGTGCGGTTGACGCATCCTACGCGGCGCTTGCTGCTAACGTCATTCAGTTCGACGGCATGTTCTTCCGCAAGGATATTGCTCACCGTGCGTTCCGCGCGGCTGGCAAGGAATCCATGACGTACGCACAGGCTGGAGTTGACATCCAAGCCGGCAACGATTTCGTCGAGAAGATCAAAAAGGCGGTTGCAAGCACCAAGCGCCCCGGTGCCGATGCCGAGATTGGTGGGTTCGGGGGTGAGGTTGACCTATCCGCTGCGGGCTATCCCAATGCACCCGTTATTGTCGGCGCCATCGATGGTGTTGGTACGAAGCTCATGATCGCCCAAAACATGAAGAAGCATGACACTGTCGGCATTGATCTGGTCGCCATGAATGTCAACGACCTTATCGTCCAGGGTGCTACACCTTTGATGTTCCTCGACTACTATGGCTGCAGCAAGCTGGATCTTACCTCGGCCGCCGCGTTTGTCGAAGGCGTCGCCGACGGCTGCAGACAGGCTGGCTGTGCCCTTGTCGGTGGCGAGACTGCTGAAATGCCTGGCATGTACCAGGGTGAGGACTACGACGCTGCTGGCTGTGCCGTAGGTGCTGTTACCGAGGATGCCCGACTCCCGAAGCTGGTAGACATGGTGGAAGGAGATGTCCTCCTGGGTCTTGCTTCGAACGGCGTGCACTCCAACGGCTTTTCACTAGTGCGTCGCATTGTGCAGAGCGCCGGTCTTTCATACACCGATCCCGCCCCATGGGACCAGGGCAAGACGGTGGGCGAGTCTCTGCTGACGCCGACTCGCATTTACGTCAAGACGCTATTGCCCGTTTTGAAGGATATCAAGGGCCTGGCTCACATCACTGGCGGCGGCCTCATCGAGAACGTCCCTCGCATGCTGCCTGAAAGCCTGACGGCTGAGATCCAATTCGGCTGGCAGATGCCCCCCGTCTTCGAGTGGCTCAAGGCGACTGGCAATGTGACGCCGGTAGAGATGTGCCGCACCTTCAACACAGGTATTGGCATGGTAATAGCTGTGGATGCCAGCAAGGCTGCTACCGTGGCTGCGGCTCTTGGTGCACAAGAGACCGTTTTCACTCTTGGCAAATTGGTGAAGCGCGAAGGGCAAGCTGGGTGCGTCATCCAGAACCTGGACCGTTGGCAGTAGCTGGTCGCGCGATCAAGAATTGATGATTATGTATATACATGAAAATGATGCGAATGACTAAAATATCGGAGGCAAACAACAAGATAAACAAAAATAAGGCAGGTAAAATACACAAATAAAGACAAGAAAAGGACAATACGAAAACCAAGACGAAGATCATCATTGGCTCGGTCCCAACGTTGTGTCCCAGTCAATCCGGCTCAGCAACAACCCAATTCCTGAAAAGCCAATGGTCGACTTCGATTTGTTCGTCCATGGGGTACCGCTGTCTGGATTTCTAACCTAGTTCGCACTAGCTCACTTTCTCACCAATTTATCTCGTTCGCTGCCCTGCATAGAGTCACGTGAAGTCTCACGTGATCCACAAAATTCGCCTTGAAGCACCAGTGTGCCCTACTCGAGCCCCCACAGGCCCGAAAAAATCCATGGTTAAGCGAAGCCCCCCCCAGTGCCTCTACACCTCTTCTTCCCTTCCCAAGCGAAACACCACCGACAACCTTTCTTGAGCACAAACGGCAAGACCTCGTTGCCCATCATGTCGCTCGTGTCGGGAGAGAAGTCGAACTTCCAGTTCGTAAGTTCTTCCAAACGGACTCCCACAGCAGCACTACCTCGATCCAATCTTCTGCCTGTCGCCGAACGTCACGCCTCAAAAAATTCAATACTCGACCGCTCATGTTCGATATCGAAATCACAAATCAGAGTTTGGGAGACTCGGCAGTCAGCGGCAGGCAATGCATCGGATATGCAGGCGGAGTGTCGCAAGTGATTGATTTCGACTCATGCTAACATGCCCAGATCCTGCGTCTGTTGAACACCAACGTCGATGGCAAGCAAAAGGTGATGTACGCCCTCACCAAGATCAAGGGTGTCGGTCGTCGTTACTCCAACCTTGTCTGCAAGAAGGCCGATGTCGATCTGAACAAGCGGTATGCTCTAACCCACACTATGGTCCCGCGTGCCTGGCTACGACGGCATCTCACGCGAGGCACACGCCGCACCACCACCGATCACAACGACTAACAAAGAATATTGCAGCGCCGGTGAGCTCACCTCCGAAGAGCTGGAGCGCATCGTCACCATCATCCAGAACCCTACCCAGTACAAGATCCCCTCGTGGTTCCTCAACCGACAGCGCGACATCGTCGACGGCAAGGACTCTCAGATCCTGGCCAACGGCGTCGACTCCAAGCTCCGTGACGATCTCGAGCGCCTCAAGAAGATCCGCGCCCACCGCGGTCTCCGCCACTACTGGGGCCTCCGCGTTCGCGGCCAGCACACCAAGACCACCGGCCGCCGCGGCCGCACCGTCGGTGTGTCCAAGAAGAAGGGTGGTTAGTGGTTGCGCGCGTGTCGTCGTGCTGCGTGGTCGTGGAAAAAGTTTTCAGCTACGTTGTTTGGGTGGGATTGGCGTGACGGCTGGTTTCTCCTCTTTTAAAACTTTTCCAGAGGGTTTGTGCTTTTCTGCATCTGCGGCAATGGGTGCTGCTACTCTAGATCAGAGTCATGAAATAAAATCAAATAAATCACTGCGTGTCCATGGACTGTATACGTGCTCATCATTAAACGGACAAGCAAGATTTCTGTCGGGAGTGTGTATGCTCTGTGCCGCAGACGCAAAACCATGCTCTCGATTAAATCATAGATCCTAAAAGTCGGCATCAATGCAGATTCATCATCGTCTACTCGTCATGCGTCACCGCCATGTCCAGCACTTCCACTCGTCCTTGTCCCTTCGTCTCGTTGGCGATGAAGTCGCTCAACGCCTTGAAAGCCCCGGGCTCAACAAAGCCCACCACCTCCCACTCGGCACCCATGACATCCTGCGTCTCGACCTGCTCCACGTAGCTCAGGATCTTGTCCTTGACGGTGCCCTTCTGCTGCTCGCCGTCGTCCTTGGGCGCCGCCTGCTTCGCCGCCTGCTTGAGCACGCCCGTGCCGCAGCTGATGCGCAGCCGCATGCGGGCGCGGGCCACGGGGATGGGCTGGTGCGCGATCAGCGCCTTCATGGCCTCGAGCGCCTGGCTCTTGGCGCTCTTGGTCGTCGACACGCCCGTCCAGCTGTGCTCCTTCTCCTTGGGCCGCGGCTTGGCCTCGCCGTCCTCCCCGGTCGCCGGCGTCCCCGCCGCGCTGCTCTTGTCCTTGCTCTCTGTGGATGCGTGTGCCTGTGAACTGAGCATGTCGAGCGCCTTCTCGATCATGCCCGAGGTGTATACTCGCTTCGTCCGGGGATCGACGAGCTTGCTCGCCACGATGCTTATGACTTCGTTGTTGATGCGCTCGAGTTGCGCAGCGCGCTCTTTCTCGCCGACCTGCTGCTCGCCCTTTTTCAGGATCTCGAGGATTATGTCGTCTGTCGTCATCTTCTTGCCAAAAGCCTTCTCCAGGTCCTCCTTGGGCGCCGTCTGGCCCTTGGAGACGTTGAGGAAGACATTGGGAATTTGTAGCACGTTGTCGAGGTCTGTTTCGATACCGGAGCGCCACTCGAGGACTTTGTTCTTGTAGCATGCAATTTCAAAGCGCTTTTTGCCCTTTTTTAGGCGCACAAGTGACACGTTGGTCAGCTTGATTTGGTTTGAAGGCTGGTTGATTTGGCGCGACATGGTGCTGTGGGGTGCGTATGTTTGTGCGTATCGATACTTTGTTTTCAGCGTTCAGTAAAAAAAAGAAAGGAGATAGGCTTGCAGACAAAGATCGCTTTATTCGGGAACCAGGAGTATAAATAAATAGTTGAAAAGTTTGTGTTGCATCAGCTGTTCGATTTTCGCAGGCCCAATTTCGACCCCGCCATCTGTCGCGTGAAATCTTTACTGCCCCGCCTTCCTTGACTTGTGTGAGAGAGGTTGACTCACCCATCAATACTCTTGAGTCACCCGCCCTGAAAAAAGCTGACCACGGCCACTGTGGCGAGGGTCGCAATTGTTCGTACCAAGTACAGAGGAACCAATTTACAGAAAAATCCCCCCCAAAGCTATGGCTGCAGTCGACGCCACGGTGCCAGAGGCCGCCCCTCAACAGGCCAAGCAGGACATCAACCCATGGTCCGTAACGGGCGAGGTGGGCGAGGACGGCAAAGTGAAGGCAATTGACTACCGCAAGCTCATCGACGAGTTTGGCACATCCCAAATCGATGATGCGCTACTGGAGCGCTTCGAGAAGGTGACCGGCCAGAAGCCGCACCGTTTCATGCGCCGCGGTATCTTCTTTAGCCACCGCGACATGCATGCTATCCTGGACCGATACGAGAAGGTGAGATATGCTGGCAAATCACTCGAGTATAAGTTGAATACTAATGTCTCTAGAATGAACCATTTTTCATTTACACTGGTCGTGGCCCCAGCAGCGACAGTATGCACATCGGTCACACTCAAGTGTTTGACTTTGTCAAGTTTGTGACTTTGCCTGGCTTACCACCCGTCAAACTATAAACTGACCGTTATAGGTGGCTGCAGGATGTCTTCGACGCACCCTTAATTGTTATGTTGACTGATGGTACGTAGTCGAATGTTGTGTGTAGACGTCGGCTGATCAGTCGCAGATGAAAAATATCTGTTCTCGGAAAAGAGAACCGTCGATGAAGTTATTGGCTACTCAAAGCAAAACTGCAAGGACATTATCGCCGCTGGCTTTGACATGAAAAAGACCTTCATCTTCTCCGACTTTGAATACGTTGGCGGTGCCTTTTACAAGAATATTGTCCGCTTTGCCAAGCGCGTCAACTTCAACACAGCCAAGGCGGTATTCGGCTTCGATGGAAGGTCGGTGCTGTTGATCTTTGGCAACCCTTTTACGTACTGACGATTACAGTTCCAACATCGGCAAGATTCATTTTGCCAGCATCCAGGGTGCCACCGCATTTGCTGGCTCATTCCCGCACATCTTTGGCACCGACGAGGCTGCGACTGCCAAGATTCCATGCCTCATTCCGTGCGCTATCGATCAGGACCCCTACTTCCGGTTGACTCGTGACTGTGCGGCCGGCCTCAAATATGCCAAGCCGTCGCTCATTCATATGCGCTTCCTCGACGCCTTGCAGGGACCCGGCTCGAAGATGTCGGCCAGCGACGACACGTCGGCTATTTTCCTGAGCGACTCGGCCAAGGCCATCAAGACAAAGATCAACAGATATGCCTTTTCTGGCGGCCGAGAGACATTGGAGGAACAAAGGGAACTGGGTGGTAACGCGGATGTCGATGTCTCTTACCAATACCTGCAGTTCTTCCTGGAAGATGATGCTGTAAGTGAACTTTCTGGTGCTTATTTGACAGCTACTGACAACGTGCAGGAATTGAAGAGAATCAAGGACGAATATACCAGTGGCAAGATGTTGACCGCAGAGGTACGTTGCCCACCCAGCTCGCTGAACTAAACTGACCACTCTATAGCTCAAAGCCATTTGCATTGATCATGTGCAGAAATACGTCGCCGAGTTCCAAGAGCGCCGTGCCAAGGCAACCGACGAAGTAGTCGCGCAGTTCATGGCGGTACGACCGCTTGAGTGGCAAGGCAACCCCAAGTTGCCTCGTGCCGACCTAGTTGTGCCTATTGTGGCAACAGGTGCCGAGGGAGCTGTCGCTGGGGGAGACGGCAAGTTGACCAAGAACCAAATGAAGAAGCTCCTCAAGGAGCAGCAGATTGCGGCAAAGAAGGCAGAAAAGGAGGCGGCAAAGGCAAAGGCAGCAGCGAGTGGTGCGTAGTGTGCAGGGGTACGATGCACAAGGCATAATTAGACAGAAGTTATTATTAGGGATAAATTACATATGTACATGTCTTGTCCGACGTGTCTGGGGGACACCTGTCGTATCTTGTCACATCCATCTCAGCGTCATATCAAACCCGACACAACTTGTGAGACAAGTTACCAGGCATTCACTCACCTTGCTACACGGGTGCCTTGCTATCAAGGTACGTAACAAGGGTACGCTACCCATTGACACGGCCAAGTTCCCATGTATTCTCTATTGAGCGGCGGCATAAAGAGCGCTGCCCCGATTTTGATGTACCCGCATGCTATTGTGGGGTCGAGCGGACAATGTCAAAGGTACCTTGGCCTGGCTGCTTCCGGCCCAAGGCCCAGTGGCTCTATCACTTTCACAGACAATAGACAGGCAAATCTGTTAGTGCAGGCTGCCAGGCAGTCACGGTGCCGCCTGAGTCGTCAGCATCGACTAGGTCCCCGTTTCAGCGGCGTCATACATCGCCCGTGATAAGGCACGCACATCCCGGTCTCGTCTAGTCACCTGAGCGACGCTAGGTACGGCCTACGACCTGGAGAAATTCCCCGCACGAGCCCAAGCTTTCTTCCCTTTCCATCATCACTCTTATCACCTTTGCTGGTAGTCCATCTCGCTGGCAATTCATCCATCAATCCATCCATAACACTCCCACAGACAGCGTCACCACGACCATGCGTTTGTCCACCTCGGTCGTGCTCGGAGCCGCGGCCACCGCGGTCGCCGGCGACCAAAAGATCCTCAACAAGGGCGACCACAACCACTCGCCCCTGAACGTCGGCGGCAAAGGTGCCGGCTCGCGCACCGGCTTTGACTGGTCCGCCGAGTTCGAGTCTTGGGCCAAGCCGCTGAAGACGCTCTACGGTGACATCACCTCCGAGGCCAAGGCCACCTGGGACGAGGTCTCTCAGCTGGCGCCCGAGGTCGTCGAGACGTTCAAGCAGAGCATCGCCGCGTCCGCGCACCCCAAGAAGATCCACAACCGACCCGAATCCCACTGGGACCACATCATTCGCGGCTCCGACGTGCAGTCGCTGTGGGTCAAGGGCGAGGACGGCGAGGATCGCCGCAAGCTCGGCGGCAAGCTCGACAACTACAATGTGCGCGTTCGCAGTGTCGACCCGTCCAAAGTCGGCGTGGATACTGTCAAGCAATACTCGGGCTACCTGGACGACAACGAAAAGGACAAGCACCTGTTCTACTGGTTCTTCGAGTCGCGAAATGACCCGAAGAATGACCCCGTCATTCTTTGGCTGAACGGCGGGCCTGGCTGCTCATCGATGCTGGGTCTCTTCATGGAGCTCGGCCCGGCGTCGATTGACAGCAAGGGCAAGGTGGTCCACAACCCCAGCTCATGGAACAGCAACGCATCCGTCATCTTCATCGACCAGCCCGTCAACGTCGGCTACTCGTACGGTAGCGGCAGCGTGTCCAACACGGCCGCGGCAGCCAAGGACATCTACGCCCTCCTCACCCTCTTCTTCCATCAGTTCCCCGAGTACGCCAAGCAGGACTTCCACATCGCTGGCGAGTCGTACGGTGGCCACTACGTGCCCATCATGGCGCAAGAGATTCTCTCGCACAAGGACCGCAACATCAACCTCAAGTCGGCGCTCATCGGCAACGGCCTCACCGATGGCTACACCCAGTACGAGTACTATCGCCCCATGGGCTGTGGCGACGGCGGCTACCCGGCCGTCCTCGACGAGTTCGATTGCCAGTCCATGGACAATGCCCTCCCGCGCTGCCAGTCGCTCATCCAGTCCTGCTACAACAGCGAGAGCGTCTGGAGCTGTGTCCCCGCCATCCTCTACTGCAACTCCCAGATCATCGGCCCCTACCAGAAGACCGGACAGAACCCGTACGACGTCCGCGAGAAGTGCAAGGGCGGCAACCTCTGCTACGACGAGATGACCTGGATCACCGACTTCCTCAACCGTGACGATGTCCAGGAGGCCCTCGGCGTCGAACCCACAACCTTTGACAGCTGCAACTTCGACATTAACCGAAACTTCATGTTCCAGGGCGACTGGATGCTGCCCATTGTCAACGTCGTCCCCGGCCTGCTCGAGAAGATCCCCGTCCTCGTCTACGCCGGCGACGCCGACTTCATCTGCAACTGGCTCGGCAACCGCGCCTGGACCGACCGCCTCGAGTGGGCCGGCCAGGAGGCCTACGGCAAGGCCAAGGACGAGGACCTGAAGCTGGCCGGCGCCAAGAAGCCCTACGGCAAGGTCAAGTCGGCCAAGGGCTTGACTTTTATGCAGATCTTCGAGGCCGGCCACATGGTGCCGTACGACCAGCCCGAGGCGTCGGTCGATTTCCTCAACCGCTGGATCGCGGGTGAGTGGGCCAAATAGAGTGGAAGCAGAATTTCCTTCGCGCGACTTCAAGTCGATTTGTTTGGCTAGATGGTTTATGTAGTGGATTTAATATACATGATGTGTTTTAGCAAAGCGCCTGATCATGTTAGCTCGCAACGTGAGAAGCCGCTGGCAGCAAAAAAGGTGAATTCAGTGATGCTTTATTAACCGCTGTGTATAGAAAGAATGTCGACGTAAAGATTCGCTGAGATTTGAAAAGCAGTGCCGTTCAACCATCATTTAAACCAACAATACGCTGGGTTGCCATTGCCCTGCTCAGCTATACATGAGGAGCGGTCCACGTCGGCAAGGCTGGCGGTCAACAGTTAGCTCTGCTGTATGGAAGGGCAGATCGCATTCCTACCTGCATCCATGAAGAAGATGGCGATACATCGCTGCCATTACCAAGGCATGCAAGATACCATGCATATGAGCCACATGTTGGTGACGCGGTGTTGTGCGTGTTGCTTTAGCCTGGTGATGTATCTCTTGAGCTTGGCAAAGGATTGCTTGCACCGCTCCCAAGGACTAGGCTGCTCTCTCGGTTGCTGTGGCAGTTGGGGCTCTGACTGAGGATTCGAGTCTGTGTCCCGTGTAGTGGCTGTGGAGGACGGACGGGGTTCTGGGTATCGAGCATCTTGACATTGCTCCTCCCGTATGGTGTTGTTGAGGGTCTGGCTATCCATCGAGCTATGCTCCTGGGAATAGAATGGAGAAGACAGCGGCAATAACCCGGGTAAGGGAAATCAGTGCTTGGACGAAGAACAAAATTGAGATGAATAAGAAAATGATGTAGACCACGACAGTGCTGAGACCGATGTAGGGAGATGCCAAGCTGGAGCCCACTACCATGATGATAACTGACAATGGCGAATGTGTGTAGATGATGGGCATCAACCGTAGCTTGGGGCGTGGGAGTTTGTTTTGAGGAGCTGCCATGCTGTTTCCAGTTTTGCACAGGCTTGTGTCGTCGACGGGCAGTTGCGGTGCAGCATGGTAATGGTACTCCGTAGTTTGTAGAGTAATTATGCTACAAGAGGAGGAGCAGATGAATGCTTGTATCGGACTTGCAGTTGTTCGAGGTGGCTGTCTAATAGTTCTGAAAAAGGAAATACCTTTGATGGAGCCGAACGGCAGTAAGAGTGTTGATCTACCGTTATAAACGGAGACAGGTCTCGTCACACCGTCGTCACACCGTTTCTTTCACAGTACTCCGTACACAGCCCTGAACGCCGAAATTGTTGAGGTAGCCAAGGCGATAAAGCTTTTGGCTTGGCCTGCCAGCGGGTCCTTCACAGCTTCACAGGGTCCAATAACGGTTGCAGTGCGCGCTGGAAAGCGAGCCGTCGGGAAGTGCCTCGGTTTACAGTGGGGAAGCAAGTTGTCTTAATTCCAGGGTTTTGATTTTATTCCTTCATCTTGCTGCGGTTGCTTACGAATCACTCAGCCTCAGTGGACGACTCAATCGGCCGACATGAAAATGGCAGTGGGCAGCGCAAGTTGAAATATTACATAATATATAGCATAAATTTTTTTGGGTTTTGACTTTTTGGTCCCGGCCACTACATTTTCTTCGTCCGTAGCTGTACTACCCGCTACTACCAGGAATATACTTCTCAACAAAACCTTTCCCAGCCCTTCGAGCCGCGAATCAACTGGCGCGTTCCGGGATGCCGAGATGGTGTGGGGCGTCTGTCGTGTGCCTGGCGGCGCGCATGTCTCTCCAGGAGGAGGACTATTAGTGCACACCGCTGGATTGTGCGCAGATGCTAACAGATGCGGTGGATCCAGTACCTTCTCAAGCTACACATTTTTCCCACCAAAAAAACTATCCACATCACACCCCTCCATCACTATGTCTACGCCTCATCCCGCAACCAATACCGCTTTCTGTCTTTGATCTGGGCTGCAAGCCG
Organism: Cordyceps cicadae; assembly: GCA_002968875.1. Lineage (NCBI taxonomy): Eukaryota > Fungi > Ascomycota > Sordariomycetes > Hypocreales > Cordycipitaceae > Cordyceps > Cordyceps cicadae. The sequence goes on along the minus strand of MWMN01000020.1, from coordinate 272,412 downwards.
CGGTTCTTTTGCCATCGATCTGTTTGTAAATTCTATCGGGAACTGACGCCGACCTCAATTTTTATCATGTGCCACAGCTCTGCCATATTTCGGGTCCGTAAGTGCAAAGACGCAGCAGGCGCAGCATAGTGCCAAGCAATATGGCAAGCAATCTTCGTATATACGCAACAGCAAACCTAGGGCTTAGACAGCAACTGGTGGAACTGATTACCCCGTCTGTAATAAACACGAAGAACCTCAAATAAATGGCCTTTAAACATTTGACCACTAATTCATACATAAGTAGTTGGTCTGTAGACCGCATGTTCGCAGCCTCGGCTCCCATCACCTCTCCCCGCGACAGCAAATCCCCAACATCTTGCCTCCTCCATATCTCCAACAACCCATCCACAGCAACAGAGCCAGCCAGTCACAGCTACCCGCTGACAATCACTCCAATCAAAATCACCCGGAGTTTCCAGGAAGCGGAACACGGAGCAACACGGCAGGGGTGTTAGAAAGGGGGTGGCGCTAGTGCACACCACCCACCCTTGGTCTGGCCTTGACTTCCAATTGCCTTCGTCTGCTCCACGGCTTCATTTTTTTCTTTCTCTTCTTCCTCCCCTTGTCCGCCATTGTTTTCTCACAGCATTGGTTTGTCGTCCGCTTGGCCCCGAATACTATTGAAGCCGCCTCTCCTCCATCGGCTCGACATTCCATTCTGCCGCAGTTGTGTACCGTTGAGCAGTCAACTTCTCCGTTTCAAGCCACTCATACCCCTCGCCTGTGTCTCGGAACATCCCTTTTTTCTTCTTCTTTACCGCCCTCCGAAAGGAAGAATTTCCTCTATAATCCCCGCCGACCCGCGAGTTGCCATCTGAAAAAACCAATATAACACTCTTGCAAACCAACAAACAACATGTCGGTGCCCTCCAGCATCATCGGCGGCTTGCCGTCCGCGAAGCTCTTCAGCTTCCCACCGCACAACCCGGCGCCGGCTGTGCCACCTCCCGCCGTGGCCTCCCTGTCCGTGATGCATCCGTTTAACATCCCCGACGGGCTTTTCTTGGGCGCTCTGGACGCTCGCGTGCCCATCACCATCGCCGCCCTCTACGCCGTCACCGTAAAGCTGCTGAACCGATACAACCGCGCGCACAACAAGCAGCCGTGGGCGATCTCTAAGACGGCCGCCTTCCGCCTTTTCGTCGTCCTCCACAACGTCTTCCTTGCGGTGTACTCCGCTTGGACCTTTTGGGGCATGCTCAGCGGCATGCGTCGCAGCATCGTCGGCCCGCTCGGACCCGGAGGGCTTGCAGCCACCGCGGACAGTGCGTGCCGGCTGCACGGCCCGCCCGGACTTGGCAACTCGGTCTACTTCAACGAGCATCTGAGCCGGTTCGAGAGCGCGGGACCGGACGTGCCGGCCGGTGCCATCGACGCCGTCACCGGCCTGCCGAGCTCCACGCAGGGCGGTCGCATCTGGAACGAAGGACTTGCGTACTATGGTTGGATCTTCTACCTCAGCAAGTTCTACGAAGTCCTTGATACCTTTATCATTCTGGCAAAGGGCAAGCCCAGCTCCACGCTGCAGACCTACCACCACGCCGGCGCCATGCTGTGCATGTGGGCGGGCATGCGCTATATGTCGGCGCCCATCTGGGTCTTTGTCCAGTTCAACTCGTTCATCCACGCTCTGATGGTAAGCTGCTTGATAATTCTCGTATGTAAACACATGGCTAACATACCTAGTACACCTACTACACTGTGACGGCCTTCAGCATTCGCGTCCCCGTCTTCATCAAGCGCAGCCTGACCAGCATGCAAATCACGCAATTCCTCGTCGGTGCCTCCCTCGCCATGTGCCACTCCTTTGTCTACTACTTTGCCCCCGCTGCCACTTCCTCTACAACCGTCTCAGACGCCCCCGGAGCCGTCACCTCCGTCCGCGCGCTGCTCTTCGGCTCCGATGCCAGCCATGTGAAGACAGTCGTCGACCAGGACGTCTCGTACGTGTCACAGCCGTGCATCGTCAGCTCCGGCGAGACCTTTGCCATCTGGCTCAACGTCGTCTACCTCGCGCCCCTGACCTACCTCTTCGTGAGCTTCTTCATTGCGAGCTACGTCAAGCGCAGCAACGCCGCCAACAAGTTCGCCGGCAAGGGCGCCGCCGCCCGCCGCCTCAGCAACGTCAACGTGGACGTCGCTCTGGCGGAGAAGGCTGGCTGGGACGCCGCCCGCGGCCTTGAGCGCGAGGTGTACGGGGGCGAGCGCATGGTACGCAGCGGTGACAACAGCCCCACGCGCGAGGAGGCTGTTGCTGCTACTGCGACCGCGCGCCGCACCACTAGACGTCGTGGTTGAACGGTATCAAGGGTGCAGCAGGTGATTTGAAGATGAGAAGCGGAAAGGGGAAGAGACGGGGGCGGCTGCTTTTGGGAGAGTGAAACTAGGGCGAGATTGCACACGAGAGGAGCGAAACAGACGAAAAAGAGAAAGATGTTTTTTTTTTTTTCATGAAATGGCGTTACTTTATGATCATGATTTGTCTAGAATCTCATTACAAGCACGGCCGCATCCATTGTTTCGGCTACCGAGGATCGAGAGTTCTCGTTTCTTCAGCTGCACACCATATACGCAAAAACTAGAAGGGGTGCTTGATTTGTTAATCGACCAAGGCGCTACAGGTTCAATATACAAGATATTGCAAACGAGGTTGTCATGGCGACGTGCTACAAGTACCATGTTCACAAGTACTCATGATGACGTTTGTACGCGTAAGCTGAAAAAGTTGGCAGAATAATGTATTATGAAAGGCCGTAAACTCTTTCGTCAGGGTAGCGAGCTCTCTAGAGCCGCCGGTTCCGCGCCAAAGGCGAAACTTGTAAACGCTGAAATAAGATGATGCGGATGGGCAACTGCGGAAAATTGCAGCCAACGCCAAGATGGGCAAGATTCAGCCCCGAAATCCCCCAAAAGCAAAAAGAAGAAAAAAAAAAAAGACCCAAAACTCCACGAGGTTTGAAACCTGCATCTTGCAAAAGATGTCGAAAAGAAAGAAAAAAAAAAACAAGTCAAAAATGGAAGGGAGTACCCATTCCACAAACAGTGGGCTGTGTGCACTCAGGTCTATTAGAATGTAAGAGTGGCCCTTCGTTCCGCCTGGACCGGGTATCATGGTGTCTCGACGGCTAGCCAGCCGAACCAAAGACATGTGTATATGGTGGTGTATCGTAAAGCAGGGGGGGGTTGTATAGTAGAGCAAGCATGCGAAGCGTCTAAAATGTGCTCCAGTTCCAGTCGCGGGGGACGCTGGCAGCAATGTCCTTGCGGCTGGGAAGGTTGAACTCGTTCTCAGGGTTGTTGCCCCTCTTGGCCGCGATCGCTGTCGCGCCTCCGGTGCTGCCCGAGGAGTCCGACCCCGAGGACTGGCTGTTGTGGCGGGCCCTGGCCTGCTCGAAGCAGTGGTTGCAGGTGCGCGAGGGCGGAGCGCGGGGGTTGAAGTTGGCGTCCTGGTCGAGAGGCAGGACGGAGGCCGAGTGCGAGTCGCAAAAGATGTGGCCACACTTGCGGCAGTGATGCCTGCGGGTGAAGTATGTAAAGGTGCGCTTGCACAGGGGGTCGTCGCAGATGGACGATTCCGTGTCGGGCTGTCGCGCGTGTCAGTTGCGCTGTCCTGTTTCTCTGGCGGAATGTGCATGTCTTGCAGCGGCCGGGGATTGGGAGGGGGGAGGGGAGAAAAAACATACCTTCCAGTGCTTCCGCGTTGGTGGCGAGGTGACGTCGGGATACATGGCCAGATCCCAGTCGCCCTCGAGACTCTTGGAGCTCTCCGTGGTTGCCCGACGACTGAGGCGGTGGCCGATCGCACCGAGGCCGGTGAGGCTCAGTAGGTTGGCCGTGTTGGTGCGACGCAGGGTCGAGTCGGAGCCCGAATCTGACGAGCTGCCGGGCGAGCGGGAGAGCGGTTGCTGAGGGGGAAATTCATAGTTGGGGCGCAAGACGGCGGGCATGTAGAGAGGGCGTGCGGCGGTGCTGTTGCTGTGAATGTTGCTGCGAGAGCCCGATGTCCCGCGTGGAGAAGGCGGCGTCGAGGCGTAGTGGCCAGCATTGGGGTTTGCGACCTCGGTGTTGATGTGGAAGCGAGGGCCAGCGCGGGAGAGGTTGTAGGACTGGGAGCGGGCGTGTTGAGGTGGGCGATGAGGGAGAAAGTGACGAGATTGCTGCTGTTCGCCAGGCAGCGTGGGCATGATGAGCTGGGCGGCCATTGTGTTGTGTGTGAAGATGGTCTGTAGATGTGCCAGTGACTGCAACGGATTATTATTGAGGGAGGCTGTCCGCAGGCCTGGTGATGGAAGAGAGCCGTTAAGTGCCCGTGGCGACGATGCGGAGAGAAAGAGATTAGAGAACTTGACTGCGTGTCTCTGTCCAGGGTCCCCCTGCTGTTTTGTTGGATGCGGGCAGCGAGCGAGGAGGGGTGGTTGGACAGGGTTGGAAGTGATCGTCGGGGATGGAAATGTGGTTTGCGGTGGCCCCGAGGGGGGGTAAGGGGCGGACCCAGTTGGTATTTGATGGGTTATCGGTTTGAGATGGCGGCAACCCAGGAGCGCGGAGCTGACTATCGTAGCGCGGCAATTGGTCGGAGGAGAGGGCGGGCTCGAGTGAGTGGCAAACTGGTGATGGTAGTTGGTGGATGGCTGACTGGCGGGCGAGGCCAAAGACTGGAGACTTTCTTTGGTCTTTAGTGGACTTTGGCGGTGTGGGCGATGAACTGGTCTCGTGCGTGCAGGTTAATGCAACAAAAGATGACGAGCAGCAAGGCGGCAGGCAGGCGGGTAGCGATGTATGTAATGAGAGTAGTGAAGAATATGGTTTATTAATGCAAAGGCGTTGTGGAATGATATTGCCCGAATTGTACAGAGTACACACAGTGATGAAGACAGCTGGTACTAAGATAAGCAGCTGGCATCGTCATGACAGTAACTACAGGTCGGTTATTGGTGAGCAAGTACTCCGTAGGGGATTCCGGAAGTACATTTTCCTTACCTGATTCGGTATAAGTTGTTCAAGTCAAGTTCCGCTCCCAGTAGCACTGGTCGGCCAGGTCCTTTGCACGAGTCGTGTGGCTTGCATTGTTCAAAGGGCGGGCAAAAAAAGGAAAGAGAACAAGGTAAAGAGAAGGAAAAAAAAAAAAACAAGAAAATGGCAAGCCCTGTCGTTTCTGCTAGTTACAGTAGCTGGCGTGAGCCGCCTGTTTTCCTCCCGGCATGATGCGAATCTCTCTGGAGAAACGTTCTTAGCTGCTTGCCTTCTCTAAATTTAGTTTTGAGGCATTTCCAGGCTTCTGCAGTGCAGGACTTGATCTTCAGCCAACCGCTGTCACCCACCGCCGACCGTGTTTCCACCATTCACAGGCTGCAAAGATGCACCTCAAAACGCCAGCCTGGCCACCAGGACGGAATACGCCGCCGCCATCCATCCTCCGAGGCCCCTCCGCTTCAATCTTTGCAGCCATCTTCTCTCTTTGCCCCTCTTGCCTCTTTGCCCCTTTGCCCCTCCAACGTACAGTACAGTACGGGACACTCATTTCAAGATCCGAGCACTGACCACAAGCCCAGCGACCGTTACTCCAGCCCGTCTGACAGTTTCTCGTCGAGATTGACGATGAATACGACTTATGCCTCGCATCTGGTCGTGAGCAGCCTTGCCTATAACTGCTAAACGACTTGGCATTTTAACCTTTGACCTAGACCATCGCATCATCCCGGGCAGCCCGCTGTTGCGAAACCTAATGCCGAGCGAATCACCACTCCTCCGACTCTTTTCTCACTCTGTTGCAAACACGGCAGGCTGTCCTGTGCAGCTGTCTCTTGAATGGCAAATGCCCCGACCCCCTGCTCCAGGGATTCTTGATACCAACATACCTACGGATACCAGCTAACTACTCCTTACCAATTGGCCACCTTGACCGACGGACCGAGCTGTCTCCACCATCATGTCCCAGATACTGGTAGACATCCCGTGTCTCTGGTTGCTTGCTTTCCCTGCAGCTTGCTTGATTCTGTCCCCTGCTCTCGCCTAGGGAACGAAACACAAGCCCGTTGCCACGATGCCCACCACACTTGGGCCAGCATGCCTCCAAAAAAGAGCCAGGGCATCGCAAATTGGCGCCAGCGCGAATCCAGTAGGTCGCTGACGTACAAGCAACTCGTAGCCCCTCCCCTTCAGGCAGGACGGTCTCCAATGAACCAAGGGGCAAGTTTTTTTTATCCGCCATGAACGCATTGGGCAGTGCTACCTCTACACTCAACACATTACTCGGCGTGAGTCGCCGACGCACCGAGAACCGCGACGGCAGAAAGGTATGTACGTTTCAACACGCGATGCGATAAGAACCAGGCTACATTCAATAGCAGACTTTTCCCCCGAAGCAACCGCGAATCAACTGTCCATCCGACGGGCTGCAATCCACCATCCACCCACGAAATGTCACGTCACCACTGTATCTTCCCCGGAGAAGGCAAAATCTGGACTCGCTGGTTTTCTCAAGGGGAGCCCATACTCTGACGCTAGAATCAACAACGCCGTCGCTATTGGCTCCAGGCCTTCTAGAACCCTGCCTGCCATGCTCGGCCTCCATTTTTCGCCGAGGATGGCTTCGGCGCTGTGGCCCGCAATAGTGCCGTCCACTGACTTGTACCTAGATTACAATGAGGTTCTGCGCCCGGCTCTTTTGAAGTTCTTGGCGACGGGCCTCTTTCCGCCGGATGCTGCATACGAGGCTGGCTGACCTATCTTTGCCACACCGCGGCAACTCGGCCTGTTGGCCTCCAGATGCGTTACACAATGAGCCGTTGCCACTGCAACATCAACAACAATGGGTGCTGCTGCTGCGAGCGTCGCCGTGCTAGAGTCAACAGCAGAGGGACCAAAAGCACTCAGCAGTAATAACAAGTCCACTTATACATCCACACAGACTAATAAACCATCGAGTGCAGCCTTACCTAATAAGGTCCTCTGAAGTACATACAAACTGGCTATCGCGTCCAATGCCAAACGTCATCGCCTGGAATGACCACGAGCATTGGGGATGGGTGCTGGGGTTGCAATATGTGAGCTAGCAAGAGCCCAGTCTCGCCAGCCTTATTTTGTCCAATATCAGAGTGGGTATATAACCTACCTGACATATTTCATGCATCACGGTCAGCCAATAGATACGCCCCCAGTGTTGAGCTGCATGCAGCTATAGGATTCATATATCCCATGCAGCAAGTTTATCAGTAATGGCACCTTGAGTGGGCTGAGCTGCATAATCTATTCTGGAAATCAACCTCGCCAGCCAATGGTTATACATGCTGAAATGCGCTGAACGTACATTCAATCTATTCATGACGATGATATTATATAGCAGTTTATTTTATATATCCATGCTGACATGTGTAGTACGAGGTAATCAAATATCGTCGAAAGATTCAACATCCCTTCAAAATACCAAGTTGGAAGGTATGCATTGGCTCATTTGTGCACTTGTTGGCCCGCAAGGTGCAACTACGCGGTCTTTTGCAGCTGCAACCGACAGTACAAGACTACACGCGAACTGCTCCTATCAGAACCTTTCTCTATTATCTTGTGGTAAATTCTGCCTGGAGGCCGCCTTCGAAACACGGCCCCCTACTCAACTTCTCGCCAAAGCACAGCTGTCAATCATGACCCAGCGACGTACAATATCACGCATTATTGAGTTCACTCCCTTCCCCTAGATCCATATCTCCCGCCACCTTGGTATCCAACCCATTTCTCATCATTCCACTCCATGTCAACCAAATCTCAGATCCGCATCGCAACAACGGTGCAGCTATCCGGTCTGATCCTCGGCGAAAAAAGGCTGCGCGCAGAGCCGCGCAGAGCCGCCGCGACACCCGGCCGCGACAGCCCGGCCGCGAGTGCCGCCGCAAACTACGCCCGTCGGTTTTGCCTACTGTTGTTCCGGCGCCGGGTCGTCTCCAGTTGCTCGATGCGGTGCCGCATCGGATGGGTTTTGGCGATGGCCTCGGGCCCATCAATGGTGCTTGGCGATCTGGGCATCGGCGTCGGCGTTGGCGTCGGCGTGGCAGAAAGGACCGGCTCCGGCGCACCCGGCGCTCTGGTTGTTGTGCGAAGAGGCTGCTGCATTACGACGGTGTAGGCGTTGAGGATGTCGTAGGAGATGATCTTGGTCCCGGCGGCGCATGTCTCGCGTCGATGTACACGGGGCAGTCCTTGTCGTTCATGTCGAGGCCCTTCAGCTGCAAGTAGATATCGTTGTTGCTGGTCGACAGATGGAACCGGCCCCGATGTAGAATGCGCGGCCGGTTCGGGTTCTGCGCGGCCCAGTCACGGGTGGCCCCTTGAATCTATCCCGGGTTCTTGCTAGCCCGGAGGCTGACCTCCCCCGGACCGATGCCGGTCTAGACCAGATGCGTGTGGCTGTCGATAAAATCGAGCAGCACGACGCGGCCATAGAGGTCGTGGAGGACCGTGCTGGGAGGGGCCGTGGCATTTGCAGGTCCGAGATGCAAGCACCGCAGATGAAAGAGAGAGAAAGGCAAGAAACTTCAATAATTTATGGTTCGAGGTTTTAACAGCGTTGCTGGATCATCCTTTCAATGACACCCTGACTCCCGTCAGTTGATAAGTGTCGCTTCCCGGGCCTCGGGCCTCCCCAGTTACTGTGCGGTAGCATCGTCCGATTGCTGATGGCGATGGTAAGCGCATCGAGAAAGGCACAGCACGCGGATGGCCTGGACATTATTTCGCAAGTCTTAAATAATCTAGTCCACAAAGGATATAAAACCAAATGACGGCAGCTGAACCATCGTAGATGGCGGCGTTTGTTCCGGGCCGGAGTGCGGGGGATGGAGTCGGCCGGAGCTTGAATAAATCTCGGCATGGTCGTCCAAGTGCCGTTTTATGCGACGCGAAAGCTGATGTTTTCCCGTGAGATACTCATAAATACAGAGGTGATTAAGTGCGAAGTTGCTGTAGTCCCACTTTCGTAGTAATTTCAGCTGTCGGATTGTGTAGGGCGAGCATAAGAAGGCGGTGACCGGCCAATATCCGAACCATGGAGATCTACGGCATAGATTCGTAGTGAGGAAACATATGAGATATATGACAGCCAAAAAATTATCTCTATCCAATCAAAGCCAGGACAACTGCGTAGCAAACTGTATTCCCGATTCGGCTCCGTGTGGAGGCCGTGCGGTGCGTGTTGGCGGTCCGGCAGATCGGACCTTGACGGAGTAGTAAGTAAGAGAGGGAGGACAAATTATTTCAACAGGACAATTAGAATCAATCAAAGTGGTCTATTAAACAGTAATTTAAAATAACAATTCCCCAGTTATGAAAATCTCCAACACACATTACGGCAACACTGTCACTCATTCAGTGCATCACCAGGAACGGGTGGTGGACATACCCGCTCACCCGAGACAATCTATCCGGCATTGTATCGACTCTTCTCAGGGCGTTTTTGACAGTGACAGCAGTACGCCTTTGCTAACGTCGCTGCGTTCTTATTAGCAGAAGAAAATGGTAGGCCGTCTTCGGAGCACGAACCAATCAGAGCCTGCGTATTTGCCCCTCCAAAAGCTTCACCTCACGTTGCAACCCCACCTGCTGGTGACTCCAAAGTTTTCTTGCCTCTTCCGTCTCGCACCGGCCCGGACGGCTTTTTGTTTGTATTTCTTTATAACTCATCCCGTTTTCTTCTTATCTATAAGCTTCGGATTGGCTATACGCACCCGTGGGAGAAACGCGCCCGAAACTGTCTCTACACGGCCCCTCGCCACTCGATCCATCTCTGTCTGCCCCGCCAACTTTGCTCGATTGCTCCGCCCACGATGCCAATGTACGCTTCCTGACCCCGCGTTTGCCATTGAAGCTGGGATTTTGTTGCTAATTCCGTTGTCTGCTCGCAGGCTCAAGGATCCATCGAAAAAATACAAGGCGTTCAAGGTATTCTTTTCCGCACGCCACGGTGCCTGTTCTCTGCTGACCCGTTAGCCTCCTAAATTGGCCAACCGCCAATGGCCGGACAAGACGATTGACAAGGCCCCTCGTTGGCTCTCGTACGTACCCCAGCGTTGATGCTATCAACTCGATTTATAGTCGGATCCTCACTTACTCGAATAGGTCCTGCCTCCGCGATGGCAACCAAAGTCTGCCCGATCCCATGGTACGCCTGTCGCCCTCCGCTGCGTTGCTACCCAACTAACATTCTCAGAACGGTGACGAGAAATGGGCTTACTTCAAGATGCTGTGCGACCTCGGCTACAAGGAGATCGAAGTCTCCTTCCCCTCGGCGTCGCAGATTGACTTCGACTTTACCCGACGCCTGATTGAGACCCCTGGTGCCGTGCCCGACGACGTTTTCCTACAGGTGCTCTCGCCGTGCCGGCCAGACCTCATCCGACGCACCGTCGAATCGGTCCGCGGCGCCAAGAACGCCATCATCCATATCTACCTGGCCACCAGCGCGTGCTTCCGGCAAGTAGTTTTTGGATACACTGAGGAGCAAACCTTGGCGTTGGCCGTTGAGTGCGCGACCCTCGTGCGCTCCCTGACCAAGGACGATCCGACCACCGCTGGTACCAACTGGCAGTTTGAGTTTTCGCCCGAGTGCTTCTCCGATACCGACCCAGACTATGTGGTGCGCGTGTGTCAGGCCGTCAAGGCCGCTTGGGGCCCTAACTCGACCAACGACAAGATCATTTTCAACCTGCCGGCCACGGTCGAGCTCGCGACGCCCAACATCTACGCCGACCTCATCGAGTACTTTTGCACGCATATTGGCGACCGTGACAGCGTGTGCGTGTCTCTGCACCCCCACAACGATCGCGGATGCAGTGTTGCAGCCGCCGAACTCGGCCAGATGGCCGGCGCAGACCGTGTCGAGGGCTGCCTCTTCGGTAACGGCGAGCGCACGGGCAACGTTGACCTTGTCACCCTGGCTCTGAACCTATACACACAGGGCGTCAGTCCCAAGATTGACTTTTCCCAGCTTAACCCCGTCATCGACATGGTCGAGTCGTGCACCAAGATCCCCGTGCATCAGCGCGCCCCGTACGGCGGCAGCCTCGTCTGCGCCGCCTTCTCCGGCAGCCACCAGGACGCCATCAAGAAGGGTTTCCAGAGCCGGCAGGCACGCGGTCTCGCGAGCGACGACCCTTGGGACGCTATGCCCTACCTGCCGCTCGACCCGCAGGACATTGGCCGCAACTACGAGGCCATCATCCGCATCAACTCGCAGTCAGGCAAGGGCGGCAGCGCTTTCATCGTCCACACCAAGCTGCAGCTTGATCTGCCTCGCAGTTTCCAGGTTGCCTTCTCCAACGTCGTCCAGCGCCGTGCTGAGGAGCTGGGCCGCGAGCTGCTGGCCAACGAGATCACGGACCTCTTCGAGTCGACGTACTTCCTCAACGACAACCCGCGTCTCAGCCTCGTCGACTACAGCATCACGCCTGATCGCACCGAGGGCACCGTTGCGCCGGTGGACGGCAAGACGCCGGACACCAAGAGCGCGATGCGTATCTTTGAAGGCGTCATCGTCCTCGACGGCAAGGAGTACAGGCTGCGCGGCAGGGGTAACGGTCCAATTTCCAGCATGGCCGCTGCGCTCAAGGACGTCGGCATCGACTTTGACGTTAATGACTACAAGGAGCACGCCATTGGCGAGGGTCGCAGCGTGAAGGCCGCCTCGTACATTGAGTGCAAGCCCACCGGCATGAAGCAAACCGTGTGGGGTGTTGGCATCCACGAGGACGTGGTTCAGAGTTCCCTCTTGGCCTTGTTGAGTGCCGCCAGCAACGTATGTCTACTTTCATTCACAAGCAAGGGAATCTGTTGACTAACAAGACTTGATAGTTCATGACGAGCCGGCCTACTAGCCCCGTGCTGAAACCCAGAGTGGCACCGATTTCTTGAACCACCTAAAAGTTGATGCATTTCTAGCAATATGATGATATAGTACTCTGCTTCATCTCGTGTAACCCAATGTACTGAATAAGCAAAGGCAGCAAGTTTGTAATCCCAAAATGCCACCATCGTCGTTCCTAACCCCCACCTCGTACATTAATCTTCCTCGGCTCGCAGGAGACTCGTCTCCTCGTCCGGGGCGCGGGCCGGCTTCCCCGCACCCGGCGTCTTCTTTTGCAGGCCAACCCAGACGGCAGCGCCAATGATGAGCGCACTGCCGACGAAGCTCTCCGGCGGGGGCGTGGTGCCCCAGACGACGCGCTCGATGACGAGGGCGGAGACGAGCTGCGTGTAGATCATGTTGGTGGCGCGGCCGGCGCGCTCGCGCTGCAGGCCCTCGGTGATCAGGAGCTGGAGCAGGAAGCCGGAGAGGCCGATGGAGAGGAGGAGGAGCCACTGGGGCAGGGTGCGGGGCGCCTGGAAGCCGACGGTCGGGTGGAGGAGGAGGACGGCGGCGGAGAGCGCGGTGGCGGTGACGGCGAAGTAGTTGACGCTGACGAGGGAGTGCACGCGCGTGCCGATGACGCGGATGGTGGCGTAGGCGGTGGCGGCGGCGAAGGTGCCGCCGACGGCGAGGACGACGGCGAAGGAGCGCTCGGCGGGCGTGGCGGGCACGGGCTCGAAGATGCCGTCGAGCGCGTGGAGGGACGGCGGGTCGGCGGGGTGGTGGTGCGGGAAGAGGAAGCTGGGGCGGGCGATGAAGAGCACTCCGGTGAGGGCGATGAGGCCGGCGACGCCTTCGACGACGGTGAAGGGTTCCTGGGAGGTGTGAGCGGGGGAGCCGCGGGGAGGGGAGGGGGGGGAGGGAGCGCACTCGTAGGGCAACCCAGCAGACGAAGCTCGTCAGCGTAGGGACAAGGAAGGTGATGACGGTCGAGTCGGAAATGTCCAGGAAAGACAGGGAGTCTGCAGTATCGTCAGCGCGCGGGGGGTGGGTGGGAGAGCGGAGGACGGTACGCAGGGGGCAGTCGGGTTGGGCGAGGAGGCGCATGAAAACTCACAGTACAGGCCGAAGAGGCCGATGGTTCCGGCGGCGCCGCGCAGCACCAGCAGGCCTCGGACGCCCGGCGGGCCGAGCGGGAAGTCGGGCACGCGCCGGTACCACATGTACGCGGAGCCGATGAGGGCGGTCATGGCCATGCGGACGAAGATGACCTGCAGCGCGTGGAACTTTGTCTCGAAGCCGGTCTCGAGGAGGCGGGTGGTCATTGCCATCTTGGGCGCGCTCGCGCGCGGAAGGGGAGTTAGTGAGTGGGATGACGGGGTGGCGCTGGGGTGGTTTCCAACAGGGTATTGGTATGGGGGTTTATGTGCAAGGGAAGGAGTAGAGGTGGTCATACGATGGAGGCGAATATTTGGGCGAGGAAGACGAAGAGGAGGCCGATGTTGTCGTGGTAGAAGAGCTCGGTGCGTTGCCAGAAGGTGGCGGCGGGCTGGTCGTCGGCGGGAGACGGTTCTCCCAGCGAGCGGGCGGACGGTGTGTGATCGGTGCCATCGGCCTGGGTAGCCGGGCTGGCGGACGGCTCGGCGGCAGTGTCCGGCGCCGTCTTGACCGACCCGTAGCTCATGATGGGATGATCTGTGGTGTTGGTTGCGAATTCACGCCGACGATGGGAGGGGCGCTCGGGCTGGAAGTTTTCACGAGGCTGGGCTCGGAATCAGGGTAGCGGCGACGATGTCTCGGATAATTGGTGCCGCAAGGGTCGGGGTACGGGGCAGATTAATTAGTTGAACGGTGGCATAACTTGATACCTCGGAGAAATGAAGAAGTGAAGTCGTGAAATTCTTGAGATGTTGGTCTCCGGAAAACGGCGCTAAGTAATGGCCGATCCACCAAACAGTCAAGTTGAAGCCAGGTCTGTACTGACGAATGAATGTTTGCGTCATTTCCGTTTCTGTAAAAATGGACAAAATCTAATCTTGTAGACATTTCAGGATGAGGCTCGGTTCTTAAAACCGTTAGTTTACGCATTGTTAAGCTGTAGCTCCTCCCGCTCTTTAAACATATGCAACACCGCGTTGCCGTTCGCCTCGACACAACCCACGTCGATAAAGCCCAAGCGTTGGTACATTCCGAAGGCGATTTCATTCTCCTCTCTCACGTGTACAGACACCAGACACGATTTTCCCTCGGCTGCAGCCGTCTCAAACGAAAACTCTAGCGCCCGCGCGAACACGGCGTTTGCGATGCCGCGCCGCCGGGCGTCCTGTGCCGTGTACACGCCGTTGATGGTCCAGTGCAGCAGTGTGTGGGAGTCCTTGTCGCGTTCCTCGTGGACCAGCCCGGCGGCCAAGGCCAGCACCGAGGACGGCTGCGTGCCCCGGATGAGCGTCAGCGAGGAGAGGATCCGCCGGTCCGGCGCGGCGTGCACGGCGACAAACGTGGTGGCTTCCGGGCGGGACACGCGCCGTGTCCAAAACTCGTCCTCCTTGGTGGCTTCGTCTTCGTAGGTGGATCCAAAACCTAAGATTATTGTTAGATGATGGCTCTACGGTGGCTTGAAGTTGCCCGCACGCACACTGAGGATCTGTTTGCAACGCTTGTAGTCGGAATGGCTTGTACTTGGCCAAGAAGAATTCCAGGCCAGCCTCATCAGACGTGATCTGCTCTATAGTGTAGTCCATCGCGGAGTTCGTTTCAACTCTCTGTCGCATGCAAGGACAAAGAATGAGTCTCGGACGGAAGAATCAACGACAAGGCCGTGACTCAGCGAGGCTAGCGCCACGAATGCTTGGTCATGCGACAGCTTTCATGCGGCAATGGCATAACTTCCTAGCATGGTGTAGACATCCCAGCTGGACAACTCTGCATCTTTCCCCAACGCGTCTGCCGTTCTCTGGGCCATGGCCAGTCCGCCGACATCCGCCACCAGACCAAGCACGTCCTGCGCCCACTCGTGAAGACGCACGTCGCGGGACGCTTGCGCGGCCAAATAGAGCGGGAAGAAAACCGTGTAGGTGCCAAGCTGTTGCATGGGAGAGGTCAGATCCCACGCGAGGGCACCTTTGTCGTCATGCGACACCAAGTACTGGGCGAGGCTGTCGCTTATTGCTTGCGCGTCGGTCTCGATGGAACGCCTTGTCGAGATGGCGAGATCCGGGTCATTGGCAGCCGCATACCGCTCAATCATCAGGAGCAAGTTAAGCCGAGCCGTACGGATCACGTTGCGAACCTGAGTAAAGTATAGGCTGTCGTAGACGTCGTACGAGCCTGCCAGTGTCAGCCGCCGGCCCAGGGCATCGTTACCGGCAAAGATCCGCAAGGGGGTCCAGCATGGTGGCAAGTCATCCTCCATTTTTACAGTCAAGCGGCAAAACTCCGAGGCTTGCATCAGTATTTGATCCTGACATGGTAGCTTGCCCGATTGCACATCCGAGGTAAAGTTGATGATTTGTTCGTTCAACAGGGTCAGAGCCCACTTTGGATCGTCTTCGACCTTGAAGTACAGGCCGAGATCAACCCTCAGGCGCTCCATCTCATCCGGTATCCGCATCCCCCCAACGGCGCAGCTGATGACAAGCGTCGTGTACAGCCGCTGTGTTAGCCGGCGACCAACATATGTCTGCAGGTTCCCCTTTCCCCTCGCACGGATCAGCGAAATGGCACCGTTCATATGCCTCATCCGTGACGCGGGTGAGGCGCGCGTGCGGCCAACAAGCTTCTCGTAGAGGTCAAGCAGGAGGACCGACTGCAGCGTGACGTCGGCCAGCGAGGCGACCGGGTCTGCAAGCGCGGCGTTGACGAGGCTCAGTGCCGCGACGTAGCGCTCGGTCGCGAGCTTCACCATGTCCCTTGGCGGCGAGAATTGGCGAAGCGCGAAAAAGGCGAGGCTTGCGGCGTCGACGCTCGCGACGAGGTGGCCGGGCAGGTTCGGAGCCTGGTACAGCATGCCGAGAGCATCGTAGCTCCGGGCGAGGCCAAAGACAAAGTTTGAGAAGAAATCTTGCTTGGCGAGCACGTCCCAGCCAGGGTGGACAGCTTGGAGGAGAAGGGCATCGCTCTGCACCTTGAGCTCCTGGTACGCGGCCGTTTGCGCACGGCGTCGCTGCTCGACTTTGTGCATGACGGACTGCGTCTGGTCGCGGAAGCGAAGTTCCTCCTGCGTGCGGTAGCCAAGGCATGTGATGCCAGCGCGAGCGCATTGCCCGCAGCCATCGGAACAGAGATCGCACTAAAATGGTGGTCATTATAATGATCGAGCCAAGGTGAAGGGGGAGCTCGTACGCGCAGCTTGCGCTTCCTACACGGCAGACAGTCGCGGGAAGGTCGGCCTCTGTTAACCATTGGATCCACTAGTTCGCGTCGGCGATTTAAGTTGAGGATTCCAGATAGTTTGATGCATAGTGATGGCGACGACCGACGACAACGACGCGTTTTGGTACGGAGTTAAACTGTGCCGAATCTCGTTGATGTCCGAGACCAAGCCGGTGGATACTGGATATTTGGCCACTAGTCCCCTGTTAGCTAGCGTTCCGGAGGTGGGGCCGGTTCTTACAGGGAACTCCGGCAAGTTACAGGGCCCCTGGCCGCTGAATCGCCCGAATGAGTTAGCCATCCGGAGCTCCACGCAGCGGCTCGATGAATGCTGCTCGGCCGGGCTTTTGTCATGAGACTATCGCGTTTTCCCGGATGACTGCATTTCTGAGTCGGATTTAATACTAATTCCATATCAGTTGTAAGGGATGGATCTAGTGGCTTTAACATGCGAGAACTACAACTTGAAGTATAAAGAGCCTGCTTCCACCATCCAGAGATCCAAAACATCGTCATACAGAAACATTTTATCCACTTCACACAAACCATACCAACACCTCAATACCAGTCACCCAATATGGGCTTCACTTACAAAACCGTACTCCTCGTCGGTGCCACTTCCGGCATCGGAGCTGGCCTCGCCGACAGACTTGTCCATGAGGGCGCCAAAGTCATCGCCGTAGGGCGTCGCCAGGACCGACTCGACAACTTCGTCCAGAAGCACGGCGCCGACAGAGCCGCTGCCATAAAGTACGATATCACCGACAGAAACGGCCTCGACGCCTTTGTCCAGCGGTGAGTCTCTTTGCCGATCAGCCGTCGCTAGCCATTCCATACTAACCGTCATCGACAGTGTGGTTAAGGAACACCCAGAACTCGACTGCGTCTTTCTCAACTCGGGAGTTCAGAGTATGATTCGCCTCTCACAGCCCGGCGACGTCGACCTCGACGCTTTTCATCACGAGATCAACACAAACTTCACCTCGGTCGTGAACCTGGCCCTGAAGTTCAGCGCCGTGCTTCTTGAGAAACAGACGCCCACCGCGCTCGTCGTCACGGGTACTCACCTCTCCATCGTACCGTCGGTGGCCATGCCGGCGTACTCGTGCTCCAAGGCCGCGTTGCACGCCTTCGTGGACTGCCTTCGCCGCCAGAATCAGGGCAAAAGCTGCAAGTTCATCGAGATCAACGCCCCAGCTGTGCAAAGTAAGTCATCCGCTTCCTCAAACTTATGAAGAGTTACTGACTGGTGATAGCCGAGCTACACGACTACATGGGCGAGCGCGGCCGCTCCTTTGGCATGCCGCTAGCTGACTTTGTCAACCAAGTCTACCCCCAGCTTGAGAGATCAGAGGAGCATACCTCGGTTGGTATTCCGCTCGGTATATCGGATGAGGACTACAAGAATTTTGTCGAAACTCGACAAAGAATGTTTGAGAAGCTTTCGGATGTCATCATGGCAAATATGCAGCTTTAATCAGGGCATCAGCCTAGTGGAGCAAGATTCGATACGCCATTCTTCTAAATAGATCATACACTTCGTGACAAACTTTGGGATCTATGCAAGATCAAATTCTTCCCGTACAGCCTTTCCTAGGCGCTCAATACCAGGCGCTAGCTCCGGCTCCGTAGCAGCTGCAAAAGTGACACGCAGGGCTGCCTCGCTGACTTGCTTCGGGTCCGCGAGGAACCAGCTGCCTCTGCTGATCAACACACCATTATCCCTCGACTTTTCGTATAGTGCTCCTTCGACCTCCATTTGAAACTCCGTGGTAGTCTCTCCAGAAGACTTGGGGTGCTTGGTCACATCCACGCTGATCCAAACAAACATGCCCGAATCGGGCACCCTCCACGAGCAAACGTCTTTGGGCAGGTGCTTCTCGCATGCATCGAGCATCATGTTAAGGCGGTTGGTGTAGACGTCGGACAGATGCGCTAGCCACCTAACAAAGCCAGTGTGGCCCCAGGTCTGGTCCAGCAGCTTGTACATCATGACTTGAGAGGGCCCGCTAGGAGACATGACGCTCACCTCCGAATAGGCCTCAAACAAGTCGACAATCTGAGTACAGGCCGTCAACCAGCCAAGACGAAGACCGGGCGACAGAATCTTGGAGGTGGAATCTAGACGAACCACGCGGCCGGACACGTCTAGCGACAGGTACGATGGTGGCAGCTTCTCCACGTATTCTTGGAGAGCCTCCTTGCTACCGGCCTCTAGTTTTGACGGCCTACCCATCTGCAAGAAAAAGTAGGGATCATCTTCCACAATGATGAGATCATGCTTTTCGGCAACCTTGTAGATCTCCTTGCGACGCTCAACACTCTGAGAAACGCTAGTAGGATTTTGGCCAGTAGGGATCGTGTACAGAACGTATGGCTTGTGCGACTTGGTGGAATCCCAGTTCTCCAACGTTTGATCCAGCTCCTTGGCAGACAAGCCGAACTCGTCCATTCCAATAGGCACCGTGTTGATTCTTTGTGCGCGCGCGCAGACAATAGTGCCCGTGTATGAGTACTTTTCGACCAGGATATTGTCCCCTGGGTTGCAGAAAATTCGAAACACCATTTCGAGGCCAGAAGTAGTTCCGCATGTCAGACTCGTCTTCCAGTCCTCATAAGGCGGATTGTGCACCATCTCAACATGTTCCGTGATGAAGCGCACTGACTGAGGCGATCCGGCGGGGAAGCCGTAGTTGAGCGCAGCCGCAAGGTTGTAGGCACTCTCGCCTTTGGAGCAGGTGATGGCAGTTGTGGGCTTATTCTTCTTTGCCGAAGCATCGTCTACCACGTTGACAGTGATAGATTCAAACGGATAAAACTGTGGCGACGGACGCGCAGTGCCAAGTGTGATCATGTCCATGTTCTTGCCGCGGTTGGCGGTCTTGAGAGGAGATGATCCCTGCGAACGACTGTCTACACTGAGGCGATGATCCCATTGTTTTGCCTTTGACTTGCCTTGTCCGGCATGCTTTGACTTGAAAAAGGCCGAGGTGGTGTAGGCTGCGCTGTCGGTGGGTAGAGGCTCTGCCTGCGCACGCAGTGTCTCAAACTGGGCGATTTGTTCCGCGAGTGACGCCATGACGCAAATTGGGACTCTTGGTGATAAAGCTGTACGTTTAAACTGACAATTTGGTTCTACGATTTACTAGACAACTCCGCATTTGCTGTGATACTTATAACCTGGGTCGGAAAGCGGCGTAGTTGACTTACTCGGAGTAATCGGCGTAGATGTTGGGTAGCGGCCACTTATCGGCAGCGCCAGTTTCGGCAAAGCCAGTGGCAAAGGTGCACCTTGCAACGCCCGTAGTAGTTATAGTGCGTGCAGCGCTTTGACAGGCGCTGTACAGTGGCGGCAGCGCTCCTCCGCACCCCGCCATCATGCCGGACCACATCCGTCCCCATCCCCACCATTTGTTAGTCTCTGCTTTACGCCGAGGCCGGCCGTCCAACAATGCGGAGTAGTTGCTTGTTCGTATATATTCGATACATTCTCTCAAAAATTCATTGTTTCTCAGGAAGGAAATCTCAACTCTTCAACTTCGCAGCCAATATGCCTGGAACCATGAAGCTCGCGACCTACCTGTTCAAGCGTCTCCAGCAGCTGGGCGTCGATTCCATCCACGGCGTCCCTGGGGACTTCAACCTCACCCTCCTCGACTACGTTGAGCCAGCTGGCCTGCGGTGGGTGGGAAGTGCCAATGAGCTCAACGCGGGGTATGCGGCAGACGGATACTCCAGAATCAAGGGCATTGGCGCTATTGTCACAACCTTCGGCGTAGGCGAGTTGTCCGCCATCAACGCCATTGCCGGCGCCTTTTCCGAGAGAGCACCAGTGGTTCATGTCGTCGGTGTTCCCAGTCGACCCATGCAAGACGGCCGCATTCTTATCCATCACACGATGAAAGATGGCGATTTTTCACGGTTCGCGCAGGCTCAAGCCCTCTTCACAGTGGCCCAGGCTCGTCTTTGGGACCCGAGAACTAGTGCCGAGCAGATCGATGAAGTTCTGAGACAGTGTCTGCACCACAGCCGTCCCGTCTACATTGAGGTGCCTGTTGACATGGTATCCGCGCAGGTCTCGGAAGACCGATTGGCTCAGCCTCTGCAGCTGATTCAACCCGAGCCCACCAGGAACCAAGATCGCCTAGTCAATAGAGTCTTAGATAAGATTCACTCAGCCAAGCAGCCCGTCATTCTGTTGGATGGTGAGAGCAGAGGAATTGGCATCGTTCAGGACGTCCAAGAATTCTCAAAGGCCACTGGCTGGCCGACTTATGTCACGGGCTTCGCCAAGGGCCTCTTGGATGAGACGGAACCAAACTTCCATGGCATCTACAAAGCGAAGTTCGGTGAGGCGGCTGCGGAAACGTTCTTCAACGAGGCCGACTTGGTGCTCTGCTTCGGCCCCCATTTCAGCACCACCAACTCATACGGCAATGCTGCTCTTCCCAACCCCACCACCACCATTTCCTTCAGCCACAACGAGACTGTATTCCAAGGCGAGCTAATTCGAGACACGCCTGCCAAATATCTCGTCCCCAAAATTATTCAAAAAGTGGACGCAGCCAGAGCCAAAGGCGTTTACGCCACCTACCCTGACCTGCCAAGAGACTCCATTCTGCCATTCTCTGAGGTCCCGGCCGACGCTCCCCTTGCCCAAGATCGCCTGTGGAACGTTGTTGGCAACTTTTTGCGTCCAGGCGACATTCTCATGGGCGAAACTGGGACCTCGAGCTATGGATCACGCATCGTCCCGCTGCCGAAATACTCTCGGTACTTTACCCATGTAACCTGGCTCTCCATCGGCTACATGCTCCCTGCCGCCCAAGGCGCTGCCATGGCCACTGAGGAGCTTATCAAGGCATCTAAATTCCACCCTGATGTAAAGGAGTCGCGAACAATTCTCTTTATTGGCGATGGCAGTTTCCAGATGACAACACAGGAGCTTGCAACTATCATTCGACACAACCTCAATGTTATTGTTGTGCTTGTCAACAATGATGGCTACACCGTCGAGCGGTGCATCCATGGCAAGGACGAGACATACAATGGAATTTCGCCGTGGAACTATCTCAAGGCCCCGGCTCTGTTTGGCGACGCCAATGCTTACACGGCAACTGCGAGAACATATGGCGAGCTTGAACAAGTGTTCAACGATGAGAAACTCAAAGATGGCCAAGGCTTGCGCATGGTCGAAATTTTCTTAGACCGCGATGATGCCCCCAAGGGTCCTCTTTTCAACTACATGGAAGTCCAAAAGGCTGGCAACGGCATTCTCGTCGAGAAGGAAGAAGAGTATGCTTGAGCGTTTTCCACTTCACGACTTGATATTTTATCCGCATGATGTACGATGACGAAATAGCTAGACATGATAAGAATGAAGAAATTATGGAAATTATGGAAATAAAATCGCATGCAATTTTTTCTTGTTCAGTGATTTTACAAGTACAAGTACTTGCACGGCTGAGTCATCTCTCTACCTGTAGGAGCGTACTCCACCGACTACTCCGACTACGGCCGACTTTTGGACAAACATCAAATCGCAAGTCCGCAAATAATTACCATAAAATCGTCAAAATGCCGCCTGTCCGTAAGAAATTCGCTGCTTGCGATCCATGCAGGGCCGCCAAGGTGGCCTGCGATCACGCACGGCCGGTGTGCATCCGGTGCCAGAACCAATCGCGGCAGCGAGAGTGCGTCTACCGCGCCTCCCCGTTCAAGAAGACGAAACGAGCCCCGGAGAAGAGCACTACTCCGGTGACACCCGGGCTTATAAGGTATGGGTATCAACGGGGCCCATAGCAGTGCAGCCCCTTACTTTGTCTCGGAGCATGAGCTACACGGCTCGCAGCCTGGGCGGGAGCGGACAGCAATGCTGACACGACTACAGCCATACGCCGAGCAGACAACAAAGCTTCACCGCCGCCAATGGGAGGCCATCCGTGGGGAGTGGCAGCGACGCCGTCACGCCCAAGTATCGATATCCGAACCCCGGCTATCTCGGAACTTTTAGTTCCACTACACTGTTCGGGAATCTGCCGGACATGCGCGACCCCGTGTTGGGCGAGGGTGGTGAGGGAGTCGCCGGCACCGGCGGAGTCAGCTCGGACAACCCCGTGCGCGAAGCCAACGTCACGCGTGGTGCTGGTTTGATCAAACAGATCGAGGCCACCGTCTCTATCGAGGCATGTTGTGGGCTTATTCAAGCGTGGACAGCGCGTGGCTCCAGCCTGCCACTGGCGGGCCCTTTCCTGGAACACTGCATCTCCACGATGCGTCAAATGTTCCCCGAGCAGGGCGTCCGGGCTGTCGCGAGCGTGGAGGTATCACGGAGTCTCTTCCATAACACCAGCCAGCCAATCGATACAGCATCGGGCACGACATTGCACGACTTCCAGGAGCAGTTTGGCCACCAGAGGTGCCGGTGGGAGACGCTAGGCTTCTTCTTCACAGCGGCATCGCGGGCCGCGATTGAATTGTCCAAGTTCGAGTCGGCAAAGGAGTATCGAGATTTGCAGCGGCTGGGTATGAACCTGTCGGATCTCAGTCTCGACATTGCGCTGTCGCTGGACTGTTTGAATGACTTGCAGCTTGTTCTGCAGTATGAGAATTGGATCTTGCATTCTTTCGTCGATGGCGACCAGAGTATGTTGGCCGTTTCTAACATTTGTCGCAGCTGCTAACAAGTTTCAGGCTACCATTCTTGGAAGAGACTGGGAGACGTCATCAGTTCTATATATGCGCTCGGTCTACACCAACAGACAAATAATGACCATAATGGCTTGCCGCCGTTTTTGCTCGAGCTCCGGCGGCTTACCTTTGCCCTCACATATTTCGCCGACAAGAACGTCTCCATCTTCCTGGGACGGCCGCCGCGCATACACCTCAAGTACTGCAAACTTATCCTCCCTCGCAGCGAAGGGCGCATCGTCGAGCCATGGCGGACCTCCTGGCCACAGGACATGCCGTTTGACTACGTCGCCGATATTCGCTGGGGCGCACTATGCGGCATCCTGAAGGAAGATATCATGGAGCTCTTCTGCGTAGAGGGCGTGAATGAGAACCATCCGAAGGTCAAGTACGCATATTGCCACACGTTCGTGCCATCGCGTTGTGCCGTTGCTAATACATAACGCAGGGAGATTTTTAACAAAGCCACCGCGCAATGGCAGGCGCTGCCTCCGCACTTCCGCCTCGAAACGTCGCTTAAACAGTGTCACCAAGCGCCTGTTGTTCGTGACTTTATCCTCAATGCGCGGCTAAATCAGCTACACATCCTTTTCCTACTACGGATGGTGGTGTCTCGGTCGCGGCCCGAGAGAGACGCGGAGCTGGTGTCGACAGCGGCCGAGATATTGGGGCTCATCGTGGAGGCACTGATGCAGAAGGACAGCTTAGTCAACTCCAACACGTCGTTGGTGTGGAAGGTGGCGTACTACGGGCTGTCAGCCGCCGGGGTTATCAGCCTTTGGCTACTACACCAGTCATCAGCGTCGACTTCCAAGTTACAGCCGCAACCGCACCCTAATGTTGACACATCGAAGGTCTTTCAGAGCCTGAGCGTACTTGTCGCGGAGATGGAGAAAGGAGTCCTTATCGAGACTGACGATCCCAATTACAAGCTCCTCCTAGACGCCTCCAAGACCATCGGCTGTCTCTTACGTCGGCTTTTCCAGGACCGCGTCGCCCCGCCGCAGATAGAGGAGGCCAGTGGGCATGGTGGTGGTGCTGCTGCGACGGCGACGGCAGCTGAGGTCGCGGCCAGGTCGCCCACGTCGGCGGCGGCCTTTGCGGAGATGGAGGATGCGGCGCAGTACGCCGGCTGGAACCCTTGGGATGGCCACACGCTCCAGGACTTTGAGTCGGATTTCTGGCTGAATCTGGCGGAGCACCCGTTCCTGGCTGGCGGTGGTGGTAATGAGGTGTAGGCTATATATAAGCAAGGGCAGGTATATACTGGGCACACAGGCGTCTATTTCAACCGGAACATTCACGTAAAATGAGCGGCGGCACATATCAAAGCCACTCTGTTCTAGCAGAGTGTATCTATAATATATTTCTTCCCAGCAGTGGATGCAATTTCAATGTAGATTTCTTGGCTGGATACGAGATATGCACGGATAGCCAACTAGTCCATCTCCCAACGACCACTCTTGCC
The DNA here is from genome assembly GCA_002968875.1 of Cordyceps cicadae. Classification (NCBI taxonomy): domain Eukaryota; kingdom Fungi; phylum Ascomycota; class Sordariomycetes; order Hypocreales; family Cordycipitaceae; genus Cordyceps; species Cordyceps cicadae. The sequence goes on along the minus strand of MWMN01000020.1, from coordinate 248,008 downwards.
ACCGTCCTTGAGCACCACCCGCAGGCCGTCCACGACAATTCCCTTGTCGACAGCCTTGCACATATCGTAGACGGTGAGCGCGGCCGTCGACGCCGCGAGGAGGGCCTCCATCTCGACGCCCGTCTTGCCGTCGCACTCGACCGTGGCGCGCACGTCGACGCGCGCCTCGTCGTCCTCGCCGAGCGCGAGGTCGACGGCCACGCGGGACACGGCGACCGGGTGGCACAACGGGATGAGGTCGGGCGTGCGCTTGGCGGCCATGATGCCGGCCACGCGCGCGACGCCCAGCACGTCGCCCTTGCGCATCTGGTTGGCGCGGATGAGCCGCGGCGCGGGCGAGCCGCTGGAGAAGCGCACGGCGCAGGCGGCCGTGGCGACGCGCGCGGTGACGGCCTTGCTGGCGATGGAGACCATGTGCGCGGCGCCGGTCTCGGAGACGTGTGTCAGCTTGGGTGGCTTGGCCTCGCTGTCGTCCTCGCTCTGCTGGCGCCGCGTCGAGGAGAAGAGCCGCCGTTGGGTGAAGGGGAAGGGAGGCTGTGAGTTGTTCATGATGTGCTTCACTCTGTGAGGCATGCTTCCGTGTAGGGTTGGGCCAACGGGATCTATTCGTTTCGTCTCAGCCCTGCGCACGGATATACACGAGAAAAAAAGGATTTTGACGTAGCGAAGTGTCGCTGGTGTTGATGATATGCCCAGATGCAATAAACGCCATCAATGCCGCAAAATGTTCGTAAGTCGTAAAGGGATAAGGCGTTTGTTACCCACCTATTAATATCATGGGTCTATTCTTCATGTGCTCGAGCTCGCCGAGGCCGGCATGCTTGGCCTTTTTGCGCTTAACAGCCATGCCGATGACGTCCAGCAGTTCGACCTCGTTGGGCGCCATGCCGAGCGGCGTATCTGGCGACGTCAACCCCTGGCGGCGGTCCATTTCAATCTTCTTCATGGCTTCGTAGGCGGCCTCATCGATGGGCTCGCCGCCGTTGGAGCGGCGCAGGATATCGCGCAGGGAGACCTCGGCGTTGCCAAAGAGACAAACCTTGAGGTTGCCGTCGCCGGTGATGCGCAGGCGGTTACAGGTGCCGCAAAAGTTATGCGTCATACTGGTGATGAAGCCGATGCGGCCCGCAAATCCAGGGATATGCCAGGTCTTGCTGGTGTCGTTGTCGTGGTCGCGCACCTTTTGCAGGGTCGGGTGACGAGCACGGATGAGGTCGAGCATCTCGTCGTAGCCGAGCATCTTGCGCTTGTTCCACTTGTTGCCGTCAAATGGCATGTACTCAATGAAGCGGATCTCCATGTCGTTGTCGCGGGTGAGGTCGACAAATGGGAGGATCTCGCGGTCGTTGACGCCTCGCATGACGACGCAGTTGACCTTGAGCTTGATGCCGGCGCCGGCGCGGTTCATCTCGAGGACGCGGTCGATGCTGCGGCGGACGGCATCGAAGCCCTTGCGGCGCGTCATGATCTGGAACTGCCAGGGGTCGAGGGTGTCGAGGCTGAGGTTGACGCCGGTGAGGCCGGCGTCGAGCATGGCGTCGAGCTTGCGGTGGAGGGAGATGCCGTTGGTGGTGAGGCAGAGCTCGCGGAGGCCGTGCGCGCGGAGGGCGCCGAGCTGGTGCATCAGCGGGAGGATGTCGCGGCGGACCGTCGGCTCGCCGCCGGTCAGGCGGATCTTGGTGACGCCCTGCGCGACGAAGACGGAGGCGAGCATGACGATCTCGGGCGTGGTGAGCAGCTCGCGGCTCGGCGAGAGCGGCACGCCCTCCTCGGGCATGCAGTAGACGCACCGCAGGTTGCAGCGCTCCGTGACGGAGATGCGCAGGTAATCGTGCCGCCGGTGGAAGGTGTCGGTGAGGAAGTCGGAGAAGGGCCGGGCGTCTCGGAGACGCTGGCGACGGGCCGAGTGTTCGGAGGCGGTAGTGGTGGGGGCGGGGTCGGTTCCGGTCTCGCTAGGATTGCTCGGCTGCGCTGCCGCTGTGGCCAGTCGTCTTGTGCCTGAGTCGGACTTTGCGAGTCTGGACGCGTGCGACAAGAGCGGCCGGGCACCAACGCGGGGTGCGTGCCGGGGTAGCCGTCGGAGACACTGCATCGTGATGGTGGAGCGACGGTGGCGGGCAACACTCGCCGAATGCTTGCAGCTGGGGTTTATATGGGTTAAATCATGCTGTAGTAGCTTCTTCAGAGGCACAGACGGCCGTTTGACAAGTAAACAGTCGCGGAGATGAGTTGGTTAAAGGACTCATGGGTGAGGCTGGGATGTTCGCCACTGATGGAACCGCGCGGGCAGGATTACTCAGCGGTAATGGGAGCTGCTGGAGTGGTTGGCGGTTAGCGGTTACGGCCGTCTCCGTTGGCGGGGTCGGTAATTGATTGAGGCGTGTGGTGGGAATTATCTGCAAATTCAGTTGGGTTTGCGTCAGTGTAGATGAAATTCGTGTAATTCTTGGTTTTTGTTCTTTCTTCTTGGAAAAAAAGAGGCGTGCATCGGGCCCCTACTGTGGTATGTTGATGCCCTGTCTTATGTAGCCCGTCCACTGTCTTATTTACATGTAACCCGCACAATTTCACCAGCGAAGGTCTTATGAAAGTCCGCACTGTTATCCCCCATCACCACGTAGTACTAGGCCTGTAAGCAATAATGAGATAAAAAGATAAGAAAGAACCCCAAAATCAAATGCTCACCAGCTAACACAGCCCTGCTCATGGCCAAGTCGTGAGTCCTACATCAACTACAGGGTAGGCAATGTTCTACGCCACCTTTTGCGCACAAAACACCAAGCGAGGGGATTCACACAAACTAACCACAACAGGTCGGTACGAACCGTATTTGCTTCTTTTTACACGCAAAAGCCCTCGGAAAATCCCCAGAAGCCAGCCTGTTATTCGAAAGAACCCCAAACAGCCTACTCCAAAATGCTACGCACCGTGATGACCCGCAAACAATTGTTATATCGAAATATCTCCGCCCCGTCTCCATCGTTAACCAAGACCCACGGCAAGATGGCCGAGTATGGTTATGGCGCCAGGTTAAGGTCACCTTAACACCTCAATTCCTGGTGGAGCAATCCTCCTGGGTTCAAATCCCAGTCTTGTCATATCTTTTTGCTAGTTAGGACCGCTTCTCTGCCCAGCTCGCCCAGTCATATCCTCTTAAGCAACTTTATGTCCTACCTAATCCCACAGGCAAGATGGCCGAGTATGGTTATGGCGCCAGGTTAAGGTCACCTTAACACCTCATTCCTGGTGGAGCAATCCTCCTGGGTTCAAATCCCAGTCTTGTCAGTCTTTTTTTTATACCGTTTTACAATCGTTTTTGGTGCGGCGTCGGAGCAACGCTTCATGAACAAGTTTTGGGCTGCCGGTTCAGCATCCAAGGTCTACGGCAAGATGGCCGAGCATGGTTCATGGCGCTACGTTCAGGTCCAAATACCTCATTCGTAGTGGAGCAATCCTCCTGGGTTCAAATCCCAGTCTTGTCAAGATATCTTTTTGCATCTGAGAATTTTCCGTGATTCACACAACAGCCCATATCTTTTTGCCCTGCCGTTGAGCCCTCTGTGGGGCTTGGACCCAAGCGACAGCCTGCCTGCCTAACAATAGAATCAGGAAGGAAAGGCAGGAAACAATCTCATCTGGAATTCTGTCGCTATTGCAGCTATCTTTTGTATCTCAATCTGTGTCTATCAAAGATCCCTTGCCCCAGACGCCGAATAAGCAAACCGATTACGCCCAGCCGCAAGAGGCAGATAAAACAAGAAACGAACAAATATCGCCCAACATTCTGTATGCTGCTCGGCCATTCCACTCTTGCTTGAGCCCTGTACCTTGTACCCTGTGCTACATTCTGTAGCCAGTAACAGCGGCTCAGCCAATATTCTCCTCAGTCGCCCTGGCTTGGCCATCCGCGAAGCCCACGTCGTCCTCAATTTGAGTGACCTGCCATTGCTTCGGCATCGCCTGCATTCCCGGCCACAAATCAGTCGGCAGGTACTCGCCAACATCCTGGCGAAAGGCTTCTCGGGATGCTCTGTCGGCGGCCAACAGCTTGTCCACATTTTCCTGCGCCATACGCCAGATGTTTTGCACACGATCTTCAACAGACTTTCGGCGCTCAACCTCCAAGATCAGCGTATTGTAGGCACTCGCATAGCCGTCGTAGAAGCCTCTCATGGCTTTCATCTCAGTCAACTTGTCGAAAACAGCATCCTTCTCCAGCTCCCATCGAGTCCTGAAGTCTTGCTCTGCAGCGAGATAATCATGCAGACGGTCGCCGATGTTTCCAAGTATTGTGTATGCCTCAAGCATGGCGATGTATGATTTTTCAGCTTCGGCGTGCCGGTGCTCTAGAAACTTGTAGTCCTGTTCCATGGCGGCAAGACGCTCTTGAATCTCCTGAACAACATCGCTGACCTCGCCTGCATCCTGAACCACAACCCGGAGCATTTCTTCTCGGTCACTATCCGTCGTTGGCTCCAGATCTGAGGTATTGGATTCCTGCTCGGCAATGACACCCGATATGGAAACGCCATCGCTACCCTGAATCTGGTTCACCTCGGCAGCTCTGCGGCGAGCTAGAGCCGCACCGCCCTCTGTAGTGCGAATGGCTGTGACGCACATGTCAAAGTGGTTTGTCAAGGATACCAGCAGCTGTGCCATTACAGTCGAATGTTCGACCAAGTTCATCATGATTTCCATCGGAGGCTGTTGCGATGCCTGATCTTCATCGTCCGAATCTTGCGTTTGGGACTCGATGATTATCTTCTTGAGATCGCGGATATCGTTGTCGAAGCGGAGGAGGTCGCTGTCAAATGATTGCTGAATGCCCTGGAAACGGTCAGTGGCGGACTAACAACGGCTTCGTCCCCGCATACCTGGAGCTCCTCAATACTCTTCTTCATTGCATCTCTCATCGTGTTGACGCTTTCTTCATCAACAAAATCTAATAGATTCTTTCGCTGCTTGTCTTCCGGGCGAAGGACGCTGTTGACTTGAGTTGACCGAAGAAACTCGATTGTTCGGCTGAGCTCGTCATCAACGCTATCCATGGACTTGACGAGGACCCGAAAATCTCTCTTGCCCCAGTCATAAGTTGCTTGGAGGCTGCGACGAACCTTGACCAGGATGGCAGCCTGGTCAAGAGTGGCGCCGCGCAGAAACCCGGCCTGAGCGTTTAGCAGTGCCGCTTCCTCCTGCGCATTTCGGGCCGATGTCGCTACTTCGTTGGCGCGGAGAACGTGATTCATCGAAGAGAGCGATCGCTTCGCGGCCAACAAGTGGGTTACCAAGGTCTCGAGGGGGACCTTGGGTCGGGAAGAGGAGCGTTCGTCGGACCGCTTGAGCGACCCGGCTGAGGAGCCTGAGCCTCGACGGTTCGAGGCTGTCGGGGATGCCATGTGTGTAGTTTAATCGGAAAATACGAAGAGTCTGGGGGTTGAGACGATGCACAACGCATACGGCCACATGATAGCAGCCAAAGGGATGTGCCGATGGTTGTTGTTGAAAGGAAGATGAATCACGAGTGCGATAAGGAGCGTGGTAGAACGCGATAAGCGCAGATTGTAGCGTCATCGGTGGTTGTTGGCCGTGCTAAAACTACCCTGGGTACCGTACAGGTGCTAGTTAGCGTCTGCTGGTGGCTGGGGCTGGGCTGGGGCTGGGCTGGGGCTGGGGTACAGTTGATCAACTTTGCAGGCGGGAGCATCGAAAACCAATTTCAAGTACAGAGTACCTACCTCCCTACATACATGCTACATGTTCACCTGCATTGGCACGCTGCATATCCGTACACACCTTGAAAAGGTGGAACATGTACAAGCAGCTTCCGGAAAGAAGAGAAAAAGAATGCGATCGCTAGTTTATTTTTTATTTGCAGCTGGCTGGAGGCGGCTTCCCCATCCACAGGGCACCTTCCTGCTGGTTTTTGTCGGTTACCCCCTCACCCACCACTAACTAATGCACCTGGAATCTAGAATAGGCTTCGTCCACACAACATCTCTTTTACAAACAAATACCCGATACTCCTTGAATATCGATGCCCTATCTATATAGTGGCTTATTTTAGCATTGATTTATCCTATCGCTCACCTAGTAATCACCATGGACCCCCCATCAAAGAACGACGAGATTCTCTATCACACGCCAGCCGAAGCGTCAGCCAATGCACCCGACCAAATCCAACCAAGTCGAGCTGAGAATGAGCCTCGAGCAAGCGTCAATGATCAAACAGAGAACAAGTCTCCATCACCTAAAGAATTCCCAACACCCGTGTACACACTCAATACTCAGATAGCGCCAGCGGCCGATGCTCGTACTCTCGTCGCAGACGATGAAGCAGACATGTACTCTGATGACCACTTCACTATCAAGAGCAACACTCCAGGGAAATCCATTCAGGATGATCGTGATTGCATCGCGGATAACGAAGATGAAGACTTGTATTCTGATGATCGGATTCTCGAAAGCGGCACCTCAGGGGTTTCTCCAACTTCGGATGCTCCTGTCGGTGACGATGCCAAAGATGGTACATGCGCTATCAGCCGAATGGCTGTCGAGAGCAGCTCATCCGAAGAATCTCAGACTCCAGGAAACACAAAATTATCATCACCATCACCATCTCCAGAGAGAGTGATTGAGTCAATGGCCCCCCGAAGACCCCGTCCTGCTGGCCCGAGGTGGCGCAGGCCAAGGGAACCCGGTCGCCCAAGGCTTACTGAAAGATTGCGAGAGGCACTCTTCGTTAAAAATGCCGACTAGAGAGAGTATATTCGAATTTGCAGAGAGCGGTCCCTCCGTGGCAGCACCAATGGACCAACGATTGACGATGTCCCGAGGGCTCTTGGAAGCTCTGGGCGCCCACACCATTTGATGCTTGATATGCTACGCCCCGAGTCTTTCTACCTTCTGGACAATGTCCCTCTTAAATCTCGCAGTTCCTCGAGCAATGCTTCCTCGAGCAATGCTTCCTCGCACTCAATTCGCTCCCACTCTGACGCCACCACAAATGCCAAAGAGACCATATCTGGGCTCTCGCAGCAACGAGCACCGTCAGCTCTCCAAGTCTTCGAAGACAGGGAGTCAGAGTGCCCATCCACTGTCGGCTATGAAGGTGATGACGAGGAGAGTGCAACGTTGAGCGACGATGTAAGCAGTCCGATCGGGTCTTTCTGGCAAACTAAGCATACTGATTTCTCGATAGGAGTGGAACAAATGCAATCGCGGAGAAGGGAGTCGGCAAACCTATAACCATTCGGCATTTCTTGGTGGCCAAGCTGTGCAGTCCTCTAGAAACTCCTTTAGCAGTTCTGAGATCTCGACATCCTCAAAATCCGCAGAAGAGACTCGACAAGACTCGAGCCATGCAGACCTTTTCGGTCGTCAAGCCGTACAATCAGCCAGTCGCCCAAGCACACTCAGATTACCACCAGGTCTTGCACCAAGACATTCCGCTGATTCGGGGAGTGAGAGCACGCAGCGAAAAAGCACTTGGTATTTGTTTCCCCCGTTTTGTGAGCCTAGAATTCCTGAGCTACCGGAACTCGGCCACCTCGCACGAGAGTACAATGCGAAAGCCCGGCAGCGGGAGGAAGACAGAGCAAGAAAAGCGAATGATGTGAGATTAAGATATGAAGAGGATGAGAGGGCCAGAAGAGCGGAGAGCCTCTCGCCTCCCCCCCAAAACCCCTTGAAAAGGACGGTGTTGAGTACCTGCCTTGAATTTGTCGGGTCATTTGGCCGACGTAAGATCGAGGAGCAAGGTGTTTGGCTGTGCATGATTTGCAGGGCCCATCTGGACACTGACAATCCGCTCGAGGAATTTAGAGCTGAAACAGAGAGAATGCATCGGAAGCTTGGAATTTGGCCGCCCTTCAAGCGAGTACCGGGTGTAGCGCTGACCTACCGAAAATGTGCAAAGTGTCGTAAAAATGCCTTTTCCACTCTGTTTGCCCTCTGTGAACTCTGATGATGGTTGAAAAGGGCCAAGACATGATGAGATTACTGGGATTGATCTAACAGTGTTTTACTTGGCGATAGCGATTTAGACAGCGATGAATTTTACCACATGACTGGCGAGGCGATGATGCCGTGTTGAATTGCACGAAATGCTATGAATGACGTGAAATATTAGTCGATCAGATGACGAGGTGTTGTTTCTTGTGCAAGCGGTGCCTCGGAATCCTCGGCATCTCTCAGCCCAGCATCTGCAGAAGCGGCCATTCCGTGTCGCTTTCGATCCATGCGACGTCTCCAAGGTCGATATACGAGAATTGATCCCACTCCCACTACAACAAAGAGACCGACAATACTGCCACCGACAATCTCAAAGTGATCTGTTATAGCGGACACGCCGTCCCAGAAGCTTCCCTCTGGCTCGGCAACGTTTTGAACCAGCGAGAGAATCTGAATGATGCCGATGAAAGCAGCGACGAAAACGGTGATGCCGGTGAGCACGATGGAGTAGTACAAAATAGCCACGACGTCTCGCGAGAATGCTTTGGATGAGTACAGGGCCATCATGAGTGCACCATCCGTGGTGTCGAGTAGGCACATGCCAGCTGGGGGGTGATTAGCGATGGGCATCGAGAGTCAGCAGCGAGGCTTGCGACTTACAGGTGAACAGGATGGGAAAGATGAGGATTAGCCAAATGCTGGTGCCTTGGACGGCCTGGATGCTGGCGATTCCGAGAATGGCAATCTCGGAACTCGTGTCGAAGCCCAGGCCGAAGACGACGCCGAGCGGGTACATCTTCCACGGGCGATCGATGGCGCGGAAGAGGAATCCCAGCACCCTGGCCATGAGGCCGCCGCCCTCGAGGTTGAACTGGCCGCTGGCGGTGGCCTCGGCGTCATACTCGGTCGGGACGGGGGCGGCGTCGGCGTCGGCGGCGTCGCCACCAGCCTCTTCTCGGCGGCGGCGGCGGCGGTGCCTCTCGGCCAGCAGCTGGCGGAGGCGGGTGACGAGCTTGTAGAGGACCCAGGCGTTGCCGAGGCAGAGGAGGACGAGGAAGGCGGCGCTGACGGAGGTGCCGACGATGTTGCCGACGCGGGCGAAGCCGTCGAAGCGGTCGCGGAGGGCGCCGCTGGTGGCGGCGACGACGACGCAGGTGACGACGACGACGGTGCTGTGGCCGAGGGAGAAGAAGGTGCCGACGGTGGCGGGCCGCTGGCCGGCGGCGAGGAGGCGGCGGGTCACGAGGTCGATGGCGGAGATGTGGTCGGCGTCGAGGGCGTGGCGGAGGCCGAGCGAGTAGGAGAGCGCGGCGGGGGAGATGAGCTTGGGGTGCAGGCGGAGGACGACGACGGCGCAGGCGGCCCAGACGAGGGCGTTGGCGGCGAGGAGGAGGGAGATGGCGAGGAGGGAGTTGTTGGGGATGCCGTGGAGGAATCTTGGTTTGGGGGGGAGGAGGAGGAGGCGGAAGGGGAGACGGGGGATGTTGAGCCTGGCCATGGTGACGACGATGGTGGTGAGCACCACGAGGGCTCGGGGTGAGGTGAAGACGGGGGCGGTGGACTTTGAATTGTAAGGATGTAGAAGCGCGAGGGTGTCGAGGTCGCTTTGAAATTGCTCGGCCAAAATGTTTTGAAAAATAATAAAAAAATCCCCGCGACTGATTGCCCGATGAACTCGAGGATCTGGCGGCGGCCAAGGCGTCCTCCGGTGCGGCTCCGGTTGTGGTCGGCGCGTGGACCGGCACTACACACCCAACCCAGGAAGAGATTTCGGCCTCGGCTCGGCTTCAGGGTCCCCTTTCTCTACTGGTGTACAGAGCAGGTACCGCTGCGAAAAAGGGAGCCTATCCCGTTTAAAAAGAACCTCGTCAGCGTGAGAGAGTATTAAAGAAGCAGCTCCCGCTGGCGTCGAGCCGTGTCGGAAGACCCCGCGCGGGGCACGGGTGACTTTCGGTTGGCGGTCCTCGCAATAAGGTTGCATTGTACGAGTTGTATGGATGTAGCTAGGTTATTAGTTTGGCGCCGCCCATTCCGCAGATGGACGGCACAGAAAACCGCAGGGCTTGTGAGGCGGAGGCGAGACACTAACTACGGGTGCTTATCTTGGCCCGTTCGGCGTTCCCACCATTTAGTTTATGGCTGCCGGCGAATGCCGATGCTTGGAAACGCAGGAGGGCACAAGAGAGGTTTAATATAAAGACACAACGTGCTTGTTTCTCGTATTGTGTCTACTGAACGTACTGTCTCTCCGCCCATCTGCAGTATATACATGATCAGTAACTGGAGATCGACATGGGCAAGATTCGCATATGCTGGAGAGTCCAGAAATTCTTGGCAGCCGAGATCGCTGTGGATCAAGAGGATACCGGCCCTGATACGGATCTGACGGGTTTACTTGATAAATTCGCCGAATTGAAGCGGAAGCAACCTCAGCCGGCCGGACAGGTGCTGGGATGGTCGCACGATGGTTTACATATGCTTAACAGAGGCAATTAGTTCCCACTCACAAAAAGGCTTCAATATTTTATTAACAAGTAAAGAAGCTCATCAATGCTAATTGGTTCACGCCAAGCTGTCGATCCCACAAATCCTCCTGCATGCAAAAGCGCGCCATGTGAGGCTCAGAAACTTCACGATGCAGCGTCCGGGCCAAGGACAAGCCCTGCATTTAGTCAATATTTTGGTAGTTATGAATAGATGGGGGATTAATCGCAGACTGACCCACGGCCAGGGCGACAAATGATCTGATGCATTTTAGATCTGTCGCCTCGTTGGCCGCTAGAAACGAGGCTGGTCGGGGTATGTCCGCGTGACAATTCTACACGCCAGATGTGATTTTCAATTTAGGAAATTTACATCGATTTCATTTTCAATCGTGGGTAATTGTAAGAACAAGGGATCACGGTGAATTGTTCAATTGATCAAATGGACGACTTCCTACTCATACGATCAATGTCAACACAGCGAGCTCATGCCAAAGACACCAAAGTCATCACCAAGATTGTTGTCGCGAACCAGGTTCCGCAGAGAGCTGCTCGAGTATGGCGGCAGCAGGGATCAGACGGGGGTGCTGGAGGCGTTCCTGGGACGGTCGCGACGTCGGCTTCCTTGTTGAAATGTCTGGGAATTTAGTAGATGTTATAAAAGGGAGAGTGATTTTTAAGACAATTATCTGTGTATTTACAAAAAAAAAAAAAAAAAAAAAAAAAAAAAAAAAAAAAAAAAAAAAAAAAAAAAAAAAAAAAAAAAAAAAAAAAAAAAAAAAAAAAAAAAAAAAAAAAAAAAAAAAAAAAAAAAAAAAAAAAAAAAAAAAAAAAAAAAAAAAAAAAAAAAAAAAAAAAAAAAAAAAAAAAAAAAAAAAAAAAAAAAAAAAAAGCAAGTTATGGTCTCGCAGCTTTCATATCCACCCGAGACAAACTTGCTCATCCTCCGACGCTACTTCAAAGTCGAACCGCGTGACGTCTTCTTTGAACGGCCATAGATACGTACTTGTAACTCTGCATTTTGTGAAATTAACATCATGTCTGGGCGCAAGGCTAGGAAACTCACCGGTGGTGCTCGCTGCTCGCCTGGTATTCAGCCAGCGCGACGGGGTCCCTGTGATAGCTGACCAGGGCATAGTGGTAACCCTTGCTTCGTTCGATCGGGTCGGTTATAGACGGCCCGCCGACGATGAGGCGCTTGTTCAGGACGGACGGCAAGTCTCGCAGCTGTTTCAGCTCCCGGACGAATGTCGCCTTGAGGTCGTCCGGGACCTCGGGCCGGAACTTGAACAGCACTGTACATGGAGTTGGCAACCTGTCAACGAGTTTGCGGGTAATGAGTTGCATACCAATGTGAACGACGGTCATTATTGCAGCAGTGTCCAATTGAGTCTTGCTTGTAGTCTGCCAATTGTATTGTATCTCTTTGGCTGCATGCCCGGGATGATTTAATTTATCTACACGGCCACCGGACTTGTCCCGCTGGTGGGACGGGAAGCACCCGAAACTAGTGTCAATTGGGCTGAGCGGACAAGACCGCCGAGTTGATGATATTTGGCCCCCAAGCATGATATTTAGCCCCAAGCGGGCGATTGCAGGTCTCTCCGCAATTGGAAAGCAGAATTCCCGACTTGTTGAGCGGGAAAAGCCCACCGCGTCTTCAGCCAGTGGCTGTGGTGGGCAGGGACCCCTGCGCTCTCTCCGAGATGCCGAAAGAAGATGCAACAAACCCCCCGCATCAGTCTCTCCATTATGGATTCTTCTCGTGAGGCTGATTCAAAAACAGGAGTCAAGGGCTCAGCTACAACTGGGTTGCGCACGCGTTCTGTCCATGGATGGTAGGGATGGCCACGACACCGGCGGGTTCCGCCCTGTCTGAACATCCATCCCAGGTCGTAGATATACAGCACCAAGAGATGATTTTCCAAGCAGTCGAGGGCCCAGGCATCCATAGTTGTCATTCCCTAGTCATAGACCCGCGCTGCCAATGCAAGGCAAGGCTGCTTTCTTACTACAACATTAAGACAGCACTAGGACGGGCATACAGCTCATCTGTACCTTAACCTTGGTTTAGCTGACCTTAAAGGTCATTAAAGTAGGGTGAAAGCTATAGAAAGAGGTTATTTAATAATAGATATATTATATATATATAGTACCTATATATAATAGTGGCTTAATCCTAATCTATAGTAAGTCTATTTCTTAGGTTATAAGTTAGGTTAAGTATATATAAAGTACTAGTAAGTAGTATTATAGTATAAGTTATATTAGGAGATTACTCCTAATAGTTAAACTATTACTTAGATTAATTAGTAGAGATCTAGTCTATCTATCTATAGGAAATCCCCTTCCTTATATATCTATCCTATCTCTACTATATTTCCTAGATTACCCTAGATCACTAGTGATCCTAGTAATCTAGATGCTTATATAGGATTACTACTAGCTTACTATAATCTATAATAATCTAGTTATATAACCCTCCCTCCTAGCTTAATGACTTATAGGCGCCCGCCTAGTTGTTCCTTTAGGCTGCTCCCCTAACTGCCTTATATACGTTTCCTAGTTTATAACACTATATTTATATACTTTTAGATATATAATCCTTTATATTTATAATATAAATAAAATCTAAATAAAAGATAAAAAAGAATCTAAAAGTAATTAAAGAAGTAAATAAAGGCTAAATATTTATTAATTATATTATAATCTATATAGAATATATACTTAATTAATTAATTATATTACTCTAATTAGGCATAGATACCTATTATAACAAACGGACAGGGAGGCCTGCATAAGCGGCCCGTTACACACAGAAGGACGACTAGACACAGGAGGGGTTAAGAAGCCACTGCGCGGCTAGGAAGGACCTAGGGTCACGTGACTGGATTAGACGGGATCGGACTAATCTAGAAGGACTCGTCGGACAGACTTAATCTAATCCAGGTTAATAGATTAGATAGGATTAGTATAATCTAGGAATATAGTAGAGGATAGGATGGATATATAAGGAAGGGGATTTCCTATAGATAGACAGACTAGATCTCTACTAATTAATCTAAGCAATAGTCTTACTATTAGGAGTAATCTCCTAATAGCACTTATACACTATAATACTACTCACTAGCACTCTTATGCATTTTAACCTAACTTACTACCTAAGAAACAGACCTACTATAGATTAGGGATAAGCCACTATTACACCTACTAACCTAGAGTAAGACTAAGCACTTAGGGAATATTTAGAGGAAATATTACTAAAGGGATATATACGATTATTAGAGTCCCTAGTAGGATACCTAATCCTATAGGTATAAAAGAAAAACAGGAAGCTACGACTATATATTAACTATTAGAAAATAAACGAGATTACTATTAAGAACTAATACCTATTACTACTTATTATAGAGATTTAAGATAAACTAGAATAAGCTAAATAGTTTACTACTCTTAACCTAAAAGGGGCTTATAACCTTATCTATATAGTAGATAGTTATAAGTAGAAAACCACCTTTTAAACCTTAAGAGGACACTTTAAATACCTAGTAATACCTTTTAGACTTATAAATACACCTATAACCTTCTAGACTATAATTAATATAGTACTAAAGAAATAACTTAATAGATTTATTATTATCTACCTAGATAATATTCTTATTTACTTAAATACACTAGAAGAATATAAGGAATATATATATAAAGTACTATAAGTACTATAGGATAATAAGCTCTTAGTTAAAGGAATAAAGAGTAAGTTTTACTAATAGAAAGTTAAATTCCTAGGATATAAAATCACACTAGGATAAATTAGAATAAGTCTATCTAAGATTAAAGATATTAGGAATTAGCTAGAACCTATAAATATTAGAGAAGTTTAAGGATTCCTTAGATTTACTAACTTCTATTAAAGGTTTATTTATAGATTTAGTAAGGTTACTATTCCTCTAACTAACCTTATAAAAAAAGATAATTAGTTTTAATAGATAGAAGTAGAAGCTAAGGTATTCTAAGACCTAAAAGATAAAATTCTAGAAGAGCTAGTCCTTTTTATAGCTAACCTAAATAAACTATTTAAAGTTAAGACTAATATATTAGACTATATAATTAGAGGATAACTAGAATAAAGAGATAATAAAAGAAGACTTCACCTAGTTATATTCTTATTTAAGAAACTTAATAGACTAGAACTAAACTATAGTATATATAATAAAGAACTTATAGCTATTATTTAAGTATTTAAGGAATAGTGGTTACTACTTAGTAAGTATTAAAAGTTAACTATAAACTATTATTACTAGAAGGGATAAAAATATATCCTATATTTTATATATTATTACTAGAGAAAGCACTAAGTAATATAAGACTTACTATAGATATTACTATTAAAGATATAAACGAATATAAAGTTAAGAAANCTATAAAGGATCTAAATAAATAATAGATTAGATAGTATAAAACCTTTATAGATTATAATTTTAAGATCCTATATTAGAAGGGATTACTTAATAGTAGAGCTAATACTCTTAGTTAATATAAAGACTTAAAAATAATAGAAGTATTAGATAAANTATTATCTTATTAAATAGAAAGGATACCTAAACTCTAAAAATATATAGGAACCACTTAAGAACCTATCTAATTACTTAGAACTACTTAGCTAGTTTCACTCTAAAGGAAAGTATTCTAGTTAATCCTATAGGAGCTATTAAAAGACTTTATACTAAACTTAGCCTTAAAAGAATAAACTAAGGAGGGATCTAACTCTTTAGATAGAGTAGGAAAGGCACTAGTAGCCTTTTAAAGCTATTCTACTTCCTCCTATTCTACACACTCTAACTCTTTAATGTTATTAATACCTNATAATATATTATATTATATATAAAAAACAATAGCTACCTAGACAATTAGGAAACAAAACTATATATAACTAAAAGTAGGAAGAACTACTTATTTAATAAATGTTAGTATATTCCTAATATACTCTAAAAGAAGCTTATTAAGNCTTAAGAACCTATCTAATTACTTAGAACTACTTAGCTAGTTTCACTCTAAAGGAAAGTATTCTAGTTAATCCTATAGGAGCTATTAAAAGACTTTATACTAAACTTAGCCTTAAAAGAATAAACTAAGNGTAGGAAGAACTACTTATTTAATAAATGTTAGTATATTCCTAATATACTCTAAAAGAAGCTTATTAAGGAAATATATAAACACCTATTATATAGATATTAGGGTGTAGGGAAAATAATTAATAGACTAAGAAGATTATATAACTTCCTAAAAAGTATAGTGTATATTATTTTCTTAAACTATAATTTCTTTTATTTTTATAAATAGTGCACTTTAATACTTACTTTTTTAAGTTCCTCTTTAATAGCCTCTAGCTTAGACTTAGCCTTTTAGTGTTAGGTGCTAATACAATAGAGTTATTAAAGAGTAAGAGGATTTATATTATAGTATAATTAGTTAAGGTAGATGTACTTAAAGTAATAGGAAGAATCTATATTAGACGCTTTATAGCCTAATAGACTATAGTTAGTATAAGACGAGTATAAAGGTATATTAATAAGGCTACTAACTATTAACTTAAGAAAGGCGTTTTACTTATTAGTCTTATAGGAAGGTTTATAGGATTAAGTAGAAGCTTTTATAACTTAGTTAGAAGATATAACGACTTATAATAATAAAGGAGGGAAAAACTACCTACTACCTAGACAGTCTATTTTAAAGGCCTTAAGGATAAGACCACTAGGGGAGGAGTATATTATTATAAACACTTATAAAGGATTCAGGCCTAGGCCTGCCCCGAATAGTCATGTAGTGTTGCTACGCAACCTATAAGCCGTAGGAGCCTACTCCCCCTTAGATAAGGGCTACACTACCGACTAGATAGCCTCTTCCCTCCTTAGGAATTTTAATATAACCTTTATATAGTGCCTACTTATAGTAGTCTAGGCTAACCTATAATAATTAAAATTCCTTAAGAAAGGAATAACTATAATAGAAATATGTTACGGATACAGAAGCCTGGCCGGAGGAGGAGGCCGCAGGCAGTGACGCAAGAAAGGATGTCCCGATTAGGAAAGAGGGACATAGTCACGTGACTGCTCGGTATGATCTGTGTGATCAATGTGCTCGGCACTAAGCACACTGAGCAGGCGAGCACCATAGAGCAGTAGAGGATAGGATGGATATATAAGGAAGGGGATTTCCTATAGATAGACAGACTAGATCTCTACTAATCAATCTAAGCAATATTCTAAGTATTAGTTTATTAGGAGTAATCTCCTAACGGCACTTATACGCTATAATACTACTCACTAGCACTCTTATGCATTTTAACCTAACTCACTACCTAAGAAACAGACCTACTGTGGATTAGGAATAAGCCACTATTATATTTTAATTAGTCCTATTTAGTGAGTTACCTTAAAACCTTAAGCAGTTAACTAAGATGTCTACTATAAGCGGACCTACTAGCGGCACTACTAAGACTCTTAAGAAGCTCCTTAAAAGGGTCGAACAGCTTAAAAAAGACAATAAGGAACTTTAAAAATGTGTAGAGCGACAGTAGGGAGAAATTAACAAACTTAACGACGAAAAAGACCAACTTAAAGAACAAATCGAGAAGGGAAACGACTACGGCGGACGACCTTAGGAAGCCAGGGTACCCAAGTTCCTAAAACCTGCTCCTTATGATAGCACTAAAGGAGACGTGAGGAACTTCCTTACTTAGGCAAGAGCCTACCTCCGTGTTAATAACAAACTTCTTAGGACACCCGAGGCATAGATCCTATGCATTAGAAACCTCTTAACTAGAAAAGCTATAGAATAGTGGGAGCCCACACTACGCGACTACTTAGAAGAAGAAGATAACACTAGATAAAACACTAAAACAATCCGAGTGTTTAGAGACTATAACAATTTTAAAGAACAACTCCTTAATGCCTTTAGAAACCCAGATGAGCATAGGGAGGCTACACAATAGCTCCTCTAACTTAAATAGACTAGATCTACGGCTTATTACACTAGGGAATTTAAGAGGATTATATCTAAACTCAATTAGGACAACGAACCTAAGATAGAGATCTACTACCTAGGCTTAAAGGAAGAACTAAAGGACGACATCTATAGAGAATCATAACCTAAATAGTTTAACGACTTCGTAGAACTAGTTATTAAGGCAGACAATCGCCTATATAAAAGACGTTAAGAGAAAAGGGGAGGACCTAGTTACCAACCATTCAGAAAGTTCAATAAACCAAATATTAGTAAACTACGAAAAACCTCCACCGCTTATAGTCACTACACTAGACTAATAGAACTTAACACTACTAATAAAGAAAAGAGTAAAACTTACTATAACTGTGGTAAGAAAGGGCACTTTATAAATAAGTGTAGAGCTCTAAAGAAACTATAGAAGCCGGTTAGAGAAGGGAAGAAGCTTAATGCCACAAACCGCGAAGATATACTAACACACAACATCAGTATAGTTAACAGTGAAGAATACTTCTTAGACAGTGATCGCTTTATGGACTATAATAAGACAATATTAGACGAAGACTGGAATTTTAGCACACAGCCATTACCTAAAGAAGATTAGGAATATAGAACCTAACCACTAGCTTATATGTTAAAACTGGAATTGGATACGTAAGAAGACACTAAGTGTGTCCCCACTACTCCTAAGGAACACTAGAATAACAACACACACAACTGTCTACACTTCTTAGTATACTATAAAGACATATGCTTGATTTATAAATCTAATAAAGACAGAGCCGGATATTATCTAAAGAAAACCATTAGTACGCTGAAGAGCGCACTGTTAAGTAGAGAAGGAGACCCTAAACCTATTATAGTCTCTCTCTACGGATACAACGTGGAGGATCCTGTCACCCTCATTAGCTAGCTATAGATAGCTAAGTGTAGTACTAATAGCACACATGAGGAACTAGGGAATGTGTACCCTGCCACTAGGATGACGGATTAAAACTACACTATGATTTTATAGGCATTATGCCTACACGACCACTGTTGAAGACATCTCTAGAAGAAGCTTAAATACTAATGGTTTCTACGACTATACCCTAGAAAGATTAGTTTCTATAGACTATTTCTAGAAACAGATTTCCGACACTAGAGAATCTAAAGTAGAACTTCCACGAGACTAGTCCTTAAAAGAAACGAAAAGACTTACTATATTAAGGATAAGAATCCATACACTATCCGAGCTATAACCTCACAATATAAGGAAGGAGGAAACTGTATAATAGAGAGAAACTTGCCTAGCCTAAGTTCGATCGATATAAAGGGAAAGCAGCCAATCTACAGCCCTACTCTAACAGAACAGTTAGAAAACTACTACTAATGTAAACGTTAAGAAGGACGTACAAATAGAGACAGTAATCGACGCTAGTGGGACGACTTCTTGTCTAAATAAAGAACTAACGAGAAAAAGAATTTAAGAAAAGATAGCCGTCGCCACTATTAGGACCGATTCGTCGACGGAGATCTAATAGGTCTCTATATACTATAAATGTTAATAGCACTACACACCTTATAGTTAACATCCTTATTAAAGGAAGAAGAATCTAGGCAATAATTAATAGTGGAGTATAAGGAAACTATATCTTGCTAAATCTCGTTAATAAATTACAATTGCCTTAGAAAAAGAAAAACAAGCCCTACTGACTCACGAACGTGGAAGGAGAAGCTGTTAAGTATAGCTATAGAGTGGTGGATTAGGAAACCGCGCAACTTCCTATTTCCATCTAAGGCACGAACCACACTCTCTCCTTAGATATCATAGAGATCTTAAAACATAACGTTATATTAGGGATACCCTAGTTATAGGCGAGCAATCCTAGAGTTAACTAGAGAATAGGCTAACTTTAGTAGGATACACTAGGATACGATTATAATAAGAAGAGCGGCCGAAGAAAGGCACCTTTATTGAATTATAACTAACCTCTAGGACTATATATAATCCGCTAGAGAGTTAAAAGCTAATACAATAGAGATTCCTAAGGAATACTTAAAGTATAGTAAGCTGTTTAGTGGAGAGCTAGAAACAGGAATACTAGAATATTCGCGCTAGGACTACGAGATTAAACTCTAGCCTAGTAAGGAACTAACGTTTAATAAAGTCTATCCTACTAATCTAGAGTAAGATAAAGCGCTTAAGGAATACTTAGAGGAAATACTATAGAAGGGATATATACGACTATTAGAGTCCCTAGTAGGACACCTAATCCTATAGGTACTAAAGAAAAACAGGAAGCTACGACTATACATCGACTATTAGAAAACAAACAAGATCACTATTAAGAACTAATACCTATTACCACTTATTATAGAGATTTAAGACAAACTAGGACTAGCTTAATAGTTTACCACCCTTGACCTAAAAGGGGCTTATAACCTTATCCGTATAGCGGATAGTCATAAGTGGAAAACTGCCTTTTAAACCTTAAGAGGACATTTTAAATACCTAGTGATGCCCTTCGGACTTATAAATGCACCTATAACCTTCTAGACTATAATCAACACAGTACTAAGGAAATAACTTAACAAATTCGTTATTATCTACCTTAATAACATACTAATCTACTTAGACACACTAGAAGAGTATAAGAAACATATACATAAAGTACTATAAGTACTATAAGACAATAAGCTCCTAGTTAAAGGAACAAAGAGTAAGTTTTATTAATAGAAAGTTAAATTCCTAGGATATAAAATCACACTAGGACAAATCAGGATAAGCCTATCTAAGATTAAAGATATTAGGAATTAGCTAGAACCCACGAACGTTAGAGAAGTTTAAGGATTCCTTAGATTCACTAACTTCTATCGAAAGTTCATTTACAGATTTAGAGAGGTTACTATTCCTCTAACTAACCTTATAAAGAAGGACAATAAGTTTAAATAGATAGAAGTAGAAGCTAAGGCGTTCTAAGACCTAAAAGACAAAATCCTAGAAGAGCCAGTTCTTCTTATAGCCAACCTAAACAAACCTTTTAAAGTTAAGACCAACGTATCTAATTATACGATCGGAGGACAACTAGGATAAAGAGACGAAGAAGGAAGACTTCACCTAGTTACATTCTTATTAAAGAAGCTTAATAGACTAGAACTCAATTATAGTATACATAACAAAGAACTCATAGCTATTATTCAAGCATTTAAAGAATAGCGCCACTACTTAGTAGGCGTAAACTATAAAGTTAAGGTTTATTCTAATTATAAGAACCTAACTTTATTCACGACTATAAAGGATCTAAACAAACAGCAGATTAGATAGTATAAAACCCTTACGGATTATAATTTCAAGATCCTATATTAGAAAGGATCGCTTAATAGTAGAGTAGACGCTCTTAGCTAACACGAAGACTTAAAAACGACAGAAGCACTAGACGAGAATCCACTACTTAAGTATAACAAGAATAGGAACCTTGTTCTAGGTACACGAGAAGTTAACACAACCTAGCGAGTCGAGCTAGACGACACGTAGATACAATGTATTACATCGCACATAAAAAACAACAGCTACCTAGACAATTAGGAAACGAAACCGCATTAGACTAAGAGTAAGAAGAACTACTTATTTAATGAACGTCAGTATATTCCCAGTACACTCTAAGAGAGGCTTGTCGAGGAAATACACAAACACCTACTACACGGACATTAGGGTGTAGGGAAAACGATTAATAGATTAAGAAGGTCGTATAATTTCCTAGAAAGTAGAAAGATAGTACAGAAAGTCATCGCAGGATACGAAATCTACAACAAAGCCAAGGCAGCACAACATACGCCTTATAGAAAACTACAACCAATACCACCACTAGAACGAGCATAGTAGACAATCACTATAGATTTTATTATTAAACTACTAAAATCAAAAGAACCTATAATAGGAGTATACTATAATAGTATACTAGTTATTGTCGATAAACTTACGAAATACACCTACTATATTCTATATATAGAATCAAGTAATATAAAAGAATTAGTATACGTGTTCTTTAAAACAATTATTATATAATACAGTTTACTAATAAAGTTAATATTAGACTAAGATAAACTCTTTATATTGAATTTCTAGAAATGCCTTATAGAAATCATAAAGGTTAAATAGAACCTTTTAACGACATTCTATCCACAAATAGACAGACAAACAGAAATCTAGAACTAGATACTCGAATAATATCTACGAAGCTATGTAAACTACTGACAGAACGATTGGGTAGAATGGTTACCACTCACACAATAGGCTACGAATAGCTTAGAAAACGAAAATACAAAAATATCACCCTTTAGGGCGAACTACGGATTCGACCCTACGATTAAAACACATACGGCATAAAATGTGAACGCGCTAGCAGCTATAGCACACGCAGCAACAATCACGGAAATATAAAAACACCTATAAACAGAATGGATATTTTTATAGAATCGAATAAAACACTACGCGGATAAAAAGAGATTACTAGCGCCAATCCTAGAGAGGGGAGATAAAGTTTATCTTATCCGTAGAAACATTAAAACGAAGAGACCTAGCGACAAACTCGACTAGAAGAAAATCGGACTATTCCTTATTAAACGAAAACTATTAAAAGTTAACTATAAACTATTATTACTAGAAGGGATAAAGATACATCCTATATTTTATATATTATTACTAGAGAAAGCACTAAGTAACACGACACTCGCTATAGACGTCACTATCGAAGACACGAACGAATACGAAGTTAAGAGAATACTTAAAACACGAGGAACCGAAAAGAATCGTTATTATCTCATTAAATGGAAAGGGTACCTAAATTCTAAAAACACCTAGGAACCACTTAAGAACCTGTCTGGTTGCTTAGAACTACTTAGACGGTTTTACTAAACAGTAACGACTCGTCCTAAGGGAAGTTTAGATCCCTAAAGGCTATAAGGGACCCAGGAGGCTCGTCTAGGCTGTCTAAAGCTAGAGCCTCCTGACGAAGTATGCAAGACTGTGTCTTAGTGAAACGGTCTAACTAAGAGGCAATGTCAATCTCCTCCTGCTGAGCCTAGGCAAGGGCAGAGTAGGCTGTAGCGGTAGCCGCTGCTAGCCGGCCCACTTCTTAACGTTTCTTCTACGCCTCTTAATAAAGACGCTCTTTCTAAGACTCAATACAGTCGAATTCCTCCACCAAAAAGTTTCCATCGCAGTGTGTGATTCCCCGCTTCATGCAGGAAGTACACTTAGTGTACCCCTTTAGAATAAAACATAAGAGGTCTTTCTCTTAATAAGGAGTATAACGGCCTATATCGAAGAGTTGTAGGCTAGTCGTTTTAATTTAGGCGATAAGGTCTTTATAACGTTAGGTTAAGGAGCGATAGGATTTACTAACGCGAGTGTTAGATATAGTTAGACTATAGTAAGGAAGGAAGGAAGGATGAAAGGAAGAAAAAGCACGTACTAGTAGACAAGTCACGTAGAGGCCTGTTATAGTGGCCTTAAGGGTAAGACTAATAGAGAGGGAGTATTGTGTTATAGATATAGAAGCCTGGCCAGAGGAGGAGGCTGCAGGCAGTGACGTAAGAAAGGATGTCCCGATTAGGAAAGAGGGACATAGTCACGTGACTACTCAGTATGATCTGTGTGATCAATATACTCGGCACTAAGCACACTAAGCAGGCGAGCACCATAGAGTAGTAGAGGATAGGATAGATATATAAGGAAGGGGATTTCCTATAGATAGACAGACTAGATCTCTACTGATTAATCTAAGCAATATTCTAAGCATTAGTTTATTAGGAGTAATCTCCTAACGGCACTTATACACTATAATACTACTCACTAGCACTCTTGTGTATTTTGACCTGACTTACTACCTAAGAAACAGACCTACTGTGGATTAGGAATAAGCCACTGTTATAAAATAGACCCTCTTAGAGGCGAATAACTAATAGAATATAATAAACTAATAGCACGAATATAGATCCTATTAGAATAGAATAGTCGGTTAGAGATAGAGATATATACTCTATAAGAGTAGGTTAGAGTGACCTTGTCCTAACACTAGGCAGACTAAGAATAAACATAGTCTACACCCCCCCCTACAACCTTAACGGCTCTAGTTAGGAGGAAGCCCCTCCTACCTAGTGAAAAATTCAATAGTAATATAAAAACGTTTATAGGTTAGAAATAGGTAATAGAATATAAGTTTAAGCTTAATACTAGGTTTATTAGCCCCTAATAGGCCTAGTTTATATATGTTTAGTCCTACCTAGGCCTAGCGGCCTAGTAGAAGGTTACTACCTACTTTAAGGCGGGGGGGTAAGAAGGCGGCTTAAACCTATTCCTCTTCCTAACTTACCTTAAAATAGTCTTTAATAACCCTTACTACTATAAGCTAGTAATAATAAGACTAAGCCTTATAAAGTAATAGGAGAAGGAGTCCTTCTTCTACTACTATATAAGGTTTAAATAAGAGTTAGTAATAGCTAGGGGACTATTATAGTCTAATAAGGTAAAACTTAATAAACTCTATATAACCCTCTTAAATATAATATAAAACCTACTAATTAGCTAATATATATTATACTTAAACTATAATAAAGCCGTTTAAGCTATCTAAGTAGTGTTAGTAGACCTTAAATCCTTCTAGATTAAAGAGGCTAACTATATATCCTTAACTAAGGCTAATAGCTAGTGATAGACTAATAATAATAAGGATATCTATATAACGGACATGAATATAGTATACTTAGAACCCTTAGTCCTAGTTTAGGCGATAGACAGTTCCTTATAGTAGGCGATATAGGTCTCTAAAGTAACCCTCTAGGCCTAGAGAGACGCTAGTACATATCTATACTATAGCTAGGAAGGGTATATAATTATAAAGTGCTAGCTCCTTCCTACTAAACCCCTAAAGCCACTAGAGGTTATAGTAGTAGTATATAATACCTAGGATATAGAATTAGAAAATAATAACGCCTAGGGAAAAGACTCCCTCTAGGTGAACTAATAGTATAAATATATATTAAAGAAGAAGGGGTTAATAGTTAGGGGAGGGTAGTATAGGAATAGTTAGTAACTTAAATAAATTCTAAACCTTTCCTTATCCCTACTCTCCTTAATATATCTATACTAGTAGACACTCTAATTAATATAGGATATAAATACTATAGAGTAATATAAGAAAGCCTAGCTAATTCCCTCTAGCTATAGTGGTTCTACCTACTAATAGTAAGGTATATCTAACTTATAGTAGGGGAGGGGCCGCCCCTTACTATAAACGAAGTTATNAACTATAGGCCTATTTATTAACCTATAGAAGTATAAGTTTTCTATTAAAACGGTTAAGTACCTTAGGTTTATTATTAAAGTAGGATAGTCGCTTATACCTAACCTAGATAAAGTGAAGGCTATCTAGGAATAGGGTGTNGGGCTATAATAAACCGTCCTAGGAGCCCCTTAAGTTACTAACTAATACTAAAACACTACTACACTATAAAGAATAATAGAGGGACGTATAGAGAAATAATAGGCCCTAGTTAGTAAAGATTAGACACTATAAATAATAGAGTGTAGTTCTAATATAAGTTATAAGTAAGGGATAGTAAACACCTAATAATATANCTACCTAAAAGTATAGTTAGTAGAACTCTAGGGCTAATCCTCCCCCTTTATAATCCTTATAGACTATAAGAACCTTAAATACTTTATAAAACCACACCTACTTTCTAAGAGATAGACACNTAAAAAGGATAACTCTAAAAAATAGAATAGAATAATATAATAAAAAAAAAAACCCCCTAACACCGCCTTACCTATAGGGTGGCACCTCCTTATTAGTGAAATTAATATTATTATTAACCTAGGTAGTATAACTTAGGGTTAATAGTGAGTTACTATAGAAGAAGTGTAGTAGGAAACTACTAAGAGGTAGTACTTAGGGGGGAGGGGGCTATAGTGTATTAAGTGTTAAAGAGGGCTCTTATACTAATAGGGAGAAGGCGAGTAGGTTAGCTATAGTGTGTAGCTAGGAGTGTAATATAAGCGNAACTTATAGATTACTAACTACTTACTCTCTTTATCCTTAAACTTATAGTTCTATAGGCGCCTATAGGTTCCTTTATAGGAACCTCTTACTACCCGCCTTATTAAGACTACACACACNCCTTACCTATAGGGTGGCACCTCCTTATTAGTGAAATTAATATTATTATTAACCTAGGTAGTATAACTTAGGGTTAATAGTGAGTTACTATAGAAGAAGTGTAGTAGGAAACTACTAAGAGGTAGTACTNCTCCCTACCTATATAGCTACTAAACTATACTACCTAATAGTTATTACTAACTGGCTTTTAAAGTTTATCCACCTTAAGGCAATAATATTAATAGTAGTAGAATCCTATATACACTACTTCCTCTCCTACTAGTAGCGCCTATATAGGTTCCCTATAATAATTATTAGTAACTAAGGCTCTAACTAGGTAGGATAGTTCTAGTAAACCCTATATAACCTNTAATAAGTTAACTTATAGGGTAGAGAGTATAAATAGTAATAAGGGGAATACTTATAAGAATTATAACACTATAAACGCCTACTATAATAAGACTAATATAAGCGTTAATAATTATCCTTACTATCTAAGGAGGAGTAGGAGTAAGAGTAGTAAGAGTATAAAGGACACTACTTAAGGGCCCTCTAGGGGTGTAACTAGTTCTTAATAAGGGCTTATATAAGTGTAGTTTATTAAGCCTATATAGCTACACTTTACTATATTGCCTATACTATTATCCCCTATAAGGCCTTAAAACTATAATTAAAGTTAGCTATATTAGTATTTACCTACTATATAATATAGGATATAGTATCCTAACTATAACGCCTACTACCCCCTAATATAAGAATAAGCTAGCTACTACCTATACCTTCTTTAGTATTAACTATACTACTAGGTATAGTTATAGTAGAGATAAGTGTTAGCTAAGGTAGGTTCTACTTAAGCTAGGCGATAGTGTTATTTAGATCACTAATAAGAACCACTATAGTGGCGGTTAGGACACTCTTCTTTANCTCCTATATAGCTTTAACTTAGACCTTATCTAGTAGTAACTTAGCTCTATTCCCTAAATATATAGGAAATTACTAATAGCCTACACCTATATATTTCTAAATTATATATAGAAAGGCCTTAACCTAGCCTAGGCTAGTATCACCTATATATAATAATAATAAAAAGATAATACTAACTAGTTACACTATCTAGTAGAATAGTACTAGGTTAGGGATAAGGTGTAGCTCTCTTTATAAAATATTACTATATCCTAGCTATTAAAGAAGCTTAATTAGACTTACTACTAGTATATAGTTATAGTAGTACTATTACTACTTATAGTTATACTAGATGTCCCTAGGGATATCTATAAAACCTTCTATATTAACCTTATTAAATATATAGCTAATAACCTACTCCTAAGCTAACTAAACCTAAACTAGGCCCTAAGACCTATACTAGTTACTAATAAGGATAGGCTAGCCCTAATACTAGAATATATAGTAGAGGAGATCCTCTATATATATAATTAGTAGGGGAGGGGTAAATCCTATAAGGTGCTAGTTAAGTAGTAGGGCTATAATAAACTATCCTAGGAGCCCCTTAAGTTACTAACTAATACTAAAGCACTACTATACTATAAAGAATAATAGGGGGATATATAGAGAAACAATAGGCCCTAGTTAATAAAGATTAGACACTATAAGTAATAGGGTGTAGTTCTAATATAAGTTATAAGTAAAGGATAGTAAACACCTAATAATATAATAACTTTATTTTATTAGTACTACCTAGGGGGCTTATAGCTTTATTAGGGCCGCCCCTTAGATCCTTAGTATATATAGCCTATACTTAAATTAATAAACTAACTAACCTATATAATATAAAAAAAAAAAAAAAAAAGGATAACTCTAAAAAATAGAATAGAATAATATAATAAAAAAAAAACCCCCTAATACTACCTTACCTATAGGGTAGCACCTCCTTATTAGTGAAATTAATATTATTATTAACCTAGGTAGTATAGCTTAGGGTTAATAGTGAGTTACTATAGAAGAAGTATAGTAGGAAACCACTAAGAGGTGGCACCTAGGGGGGAGGGGGCTATAGTGTATTAGGCGTTAAAGAGGGCTCTTATACTAATAGGGAGAAGGCGAGTAGGTCGGCTATAGTATATAGCTAGGAGTGTAATATAAACGATTAGTCACTAGGAGTATTATAAGACTCCTTAAAGTAGACCTAATAATAAGTTAACTTATAGGGTAGAGAGTATAAATAGTAATAAGGGGAATACTTATAAGAATTATAACACTATAAACGCCTACTATAATAAGACTAATATAAGCGTTAATAATTATCCTTACTATCTAAGGAGGAGTAGGAGTAAGAGTAGTAAGAGTATAAAGGACACTACTTAAGGGCCCTCTAGGGGTGTAACTAGTTCTTAATAAGGGCTTATATAAGTGTAGTTTATTAAGCCTATATAGCTACACTTTACTATATTGCCTATACTATTATCCCCTATAAGGCCTTAAAACTATAATTAAAGTTAGCTATATTAGTATTTACCTACTATATAATATAGGATATAGTATCCTAACTATAACGCCTACTACCCCCTAATATAAGAATAAGCTAGCTACTACCTATACCTTCTTTAGTATTAACTATACTACTAGGTATAGTTATAGTAGAGATAAGTGTTAGCTAAGGTAGGTTCTACTTAAGCTAGGCGATAGTGTTATTTAGATCACTAATAAGAACCACTATAGTGGCGGTTAGGACACTCTTCTTTAACCTAGCCTTACTAGGCTTACTAATATATAGTCTCTTAATAGTACTACTTTAGGCTATAAGTGTATATATACATTTTAGTAGAGAGTATAGTAAAGGACTTATAGTAAAGAGGTAGTTATATAAGTTATATAGTTTCTTTTATTTATAACACCTCTTATAGGTTACTATTATAGTTAGTAGACACTTAAGCTAGAGGCTAAATAGTATTATATTAAGACACTACTTATAAGGGAACCACTCTTAAGTGAATTTAAGTAGCTCTTTATTATTAGAGTCACCTACTATAATAACTCTATTACACTTATTATAGCTAGTAATAGCCACTAGGACTAGCTAAACCGTTATTACCTAGAGGTAGGGGGGGAGGGGGTCTAGTAGAGGTAGATATACTCTTAACACTAATTAAGAAATAAAGAAGAATAGTATAGAGAACGAGTAGTTATAAGTAGGTTTAGGGATTAAGAATAGTATAGGAATAGACTAGAGAAGGGTTATAGGAGTTAGAATTTAAAAAGAAGAAGAAGGAGAAGGGAAGAGTAAAGGGGAGGGGGCTAAGGCGCCTATAACTCAAATTCACTATAAACATAGCTAGGTGAAAAGTGAGTTACTACTCACTTTTATAACCCCTATAAGCTAGGCCCTAATAGGATAATAAAGAGAGATAGGTTAAGACCTATAGGGCCTATAATAGGCTTAACTATAAACCCTACTTATAATTAGTTCTTTTATAGAATAAGTAGGCTACTAGGTAAGGGAATATAATAATAGGCCTTATAAAGAAGACTAATAACACTAGACTATTACAGTTTATAACTATAGCGCCTAATAAACATAGTGCCTACTACTATAGTGGCCCTAGCCCTATAAACTAATAGTAGCTTAGTAAGGTAGAGCGATTATATAAGGAGGGGTGGCTAACCCCTATACGCTTTTTTTTTTTTTTTTTTTTAGTAGGGGCTATATAAAGGATTCAGGCCTAGGCCTACCCCGAATAGTCACGTAGTGTCACTACACGACCTATAAGCCGTAGGAGCCTACTCCCCCTTAGATAAGGGCTACACCACCGACTAGATAGCCTCTTCCCTCCTTAGGAATTTTAATATAACCTTTATGTAGTGCCTACTCGTAGTAGCCTAGGCTAACCTGTAATAACACTATAGCTTAAGCCTATATAAAGGAGGGGCTAAGTAAGGCTAACTAGGGTTAGACCTACTAGCACCTAAAATAGAATATTAGGTTATATAATAGCTTAATAGATTATTATAATAATCTAGTAAGCCTAAGGATTATTAGGATTATAAGATAAGCCTAGTAAGGAGGATTATTAGGATTAGTGAATAATCTAGGATACAGTAGAGAATAGGATAGATATATAAAGAAGGGGATTTCCTATAGATAGATAGACTAGATCTCTACTAATTAATCTAAGTAATAGTCTCACTATTAGGAGTAATCTCCTAACGGCACTTATACACTATAATACTACTCACTAGTACTCTTATGCATTTCGACCTAACTCACTACCTAAGAAACAGACCTACTATAGATTAGGAATAAGCTACTATTATATATAGGTAATAGGAATTAAGGCTATACTTACTCTAATAATTAAGGGTTAAAGAAGGAAAAAAGAAAGTAAAAGAAAGGAATTCCTAACCTTCTTTATTAATTAATTAATAGGGAATTTAGTAGCTAGTACACTAGTAGATAACTAGTATAGTAATAATAGTATAATAATAGTAAATATAACCACTATAAGGTAGATAGTTATAAAGGGACCCTAACTAGGGCCTAGGAGGGGGCTAGGCTACTAGGTAAGTAGGGGGGGTGAGCTTCTTTATTAATATTATTAGCTGTTTATATAGAAACAGTAGGGTAATAATAAAGTGAATAGGTGTATAGCCTATTAGCTAGTAGGAGGTAATAGACAGGCTAAGGGGGGGCCTAGACTAGGCCTAGGGGGGGAGCTAGAATATAAAAGGTAGGGGTAGAAGTAGCTATAGACGTAGGCGTAAGGAGGGGACGGGGGTGGGGTTAAAGGGGAAGTAAGGACCTAGCCTAGGGCCGGGGAGGGCCTAAGGGGGACGTAAAAAGGCAGCTTAGGATAGTTCACTAACACTAACCTAGTAAACTTTCTTAGGATTCATTAGGGGACCTTTTATATAGGCCCTAAATAGGCGCTAGTATAGGACTAGAGTAAGGCTAATATAGAAGGGGGGGTTTTCTACTAGCACTTAGTTTTTCCCCCTCTTATTATTATATATAGAAGGACCTAATAGGCTAGACCTAGAGGAGTATAATAAATAATAATAATAATAATAAGCTAACTTTCTAGGAGTTCTCTTACCTATTAATAGAGAATCCTCTAAGTTACTAGATTTATATTATATATAGGATATTAACTAGACACTTAAAAAAACAATAAAAAATATAGATTTTTAATATATATAGTTAGTAGTAGGGCCCCTACTAGTGTAGTATATAGCCTATAGGGGTATTAAAAAGTTATAAAAACGTTACTAGGATTTGTATGTAAATCCTTACTAAATTTAGTATAGCGCTGGTTTTATATAGACGCTCTGTTAGTATCCTCTACACAGAAAAACTCAAGATCACAGTATAAGGTATAGATGAGCTGCAACCCCCACTAGGACGAGACCGGGGAGATAAACCCCCCACACCCCCTCCAATCCTGGGATTCAAAAAGACGGGAAGAAAAAGGCTGCCCCTCG
The DNA here is from genome assembly GCA_002968875.1 of Cordyceps cicadae. Lineage (NCBI taxonomy): Eukaryota > Fungi > Ascomycota > Sordariomycetes > Hypocreales > Cordycipitaceae > Cordyceps > Cordyceps cicadae. Next base: position 216,999 of record MWMN01000020.1, on the reverse strand, counting down.
GGCCTCGTTGCTGGTTTTCTTCGGAATTGCCTTGTAACCGCAGTCATGGCTCGCCTACCTACGTTGTTCTCGCGACTCGCTGGAAAGCTGGCCCTCGACGGGGAACCTGGGGTGTCTGGGATGCAACTCATGGTATGAACATGTTCTCCAGCAAGTCCAACAAAGCTGCCGTGTCAAATTTCCGGGCACGCCAACAAGTCTCGGTCGCTAACGACTCACCCGCGTTGCTCGAAAAGCTCGCCAGCGAGGACCTCCGGCCCGTGCCCAAGGCCCAGCGACGGTGGACCGGTTGGAACTTTGTCGGCTTCTGGGTCGCCGACGCCTTCAACATTGCGACCTGGATGATCGCCTCGTCCATGATCGTCGGCGGTCTGTCGTGGTGGCAGGCGTGGCTGGCCGTCTGGCTGGGCTACGGCTCCACGGCCGTCTTCATCGTCCTCACGGGCCGCATCGGAGCCGTGTACCACATCAGCTTCCCGGTCCTGGGCCGGGCGTCGTTTGGCATCTGGGGCAGCCTGTGGCCGGTTTTTAATCGAGTCGTGATGGGTATGTGTGTGCCTTGCCTCGATGCAAAAGACCATCATCTTGGAAGCAACCCTTTGACTGACACAACCCCCCCCCCCCACCACCACCACAGCCTGCGTCTGGTACGGCATCAACTGCTACATCGGCGGACATGCCGTGTACATCATGATCCACGCCATCTGGACCTCCTGGGATCGCGACAAGATCCCCAACACCCTCGGCGGCGGCACCACCACGGCCGACTTTGCGTCCTTCATCATCTTCTGGCTGTGCTCGCTGCCGGCGCTCTGGTTCCCCGTGTACAGGATCCGCCACCTCTTCACCGTCAAGGCCTGGTTCGTGCCGCCCGCGGCCGTCGCCTACCTGGTCTGGGTCGCCGTCGAGGCCGGCGGCATGGGCCCGATCGTGTCCCGCCCCGGGCGCCTGCACGGCGGCGAGCTGGCGTGGGCGCTGCTCCGGGGCGTCCTGTCGTGCGTCGCCAACTTTGCGACCGTCGTCATCAACGACTCGGACTTTTCCCGGTTCGCCCGCCGGCCGCGCGACGCGCTCTGGTCGCAGCTCCTCGGCCTGCCCGTGTCGTTTGCCTTTACCTCCCTGGTCGGCATCCTGGTGGCGTCCGCGTCGGCGGTCCTCTACGGCGAGCCGGTCTGGGATCCGCTGCGGCTGCTGGAGAGGCTGGGCGCGGGGGCGCGCCCGGGGGCGCGCTTCGGCATCTTCGTCATCGCCTTGGCGTTTGCCCTGGCGCAGCTCGGCACCAACATTGCGGCAAACTCCGTGTCGGCCGGCACCGACATGACGGCGCTTCTGCCGCGGTACCTCAACATCCGCCGCGGGAGCTACATCTGCGCTGCCGTCGGCCTGGTCATATGTCCGTGGGTGCTGCTGAAGGACTCCAGCACGTTCCTGACGTATTTGTCTGCGTATGCTATTTTCCTGAGCGCCATGGCGGGTGTCATCACGACGGATTATTATCTCGTCCGGAGAGGCTACCTCAATGTCCCGGAGCTGTATTCTGCGCGCAAGGCCGGACCGTACTTTTACTCCTCTGGCGTCCACTGGCGCGCATACGCAGCCTATATTGCGGGCATTCTCATCAATATCGTTGGCTTTGCGGGTGAAGCCGGTGCCACAGTACCGGTCGGTGCTATGTACCTTTTCAATGTCAACTTTTTTGGTGGGTTCATCGTGTCATCGGCTGTCTACTGGGTGCTTTGCCGAGTCTTTCCAATTCCCGAGACGAGGAAGAAGTGGTCCGAAGTGCTAGAGAGTGACACCGAAAGCGACTTGCCATCAGTGGTGAGGTCTAGCTCGGATGAACAGGTTGCTGCTGGCATGTGGGCAAAAGGTGCATAGATATCTCTATTCTAGGGCGTTGAAAATATACATGATTTGGGATTATATACGGTACGAATTACTACATGTCATGCCAAGAGATGTTGTGCTATAGGGTTGCCATTGGTGACACTGATACCTTGGCTGCCTCGGCATTCAATGCGTCTATCTCAGCCTGAACCAGTGGGATACCCGTCTTCTCACGCTCTCTTTGTGCCAATTGCTCCAGCTCGCCGGGAAAGTAAATGCGCTCCACGCCGGCTGCCTTTTCGGACCCCGTGATCCTGTCATAGAGATACTGGATGCGGTCACGGAACTCGTCCAGGCTCATGAACAGATCGGGCTTGATCGCCAGCAGAAAGTGGCCGACGTCGGCCGGCTTGGACGGATCGTAGGGCCCCGTGACATGGCCTGCAAAAGCCGAGCCGGACAGCACGCCGGAAAAGACGTCCATCATGACGGCCAGGCCTGAACCCTTCGGACCGCCCATCGGAAGCATGACGCCGCCCAGCGCGGCCTCGGGGTCGTCTGTCGGGCGACCCTCAGCGTCCAACGCCCAGTCGAGGGGAATCTTTTCACCCCGGCGCTTGGCCTTGTAGATTTTTCCGCGCGCGGCCACGGACGGGGCCATGTCGAGGATGAAGTCGCGCGACGGGTCCCTTCCCGGCGCGCCGCACGCGAGCGGCGAGACGCCGATGAGCTTCTCGCGGCCGCCCCAGGGCGCGAGCGCGGGGCTGGAGTTGGTGAAGACGAGGCTCATCATGCCGGCGTCGAGCGCCTGCTGCACGAGCCACGCGCTCATCCCGAAGTGGTTCGAGTGCTTGACGCTGGCCATGCCGATGCCGTACGTCTGCGCGGCCGTGATGCAGGCGGCCATGGCGGCGTGCGCGGCAAGGAAGCCGAACCCGTTGCGACCGTCTACCTGCGCGACCACTGGCGTGACTTGGGTAAGATGTGGCGATGCGGTCGGGTCGAGAACACCCTGCTGAATGCGCGCTACATACGAGGGGATGCGGTTCATGCCGTGCGTGTCGACGCCGCGGAGGTCAGCCGCGACGAGGCCGTGGGCGACGATAGTGGCGTTGGCGGCAGGGACGCCGTTGCCTTTGAGGATGTCTTCGACGAGACGCTGGGCTTCGCTGGCGGAAACATACCGGCGTTCTTGATTTTGTTGTTCTGAGGTCATCTTTTAAGGACAAGAAGAAAAATTGATGAGTGTTTTCTACCTGTGGAAGGGAAGCGACGATGGAGCAAATGGGCTTTATGTATAGCTTTGGCAGGCGGCAAGGCTCCGTCAAAGTGGTGGGGATTCGCGGGGAACCCCCGACACACCATTTCAGGCTCACGGATTTTCTCCGCTACCACACGCAAACATCACCCCATCAATAACCACAAACACGGTACGGTACTGGTCAATATATCGCTCATCTGGAAGTCACCGCGCTCCAGGAAATTTAGGCTTCAAATGCCCGCAGATCAATTGTCTAGCAGGCGGGCCGGCCCCGAGCGACCGGTACGGGGCAAGCTTGCCTGTCTGCGCTGCCAGCGCCGCAAGATCCGTGTAAGCAGGGCCCGACCGGACATGTACTCGGACAGACCAATAGCTAATAGGTGGCAGTGTGACGGCGATTTACCGACTTGCAAAAACTGCCGAAACGCGGGCGCCACATGTACAGATGGTCTCAGTGCGCGCTTGAAGGACCTGCCCAGGGCGTACGTGAATGAACCAAGGGCCAGGTGGAACAGGTGCTAACCACTATTAGTGAGATATCGACACTCAAGTCTCGCATCTCATGGCTCGAGTCCATCATTCGACAGCGATGCCCAGATGTGGACTTGGAAAACGGACAGTCGCAGCAAGAGATTGACCCGGCCATGCTGGACATGCCGACTCTGGAGCCGCACCCGAGCATCGGTGCGACTGTAAATAATGCGTCCCAGATAGTACCAGAGCCTCAGCAACCCGCACAGCCGAGACAAGCCCTGGAGCAGGTACTTGGTGGTAATAGCGCATCCGCCCATGAGATTGGCATGCTGTCGCTCGGTGCCAGCCAAGACTCACGGTACATTGGCCCCTCCAGTGGTTATTTCCTCGCCCGGGTCATGTTGAGCAAGACTCGTGATTCCATCGGCGACTTGGATACGAGTAGAAATTCCATTGACATTCCAGGGGAGCTGGTCGAATCTTGCACCGGTCCTCTTCCCCTGCCGCCGAAGCGGCTTGCCCAACGAATGTGCAACGCCTATTTCGAATTCGTCCATCCACAGTACCCAATCTTGCACCACCAAACGACACTAGACGCCATGGATCATGCATACGAAAATGACAATGTGACTCCGTCCATCTCTTTCCAGGTATTCATGGTCCTTGCTATCGGCGGGATAGCGTTATCCATGCGCTCCAAAGCACGCTTACCCAGCGACTCGTACTGCCTCGCAGCGTTGGAGTCGTTCCCGAGGATAAATATTGAAAACTCAATACAGGGACTACAGTGCTTGCTACTCCTCTTTATTTTCGCTCTATATAGTCCTTGTACGCGATTTAATGTGTGGTATCTCAACTACCAGTGCCTGGCTGGCCTGTTGGACCTGGGGCTACAGCGGGACATCACCGTCGAGTCTGGAATCTCGCTTCTGGAGCAGGAGATGAGGACCAGACTCTTTTGGGTGTGTATTCTTTTGGATAGGACAGTTTGTACAATCATGGGCCGGCCGATCGGGCTTCGCGACGAAGCTTGTGAGCTGCGGGTAAGTTGGCTGCGTACACTCACTTGCATGGACTCGGTTAACTTGGACAGTTACCGCAAGGAATTGAAGACGACATGCTTGCTGCCGCGGCCCAGGACTCTGCGTCAAACCCGAAACCTCTTGGAATATCATATTCGGTTCACCTGTTCCGCGCGACAAAGATCAACTCGGAGATCAAGTACGTCGCCAACAGCATTGTCCAAGAAGCTCCGAGATATGCGTACCCGCCGCAGACAGACATCCACGGCTGGCAAAAGAATGTGCTGCAGCAACTTGACCAGTGGCTGGTAGACATTCCCTCGGATAGCCAGCACCCGAATGAATTCATGCAGCTCGTCTGTCAGCTGCGCTACCACGGCCTCTGCCTACTCCTGCTCCGACCGAGCCCGGCAATTCCGAAGCCCACCTCTGCCGCCCTGGTTCGATGCCACAAGAGCGCCGCCGAGAGTATCCGGATCCTGGATCAGATGTATCGCCACAACCTGCTCATCCACAACTGGATCAGCCTGCACGGCCTGGTCCTCGCCGTGCTGACGCTCCTGTACTGCGTCAGGGCCGAGCCCGAGGTGGCGCGGACGACGCAGCCCGACGTCCTCGCGGCGACGGTCAGCTCGGCGCTGAGCATACTGAGCGCCACGGGCGAGCACTGGGCGGCCGCGAAGAAGTGTCGCGACATCCTCGAGGACCTGGCCCGGTCGACGGCGCAGTGGCTGCAGGGCCAGCAGTCCACCACGCAAGGGCGCTCGCGGTCCAGTCGCGCCCACGCGCAAGCCCCGGTTGATCAATTACAAGGAAGCACCAATGAGAGCATGGATATGCAATTGTTTGACGCTGCAGATATGGATGGACTGTTTCCGCCTTTTGAAGGCTTGTTCGCGGACGGCGAGTCTGTGAACATTGATGTCATGATGCAGAGTTTATTCCAGGATTTTATTCCGACGGCAAATTCGCTCTAGCAAGTACCGTAGATGTCATACAACTAATTTGAGAACCAGGAAAAAAGTCATTCATCATGCCAGTAACGACTTTGTTAAAAAATACCCGTGCTACATGTTGCTGAAAGTGGCGAACATGGCTCGCCATATAAGTGACCCCAAAGTGCTGCCTGCCTATTCCAGGCCCTTCTAGCCTCAGCTACTCATTTTAATGAACAATTACTTGGGTATACTTTCTTTAACTAAAAACGCACAAAATTTGCCATTGTAGCGTCTATCTCAGCAAAGTTCATCTAGTAACTGAGCCGCCGCGATAATTACCCAGTCAGTCCAGCCACACAATGACTCGGAGTCTAAACATGAAAGTTCAAAAAAAGTCTACCCAGAAAGATATATAAAGCCAGAGCGCTCCCATGGATTGCTTTGAAATCCTTCCTTCTCTACTTTCAACCCCGTTTCACCCATGTCTGCGTCTTCGCAAGGAGTAGCGCTGGCATCGGGGTGCAAACTCATACCGAGACAGAAGCATCGGTCTGTCAAGTTGATGGCCTTTGCCATCTGCTCTCTGACATCAAACTTTTGACACGGAACAGTGATGACGCAGCAGTAATGCAGCGGTTCGTGAAATGCCTGTGGTGAAAGCCACCGGCAGCAAAACGAAACAAGGAGTCTGGGTTCCGCCACTCCAACTCGATACAGCATGCTTGCTGTTCGAGATGATTTTGATAGACAATGGTTTTCGAAAGACCAGTTTACTCACAATCCAGATATTTACAGAGTCTAGGTACACGCCAACGCAGGATTCACGCGCGCCACTATGCTGGACCAGAAGCCGTCAGAAAATCGAAATCAGCACCAAACTGTGCTTGATTCACAGAGCGAAGGTACAGGCCTCGGTAGCCCCGCGTCTCGTGCCTCGTGTGCCATGGCGTACCCTCCTCCTTCATCGTCCCTGCTCGCTGCTCGATCCTCCGCGCAATCTCCTCGTCCATAATGTCCACCTCCAGCAGCCGCTTCTCCACGTCGCATACGATCCAGTCGCCGGTCTGGACGACGCCCAGCACAGACGATGGATCAGCCGCCTCGGGGGAGACGTGCAGCGCAATGGTGCCGCCCGCGGTGCCGCTCATGCGCCCGTCGGACACGCGCAGCATGTCCACGACGCCGCGGGCCGCCAGCTTGCGTGGGATCGGGATCATGCCGGCCTCGGGCATGCCCGGGTTGCCGACGGGGCCGATGTTCTGCAGCACGAGCACATCGTCGGGCGTCACGGCGAGGTCCGGGTCGTCGATGCGCCGCGCGAGGTCGGCGGAGCCGGCGAAGACGACGGCGCGCCCGCGGTGCTGAAGAAGGCGACGGTCCTTGGAGGCGCTGGCCTTGATGATGGTGCCGCCGGGCGCGAGATTTCCGGTAAGTACGACGAGGGAAGAGCGAGGATACAGCGGAGAGGGGAAGGGCTGGATGCAGCTTAGCTCCTGGGGGTCTGAGAGCGGAGTCATTCGCGCAAGCTCTTCACCAAGAGTCTGTCCGGTGTATGTCCTGGCTCCGAGATGGAGCAGTGGCTTAAGTTGGTGAAGAAGAGCCAACATACCGCCTGTTCAGTCAGCAGTGAGTCAGCGAGGGTAAGTAAAGAGAAACTGTCGTACCAGAATTGTGGAAATCTGTCATGTAGTTCTGGCCGCTTGGCTTCAAGTCTACCAACAGCGGTGTCTTTTGTCCAATCTCATCAACCGTCCTGAGCGTGATCGTCCCGGCGACCGACGGATGTCGTCCTATAATAGCCATGAGATGCACCACCGCATTCGTCGATCCTCCAATAGCTTGCAATACCGTGATGGCATTCAGAAACGACTCCCGCGATAAAAGTTCCTGTGGCTGTAAGTTGTTTTCCTTTTTGCAGGCGGCTACAGCGAATTTGCCGGTTGCTTCCGCAATCCGCAGTCGTGACGACGACACCGCCGGGGCCGAAGCGCCAGCAAAGGGCATCAGGCCGAGTGCAACGAGAAGGCATGCCATTGTGCTTGCGGTGCCCATGACACCGCAGGTGCCTGCCTATTCTTCTTGAGCACTCAAATTTATAAATAATAGTGTTTTGATATAGTTCAACATACTGTCGGTGCCAACTCATCGTTGATGGCCGATATATCCTCCATGTCAAGCTCCCCGGCCCTGAACTTTGCCCAGTTGTTACGACAGTCCGTGCAAGCGCCAATGCGTACGCCGCGATGACTGCCCGGCATCATCGGCCCGGTGACGAGGTGCAAGATGGGCTTGTTCGCCGAGATGCCGCCCATGAGCTGCGCGGGCGTCGTCTTGTCGCAGCCCCCGATCAGCACCACCGCATCGCAGGGCTGCGCGCGGATCATCTCCTCCGTGTCCATGCTCATCAGGTTGCGCAGGTACATGCTTGTCGGGCTAGCGAAGGACTCATGTAGACTGATGGTCGGGAAGTCGACCGCAAGACCGCCGGCCAGCTGCACGCCGCGCCGCACGGCGTCGATGAGCTGCGGCACTGAGGCGTGGCACGGGTTGAAGCCGCTCTGGGTGTTGACGACGCCGACGATGGGCCGGGACAGCGCGTCCTCACTATATCCGAGGGCCTTGATGAAGACCTTGCGTAGAAAGAGGGAGAAGTGTGCGTCGCCGTATGAAGTGAGACCTTGGCGGAGTCCAATGTTGTTGCCCTCTTGAATGGGTGTGCTGAGGTCATAATCTGCGTTAGCGAGAGCGTTGGAACTCATGTCGACGGTGATTTGTCGTCTTCAGTCTCCGTGATTTTCTTGTTTCTCTTTTAAGAAATAAATCACAGTGTTCCTGAGTCGGGATGGTTGGAAATATATGGCCTCTGATTGCTCGAGGCCACCCACCCCATGGCGTCATGCCGGCGACGGAGCCGACGCGGACAAGCCCCGTCTGGTGCGGGAAACTGCCGATACTGCCCCAGCCTATAAGATGCCACCCAGAACCAAGTCAAACAGGCAACCCGCATGGTTAATCGACAACAGAGTACAGCCATGCTTGATCTTGCTGGGAAAATTGCAATCGTCATTGGCCTCGGCCAGACAGAATCCGACTCAGACCCAGACTGCTGGGGCATTGGCGCCGCCTGCGCTGTGCAGCTTGCACGACAAGGCGCCATCATATTCGGTGGCAACCGGACAGTGTCTTCCACTTTAAAGACGCAAAAGACAATCCAAGATCTAGGCGGCCAATGCCACGTCCAGGTCACTGACGCTACCTCGTCTGATTCAGTCAAGGCCCTCGTCGACGCCTGTCTGGCTCGGCATGGCCGCATCGACATCCTCGTCGCCAACGTGGGATACTCGCAGCCAGGCAATGCGGCAACAATGACGGAAGCTGTCTGGGACGCGCAGATCAACGTCAACCTCAAAACGGCCTATCTTGCGTGCCACCACGTCCTGCCCATCATGGAGGCGCAGCCCAAGGGCGGCGCCATCGTCTGCGTGTCGAGCATCGCCGGCTTGCGCTACATCGGCAAGGACCAGGTGGCGTACAATACGGCCAAGGCGGGCCTCATGCAGCTGGTCAAGGCCACGGCGGTGAGCTTCGCGGAGAGGGGCGTCCGCGTGAACTCGGTGGTCCCCGGACTGGTCGAGACGCCGTACACGCGGACCATGGCGGAGAGATACCCGCCGTCGGGCGGTGGCGGGTACGACGAGCTGAGAAGACTCCGCAACGCGCAGGTACCGACCGGTCGTATGGGCACGGCGTGGGACGTGGCCAATGCCGCTGTGTTTTTGGTGTCGGATGAAGCGAGGTATATCACGGGACAGGAGTTGGTTGTGGATGGTGGCATTACTAGCTCAACAGGTAGAAGTTGATTGGGATTGGTACCAAAAGATCCCAATGTCGTCTTTTCTAGTCATGAATGTAAATATATCCGCGCTTCGTTCTAATACGTATGCTCTGAAAAAAAAACGTTCAGCCTCGGTGATGTGGATGTGGCCGCTCGATGGCCACTACACTGGAGTGTTCACCCCCGTAGAGGGGTTCTTGGGCGAGGATCGCACAAACTTAGTGTGCTGAGCCAGCGTCACCGGAGTCCTCTCTCCGTCGGGCCTGATCTTATCGATGCGGATCGTGACAAACGCCAGGCTGCCGCCGACCTTGTCGGCCGTAGCGGTGATCTCGAGCTCGTCGCCGACCACGGCCGTCCCGAGGTAGCTGAGGTGCATGTCGGTGCTGGCTCCTGTGGTGTCGCGCAGGTCCCAGGCGGCGATGGCCATTCCGGTGGTCATATCGACAATGGTCGCGGACACGGCGCCGTGCAGGCCCCCGCGGCTGTTGACGTGCATGGCGTCGAGCACGAGCCGGCAGACAACGCGGCCGCGCGAGGCAGAACTCAGCGCGAGCGTCGGAAGGATGGTCCCGTAGATGGGACTGCGTTTCTTGAGGGCCTCGAGGACAGCCTCGACGTGCTGCGTCCGGAGGGCGTCCGAGATGGCGGCGGAGACAGCCCCGGACCCAGGAGGGGAGAGCAGCTGTGCGTCCAAGGGGGCCATGGTAGACAGGCTATTATCGCAAGCAGAAGATGACAAATCTCAGATGATGGTTTCGAGAAGCGTGTATGTGATGCCGCAGGTGAGGTATGGTTGATGAGGAAAGAGCCATCTATCCGTTGGCTGGGAATGGAAATTTTCGGATGGCGCCCGATGATAGGGTGGAGCCGCGAGATAACTTACACGAAAGTCGAATCGAAGCTTAAACATTGGCATTGCATGCAAAGTATTATCATTAATGGCATTCTATTCAAAATGCCTCTTAAAATAGGGGTATGAGAAGAAAAGACATTCGTAGCATTAGATCACATCAGCGTCACCGTCGTCTGGCCCAGCGGCGGACATGAGGCGCGGACTCCTACACACCCACTCATCGGGGAACTACAATCGCTCACAAAATTCCAGCAATGACCCAGGCAAATCCAACGACAGCGGCGATAGACCCAATCTCGGAGCGGGCACCACCAGCCTGCACGGTGTTGACAGGCTTGTTAGTCTGGCTACCGGGGGCAGTCGTGCTGATGATAGTTGGGACGGGCTTCTGGGGGCCGGTGTTGGTGCCGTTATTGTTTCGAGAACCAGTGCTACCAGCACCATTATTGCTAGATCCATCATTCTGGAGCTTCCCATGTCCGGTGCTGCCGCTGCCAGTGCTGCCAGATGGTTGGGAGCCAGCAGGCTCAGTCTGACCAGCCGGAGATCCGTTATCGGGATTGCCACTGTCACCTTTATGCTTGGGGTTGGCGCCCATTCCAACGCTGGGTCCAGGTAGAATACCAGTGTTTGGATTAGGGTCAGAACCGGGAGAAGGGTTGGAGCCAGGGACAGTGGTGGTCGGTGCGGACGATCCCGGACCGGAGCCAGCGGGAAGGGAGTTTCCGCCAGTAGCAGTCGGGTTGCTTCCGGCAGGGCCAGAGGAGTTGCCACTGCCGGGGGCAGAGTCACTTTTCGTCGACGGAGGGGAGTTACTGCTCTGACCAGGAGGAGATGGGCTACTGCTCTGCTCGGGAGGTGGTGAGTTGGTGCTGGCCGGAGGAGGCGACTCTGTGCTGATAGGCGTAGTGGGAGTAATGGTGCTAACTGGAGGAGGGGACCCTGTGCTCACGGGCGGAGCAGGACTGGCAGTGCTTTCCGGAGGCGGTGACCCAGTACTCCCGGGCTGCGTAGCCGTGGGGCTGCTTTCGGGGGAGGACGGCGTCCCGCTGCTCATAGAAGGAGTAGGTGAGACGGACAGGCTGGGAGTCGCGCTCGGTGAGCTGGGAGTTTCACTCGGTGAGCTGGGAGTGGCACTCGGAGAGCTGGGAGTAGCACTCGGAGAGCTGGGAGTAGCACTCGGTGAGCTGGGAGTTTCACTCGGTGAGCTGGGAGTAGCACTTGGAGAGCTGGGGGTAGCACTCGGAGAGCTGGGAGTAGCACTCGGGGAACCGGGAGTAGCACTCGGTGAGCCCGGAGTCTCACTCGGAGAGCTGGGAGTAGCACTTGGAGAGCCGGGAGTCTCACTCGGAGGGCTGGGAGTGGCAGTCGGCGATTGGCTGCCCGAGCCGGGCAGCTTGCCGTCTCCGATGCACTTGCAGTAGCCTTGGAAAGCTTCTTGGATAGTGTGTGCTTCGCCGGCACTGCAGGCATCCTCGGCGCAGGCGGTCAAATCTCTCGACATCGGGACCTTGATGCCGTCCCTGCATTGGCAGAGACCATCAGATGGGCCACATCCATGCTCATTAGAGACTTTGTCAAGGCACGCCCTCTACCAGCGGATGTTAGCGGTTCTTGAGCGTAAAATTGGTGTCTGGTATAGAATTCATCTCTTCGCTTACAGCACATTCCGGGACCCTGAATTCAGGACAACCAGCAAACATGTTGACGGGAGGTGCGACGCTCGTGGTAAGAGTCTGAGCCTCGACACCGAGCCGCATGAGAGCCAGCAGGCCCAAGGTATTGACAATGCTCTTCATATTAAAGATGAAAGCAGGCGGAGACACTGGCGAGGAATAAAGGCTGGGCTTAGATGTCCGAGTGACTCTATCAACCGGAGAGGAGAAGCGAAAGAGGAGCGTTAGGGAGGAGGTGCTTCATTGTTATATCAGGCTGCCGGTTCGCCTGCCTGCCCGCTAACACCTACACACAGAGTCTCGGAACTCGCGTAGACCCTGGTCTCTCGTCTACATCTTCCATGGGCGGTATTTCCACAAGTCTCAAAGTCATCACCCAACAGGGCTCCATCCCCGTGCATGCATGCATGCGAGGCAGACGCGGTCCAGAAGCTGCCTTTTTGCTGCCTGTCTCTACCGGCGAGCCCAGCTGAGAAGTTTTAGGTGGTTTGGGCGGGCAGGTTCCGCAAAATATTGGAAACGGGCAGGCTGAGAAATGAGAAAGAGGGAGGAAGGCCGTCGCTCTCTGTAGCCCATTTCACCTGTCTATCTGACAGCCTCAACCTTTTGAGAGCTTACCGTGCGAGCGGCCGCGTCCGGGAACGTTTGGGCCTTTTTCGGTCGAATTCTCCCCTTTGCTAACGACAGTCGCTTTCCACAGCGGTTTGATGAGAGCCTCGTCGGAGCCAGGGTGGCCGACGAGAAGAGCAAAGTCTTTGCTGTTACGGGTGGCAAGGTGTAAAGACTGCCGCATGCAGATTTTCTGGGTGAGACCTTTTTTAGACAATTACTGAAGCTGCGATGTACTGCCAGTGAGATGAGTGCCCAGGTACGGGCTGTTGCGCTTCTTCCTCAGCTCAGGTATCGCTATACTCCTGCGGGCTAGACTGCACCTAGCGACGGTATTCATCGGGAAATATCCGTATTCTGTACAATGATCAGGGTCGCTTCTGAGCTGCGGGGCGTCGACAAAGTAATAAATGACACTGCAGTGCAGCCGCATGAGGCATCCCATGCCACGTCCCCCAACCCTCGCAGCCAGACAGTCACAGAAGATATTGTATTGGCAGGCTTGGCACAGATTCGTTCAGTTCTCCCGCCAGCCACCCTCCGTTTTCTTCCCGTCCAGTGCAAGATCGCCCGTCTAGCTTGAGTTGGCACTGGCAACAGTTACCAATATCCCAAGCCGAAACTACAAAAGTAGCAGCCTCTGGTAATAGTACATACGAATAATGCCATCAGATTCCTACAAGAGCCCAAACATGCGAAGCCCGTGATGTGGGATGTGGAGAGCTTTGTTCTGCACGAGGCTGCCCATGGACAAGGGCCGAACCGCAAAGATTAATCCCTGATTTGTGGAGTCAAGTAAAGAACCAAAATTCCAGGGCTCATCAGGCTGCCAATGTCTTGATTCCCCTGTTTGTGCAGGGGTATTTGACAAACGGCCAACAAGGCTCGGAGTTTTTGATAGACCCGAGCCCAACATGAGACCCAACTATCCAATATCCAAGCTTCGGGAAATTCCCGCAAGGGGCGGGAAATAAATCGAGCGGTGTGGAATCTATGTGCCTGCAACTAAAGTTCCCAATATCTGGGCATATGGGCATCCGAGCCAACCGGTGTAGTTGGAGCTGCTCCTGTATTACTTCATTGGAATTCCACATGCACCCTCCCCCTTTGCTTGGCAACATGCAGTGTGCCTGCGACACTCTGCCAGCTGCAATTTTCGGACACTGCTGGATGATCTTGGGGACAATATTAAGAGTCCGGAAGAGACACTAATCCGTAGGGAAGAGTTGCCTGATTCTGGCTTGCGCCGCCAGTATGTATGCGTATGCCCGCAAGTTCCACATGCATCGGCTTTCCAGGGGATCTAGTTTCTTCTGTACATAAATCAATATTGAAAAGCATCCTGCTACATACGGCCATAGGCAGTAGAACNGGCGCAGGCGGTCAAATCTCTCGACATCGGGACCTTGATGCCGTCCCTGCATTGGCAGAGACCATCAGATGGGCCACATCCATGCTCATTAGAGACTTTGTCAAGGCACGCCCTCTACCAGCGGATGTTAGCGGTTCTTGAGCGTAAAATTGGTGTCTGGTATAGAATTCATCTCTTCGCTTACAGCACATTCCGGGACCCTGAATTCAGGACAACCAGCAAACATGTTGACGGGAGGTGCGACGCTCGTGGTAAGAGTCTGAGCCTCGACACCGAGCCGCATGAGAGCCAGCAGGCCCAAGGTATTGACAATGCTCTTCATATTAAAGATGAAAGCAGGCGGAGACACTGGCGAGGAATAAAGGCTGGGCTTAGATGTCCGAGTGACTCTATCAACCGGAGAGGAGAAGCGAAAGAGGAGCGTTAGGGAGGAGGTGCTTCATTGTTATATCAGGCTGCCGGTTCGCCTGCCTGCCCGCTAACACCTACACACAGAGTCTCGGAACTCGCGTAGACCCTGGTCTCTCGTCTACATCTTCCATGGGCGGTATTTCCACAAGTCTCAAAGTCATCACCCAACAGGGCTCCATCCCCGTGCATGCATGCATGCGAGGCAGACGCGGTCCAGAAGCTGCCTTTTTGCTGCCTGTCTCTACCGGCGAGCCCAGCTGAGAAGTTTTAGGTGGTTTGGGCGGGCAGGTTCCGCAAAATATTGGAAACGGGCAGGCTGAGAAATGAGAAAGAGGGAGGAAGGCCGTCGCTCTCTGTAGCCCATTTCACCTGTCTATCTGACAGCCTCAACCTTTTGAGAGCTTACCGTGCGAGCGGCCGCGTCCGGGAACGTTTGGGCCTTTTTCGGTCGAATTCTCCCCTTTGCTAACGACAGTCGCTTTCCACAGCGGTTTGATGAGAGCCTCGTCGGAGCCAGGGTGGCCGACGAGAAGAGCAAAGTCTTTGCTGTTACGGGTGGCAAGGTGTAAAGACTGCCGCATGCAGATTTTCTGGGTGAGACCTTTTTTAGACAATTACTGAAGCTGCGATGTACTGCCAGTGAGATGAGTGCCCAGGTACGGGCTGTTGCGCTTCTTCCTCAGCTCAGGTATCGCTATACTCCTGCGGGCTAGACTGCACCTAGCGACGGTATTCATCGGGAAATATCCGTATTCTGTACAATGATCAGGGTCGCTTCTGAGCTGCGGGGCGTCGACAAAGTAATAAATGACACTGCAGTGCAGCCGCATGAGGCATCCCATGCCACGTCCCCCAACCCTCGCAGCCAGACAGTCACAGAAGATATTGTATTGGCAGGCTTGGCACAGATTCGTTCAGTTCTCCCGCCAGCCACCCTCCGTTTTCTTCCCGTCCAGTGCAAGATCGCCCGTCTAGCTTGAGTTGGCACTGGCAACAGTTACCAATATCCCAAGCCGAAACTACAAAAGTAGCAGCCTCTGGTAATAGTACATACGAATAATGCCATCAGATTCCTACAAGAGCCCAAACATGCGAAGCCCGTGATGTGGGATGTGGAGAGCTTTGTTCTGCACGAGGCTGCCCATGGACAAGGGCCGAACCGCAAAGATTAATCCCTGATTTGTGGAGTCAAGTAAAGAACCAAAATTCCAGGGCTCATCAGGCTGCCAATGTCTTGATTCCCCTGTTTGTGCAGGGGTATTTGACAAACGGCCAACAAGGCTCGGAGTTTTTGATAGACCCGAGCCCAACATGAGACCCAACTATCCAATATCCAAGCTTCGGGAAATTCCCGCAAGGGGCGGGAAATAAATCGAGCGGTGTGGAATCTATGTGCCTGCAACTAAAGTTCCCAATATCTGGGCATATGGGCATCCGAGCCAACCGGTGTAGTTGGAGCTGCTCTGTATTACTTCATTGGAATTCCACATGCACCCTCCCCCTTTGCTTGGCAACATGCAGTGTGCCTGCGACACTCTGCCAGCTGCAATTTTCGGACACTGCTGGATGATCTTGGGGACAATATTAAGAGTCCGGAAGAGACACTAATCCGTAGGGAAGAGTTGCCTGATTCTGGCTTGCGCCGCCAGTATGTATGCGTATGCCCGCAAGTTCCACATGCATCGGCTTTCCAGGGGATCTAGTTTCTTCTGTACATAAATCAATATTGAAAAGCATCCTGCTACATACGGCCATAGGCAGTAGAACACACCGCGTCCCGTTTGCTCCGCTGAAGTTAAGCTATTGACCGGCAGATTAGTAGTTGGGTCGGTGACGACCAGCGAACACCGGCTGCTGTATGTTTTCTTTTTGCTGAATGTCCAGACACCCGGCTTTCATTTTCTGCGATTAAACGCGCCACCTGTCTCGTCTTCCATTTTACCAGGGAAACACTTTGCGATTCAAAAAAAAAAAAAATTAAGAGGAAGAAGGAAGATAAAAACAAAGGTTAGGAAAGTCTTCGAAAGCGGCCCTTGTTTTGGGGGGATAATTATTGCAAGCTCGCTGCGGTGTATGAGGTAGGATGGCATCACGTCAACGCGGGGCTACATTGAGTTCCTAGCTACAAACATTGCAGCAGTGTCAACTTACGCATCACATATTCAGGTTCATCCTGCCGTTTTTTTTTTTTTTTCGTGGCAGTTGAGTGATCTCGAAAGCCTTGGAGATGTCTGGTTTACATAGCGTGGCTACCAGCGGTACCGCCAAACCGCTACTGGACCACATTGTGATCCTCGCCGACCATCATGCACTCACCAGCATCGATGAACGACTCGACGGACTTTTCACCGTCGCACCGGGCGGCCGCCACGCCGATGGTTTGACTTGGAACCGTCTGATTCTCTTCGAAGATGGCTCCTATCTTGAGCTGATTGCCTTCCTCGACGCCGTTGACCCCGAAAAGCGCAAACAGCATCGCTGGGGCTCGCTCCGGGACGGCACCATCGTCGACTGGGCCTGCTCGCTGCACCAGGAGAAGGACTTTGAGCCTATTCAGGAGCAGGTTTTGGCTGCGCAGACGGGGTATGCGTACAGCGACCCGGTGCCGGGCGGCCGCGAGAAGCCGGACGGGACGGTGCTCAAATGGTCCATGGGCGTGGCGACGAGCCCGGACGGGACTCCGGCGTTCCCGGGGTCTCTGCCTTTCTGGTGCTTGGATAGGACGCCCCGTGAGCTTCGCGTCCCATACGAGAGCTCACCAGAGTTGACGAGTCATCCCTGCGGCGCCAAGGGCGTGTCGCGCATTGTCATTGAGGCGCCGGCCAACGACAGTTCACTTCTCCGTGATGTCTACACGGCGGTGTACGATTCGACGTCTGCGAGGGTGAGCAATGATGAATGGCCGTTTCATGTGCCATCCGGGGCGCGCATTGGCAGGCAAACAGTATCAATTACGAGGGGCTCTGGAGAGCAGCTTATTGAGCTAGCATTGTCAGGTGGAAAGAACAGTCCGTCATCCGTGGAACTACTCCCAGGGCTCATTGTCAAGATCGAAAGTTAAAGACGTAACATGAAGACAGCTCCTCTCACTCTAGACAGACGGTACCATTCTAACGTGGACGCCAATTGTAGGCAGTAGCTGGTCTAGGGTAGGTTGCTTTAAATGAGTATTATGAGAAGGTCACCACAGCAGTAGTCCCTAGACCTGCTTTTAATATGTTGAGCATTGAAATGGATACTGATATCTCTTGTTTATCAGGTACAATGGTTATCTTATATATAGCCGAGGCGCTGTATTTCGAGTAACACTGTTGTAACTGGCCGTACTGCAGCAACCGTCGCTCCACTCTTTTCTCCCCAGCTTGTCGCAAGAAACGCAACGTCGCGTCGCCCAACCGCACAACACAGCTCGTTAGGCCTCGACCGTGGAACATACAGTGTCATCAACGACCACTTCCCCCCCCCAAAACCCTCAAGAACCCAATTGGCCGATCGCAGCAATGCCCGACCACGAAGCTGAGAGCACCAGCGCGCGCGATGACGCCTCAACCGTCGAGGTCGAGATTGCAGCGGGCAGCGCCGATGTTGAGATGGAGGGTACTGGCGCGACGGCCGAGGAGACACCCTATGAAAAGGGCCCCGTCGAGGATGCCGAGACGAGCGTCATCCAAGAAGACCCTGTCGCGGAGACACGCCCAAGCTTCATCGAGTACCTGGCGAGCCCCGTCGTGACGCTGCTTGTCGGCCAGGCGTCGCAAACAGTCTTGACGGCGCACCAGGCGCTGCTGACCAAGAGCCCGTACTTTCAGCAGATGTGCCAGAGCTTCGTCGACGACGGCAGCGTACGTGTCCATACACACCGGCGACCAATTGGGCGCCGCCCCCGTCCGCAGCCGTACCAGTCTCGCTAACCGTTCGACAAACTTGCAGCCGCGCTCCATCGAGCTCCCCGACGAAGACTACAACGCCATGGGAAGTTTCCTCGAGTTCCTGTACACCGGCGAGTACTTCCCGCGCAAGGTTCCCGGGCAGCGCGTGCTCGAGCACGACCCGAGCGCGCCCGGCATCGACGACAACGGCGACCACTTGCTGCGCCACGCGCGCATCTACACGCTCGCCGACAAGTTTGGCATGGAGCTCCTCAAGAAGCTGGCCTCGTCCAAAATTCACTGCATCAACTCGACGGCCCGCGGCGAGCTCGCCTACGCCCGCTACGTTTACTCCCACACCGCACCCGAAGACAACTCCGTACGCGCGCCCATCGCCAGCTTCTGGGCCGCCCGCTCGCACGCCCTCCGCTCCGAGGCCGAGGTCGAGTTCAAGAGCCTCTGCTTGGAGCACCCGCAGTTTGGTTATGACGTTTTGAGTAAGTTCCTCCTCGCGTTGGTGGCTGGGTCTGGCGTTTCCGCGCGAGAGAGCTCCGCTGCATTCCCGGGTCGGGGTATTTGCAGTCGCAAGAGGAGACGGCCAAGAAGATCCGCGGAAGAAATGTCCATGAAGCTGACTTACCGTTTTCCACAGCCCGTGTTTTGGACGACAAGCTCAAGAGAGAGCGAAACGAAAAGATGCACCCAGCTACGACAGGCAGCGGCCGCAAGCGCTCGAGACTCAGTTCAAGCGCCCATTAGAAGGGCAGTTGGCTGGGAATGTAAGAGTAGAACCGGTGCCATAATATTGGTTGAATGTACGCACACGATATATTACGACACCGGAGAAGCACCATGTACAGTACACCATATAGGCCATATAGGGGACGGCGTGTTTAGGACTGCGAGCCGCGCACTGGTGTTCTATTAATAATTGGGCCTGTCACGCGCGTTGAACCTGTAACGCACTTTGGATCATCCAAGTAGCCAGCTGGGCCGAATGTAATGTCTGTATCCGAATATCGCGCAACCTGGCACGGATAGCTTTGTGCCGTGGGTCACAAGAGGCCGCCTTTCCGTCAAGAACTGTGTGTGACTCGCGATCGCGCAGAAGAAAGATGATTCTAATATGCGCGCCATTAAAGCTGTTAGTTGACCAGCCAAGGACTGTGATTGTTGCCTGCTGTTCCCGCCCAGGAATCCATCGGCATAAGCGGCTCATGATCGAGGTACAGACTCCAGACACCGCCAGCAGACAAGTAGACACGGCGAGTTTCAGGTGTAGGTAGTTTTTGTGTTACTTGTGAATTCTATTTTGTAGCAAGCTCTCGCGTTCTTGCTTTGGACTCAAGTTCGACAGTGGCCAGCAGCTCGCCATGAGCATTCCTTCATTGAAGCTTGAACTGGGCAACGGGGGGATAATTTCCGACGGCTTTATTACGGACACTAGATAGCGTCACATCGCAGAAAAGGCCTATTTGTGGAAAAGGGACCCGAACGCCGGGTCGTCTGAAGGCGACCTAAGGCACCAGGTCCAGATTGTCCGTCTCGTCTCTTCACCCTCAATGCTACCGGTGCAGTGCAGGTGACAGAGCGACGATCACTGTCCAATATCAGTATGAGAGAGATAAGTGTTGATCCCGCATTTTGTTTCCAGTCTGTAAATCCACTGGGGAGGGCATGGTCGATAGAATGTTGCGTTTGAGTGCGTATGGTGTCATCACATTCGCCCCATCAGGCATGATTCCTTGCAAGCTACCGTGGAAGGACTGTGGCTGGGCTGTACGAAGATGATAAACGAGGGATATTACGAGCAGTGCAGATAGTTTCATAAATACCGTCGCAGTAGGCATGTACGGGTTCTTCGCTGAAATGCAGAGCGGGATGGTTGCAGCGAGTCCACATAATTGCATCCAGTCGCCCGTGATCAGCCTGTTTCTTATCCGTCGTCGGGCAATTTCAGAACCATGCGCCCTATCGCGCCAGCAGCTGGCCGAAGTCGTCACGCTGAATTTGGGTTGGAAACGCGCAAGGTCTGGCAGCTATGTAGCCACTCGGCCACCCGTTTCAGACTGGTGGCGAGCCCTACGGACGTGCGTGGGAGTAAATCACGGATATCGGCACAGGCAGCAGCGTCATTGGCGTCCCTCCCCATTTCGAGCGTTCAGGGATCAAGGGGAATTCTGGCAGCCAAACAGTTTCGCGTCAGATGCAAGGTAAACAATCCGCTTCGGATTCGGATGTGGTGGACTGGACGGCTGCTTCTTGCCTGCCGAGTAAGAGCGAGCTGAATAGCGGGGTGCAGAATCGTGCCTCAAGTGCGGAATAGATGTGCGAAAAGGAAGGTGCATCAGCTCTCGTAGAAGAACAATCACTCGGCAAAGTCGGCTAGAGAGGGGGGAGGGAGAGACGCTGGCCGGCTGGCTAGGCAACTAGTTTCTGGCAGTTACGACTGTGTACCGCGTCGGCCCCGTGCCCCGCGATTTGAGACTCCCTAGTTGGCTAAAGGGCAATATAGTCGTTGGCAGGCTTGGATATCACTGCCGGCGGAGATAGAATGAGAATAAGCGATGGCTAAGCCAGCGGTCTTGTGACGGGTTGCCGTTGTCTGCCGGTTGGTTCATGGGAATAAGGCATCCTGCAAGCCGGTGGGTGGGAGGTCCTGCTTGACAACTCGTCTGTTATTACAAGCTTCGTTTCTGGCAAAAAATTCACAGGTCCGTACGAAATCGAGATGGCCCTCGCAGAGAGTCGAAATCGAAACCGGGCTTGGCTTTGTCCAGATTTATCTGATCGCTTGGCATCTTGGCATCGTCGCCTGGCGGCCGAGGCTGCTAAAGATAGGACCGGAGATGTTCCTCTGCCTCGGGGTCTCTCTTGGCTGCATAGTTGACGGGTTACGGAGCATCGGACAGGGTTGGCTAGGGCAATGCGAGCCACGGTTTTGGTTGGAGCGGAGAATAGGGCGCTCTCGTTGGTGACATGGATGGTGGTGGGTGGTCAACAAATGCCGCTTGAATCGGAGTGGACGGCACACATCAGTGGGCCTGGCTGTGGACTTGTGATCAGTCAGATGTATGTTGATGAATGCGTGAATGCTTGAAGAAGCATGTTTAATTTTTACTGTATTGCTGTCTGCCAGTCGTGCCGATGCCAGCTGTAATAAAGCGCCTGGTTGCCAGCTGTCACGATAGCACCTACAAGCCAGCTGGCTAGCGACTGCAAACACCGTTAGTAGCTTCATCTGGAACCGGATAGCGCGTAGCCTCCCCTCCTTCTTATCTTTTTTTTTTCCCATTCAACACAGCACATGCAATTCTCTACAATTACTGATAAGAACGGGAAGACATCACCACTGTTCTAACACCAATCGCTTTCGTCACTCGAACACTTGCCCACACCAGTTGGTGCCAACACAAGCTCCACCGTACTGCTACCACCCGTCCCCGACTCTCGATGAAACCCCATGAGGCAAAGAGCGTAATCACGCTTCAGAGCCAAAGAGCCAAAACCAAAAACTCTCTAGGGGCCCCGCTGGCGCTGCATTCAGGTAGCCGTGAATGGACTGGACCAGGTCATGCTGGAGACCTGACTAGGGTTTCGGGGGCTCGTCAAGTCCTGAGTTGGAGCAGGAAGCCGTCAACCCGATTGCCTGCAGGTTGAGACAACACAGAGCACAGAGCACAGAATACAGAGCGGGTAGGATTTTGAGTGAACTGAAGAGAGAAAATGAAAACGGCCTCGACATCCAGCCAACGATCCCTAGACCACAAACACACTGCACTGCACTGGCAGGACCACCATCCATGGGCCCGCTTCCACATCCACACCACTACCACCCGCCACGGCGCATTGGCTTCCCACCATGCCTTCCTCTGGTACAGTCTGGCGCAGGGCATCTCGGATAGTCGGCAGCGGACCCAATCGGCTCCTCCCGCCCACAAGACTCTGAACGGCATTCCACGGTGCACTCATCTCGCGCCAGGTGCCGGTTATCCGTGCTTGGTAGGGCCTTGCGCCACTCAGGCTCTGCGTGCGCTGTCTTTGGTGGCCCATGAACCCGCCCTGCGCGATGTCGTCCTCGTCCCCTTGCGGGGTCTCGGAACGCATGGCAACTTTTCGGGGAAGTCGTGCGTAACGGCTACTTTTATCTCTGCAGCGTCCCGTACTTCTTTTCCCGAGGCCATCTTGTTTTGTTGATTTCACTTCGACACATCGACACCTCGACACTTCGACACCACCAACCAACTCGAAACCACTGCAAGCCATGGCCTTGGCTGCCTGACTACCGCCCTGACGGCACCCGATTACAGGCCTCGCAATAACGTCTCAGAATCCCGCCGCCACCCCGAGTTCAAACATTCCGCGTCGCCGTCGTCACGGCCGAAAGAAGAAAAACGACATAAATCAACCTTCGAATTCTCCCCCCACCTCATCGCCTCTCTTCCCTCCCAGTTTCACCACTATGAACAGCGGCATGGAGCACTTGTCCGTCACGACAGCCAGCATTGGCCTCTTGGCTGTCGGCGGCAAGATTCTCGACATGCTGCTGGAATTGAACACTGTTCTGGCACCAAGCACGACCCTCATCAACGAAGCCATGTTGGAATCAAAGCAATGCCGTTCCTCTGCTCATATTTTATACAAAACTCTCTGTCTACTCGAATCCGCGCGTCTCCCGTTCCCTGAGCGCAGCACGTGGATCCAAGCTGATGACGTCGTCGTTACTATGGCTGACACCGTCTTGGCTTTTTCGGAGATGCAAGATGTGTGCTACGCCATCGAGAATCTACTTTCAGCTTCAACCGCGCACCAGACAATTTGCGAGAAGTTTGATCCTAAGCTCCGAAGTCTGTGCGCGCGCATCCGCTGGCACAACCTCTCCATGACTATGATGACGACCGTTCTTCAATGGTAAGCCCATATTGTAGCGGAAATCGGATTCTTTAGACAAGAATTGGTTGCTAACAGCATTTATCTATTGTAGCCCTGGTCTGGTTGACGCCGAAAACAGCCGGGCGAGCTTGGAAAAGCGCATTATTCGCTTGCTTTCCTCCAACTCCCAACTCGCCAACCGTATGCGAACACTAATTGATGTATTCGCCAACATTCACGGGCCTGCTGGGTCTCTCGTCAATTATCGCCTAGCTGCACAGCAACCGCCTTTGGAGGAGCAAGCTGTACCGTCGTCTAGCTCACAGGGATCCGCACGGCGCAGAACGTGGTCGACGCTCTCCGGCTACACCTTGGCCGACATGCCCATCATGTCCGTCATTCCAATTCCCGTGACAACCGGGGAGCTGCTTGACGGCGATAAATATTACACATTCGAGTTTGCGCGTCGGGTCAGCCACGATTTGAGTGAGCTCATGAAAGCCGAAGCCGGCCAAGGAACGAGTCGCTCGCTGGGGTTCATCCTGGGAAAGCCTGCAGACTTTACGCACTACAGCAATAGCACCAACGAGAGCAAGGCCGCCTCAGAACCGATAATGCCCTCGACTAACCCAACTGTCGTTGTCCCTCAGCCGCGAAAGAAGAAGCGGTGGCGGTGACTACTTATGGGCAAGGGTCGTGGCACCGCGTCTTGCAAATCGGATTAACTGGCAAGCCGATGATACGGCTTATGGCAGTAACCAACGCAGCCAGCACCATAGATGACAGATACGGTGGTGACGGGTATCTGGCATTGTCCTCGCCCCCCTGAAGCTCATCGCCCGACAAACAAACTACAGCGGAGTACAGTACGGATGCCAGCGAATGTGATATAATTTCTTTTTTGTTTTGAAAAATTAGCGGGTTTGGTTTCGATCGGCGAATAACAAATTCTGGGTCGAGGTCACAGATATGGTCTATATTCAAGTTGCATTTTCACTGCAGAGGCGTTTGGGATGTGGCGGTCTTCATGGAGTTGGGCACCCAATGCTAGCGGCAGCAAGGCAGGGTTCAATGAATATTTCACAATACATGAAAAACAGCAGTCATACGAAGATGACACCGCAGTAGATTATGTGTTGAGTCGTTGTGTCTAGCGCTGGAAGAACGCAGATTTCGAGTCAGGCCCATTGTATGAATCCAATTGCGGATGGTACGGTTCGGGTGCTGTAAGATAACTGATTTACCGGGTAAAGATTTGCACAAACTGGTAAATACGGTTCTCTGCAGGATCGCATGGAGAAAGTGAGCCGTGCTCCAGAAGTACTGTCGACAACATGCTCATCATGTAGAGTCTACGGTGTCTACAAGACTGCTACAACATGATGGCGAATCCAGGACCTTAATATAGGGTATTATGTTCAGAAACCGATTTTTAATTCTGATTGACTATTAAACCCTCGAGAAACGTGTATGGTCTCTCATTCACAGAGCATGAATCCCATTCAATGACCCCCATCAATCCCATCACAGAACATAAGCGGCAATGGCGGCAACAGCGGCAGCGAGGCCGAAGCTGTTGACATTGCCGGAGCCAGTTGAAGGAGGCGCGGTCGAGGTAGGCTTGCTGCCAGTCGCAGAGCCGGTCATGGAGCCGGTCGCGGAGCCGGTCATGGAACCAGTCATGGAGCCGGTCATGGCGCCGGTGCTGGTAGGCATCATGGAGCCAGACGAGGTCACGGAGCAGTTTCCGGGCGCCACGGCCTGTTCATAGGCGTTGCACACGGCATCCTTAGCCTCCGGGCAGCTGGACTTGATGCAGATGGCCTGAGGCTGGGGGCCCTTGCCCTTGATGACCTCGGCGGGGGCGCTGCAGCGCATGTTGAAGGTATCGCCCAGCGCCTTTGCGACGATGGCAATGTCGTCCTGGGCGACGCCGAACGAGGCGGCCGCCATGCCGACTTGGGTGATGAAGTAGCCCATCTCGGCCGGGCCCAGGTTCATGAACTTGTGCACCCTGTACATGGAGGGACTCCCGCCGTAGGCGTCGAAGCCGGGCATGCCCTGCTTGGTGCATCCCAGCAGCGTGCCAAAGAACTGGTACAGGTGAGTGAGGAGAAAGCTGCGATGGTGTTAGATCGGTGGCCTGCAAAGTGCGTGAGCGTCAAACGTACTATTGGTTGGACTTGTTGTCATTCGCGGGCATGTTCTTCATCAGGGGCTCAGCGCCGCCGCCGTCGAGGAAGTTCACGCAGGAAGTCTTGTTGTTGCGGTTGCTAGAGGCGAGAGCACCGTTGAAGTACGGCGCCAAGTTGACCTTGGTGCCATCAAACTCGCCCGGTTTGAGAATGCCCGGGACGGAGACATTGACATTGGGCATGGTGTCTGCGTTGTATTAGTATAGGCCTGGTTTGATATGGACTTCTGTATATAAAGCAGGGCGTAGACTCACAGTTGCCAATCACAACAGTGTTGACGAGGAGAGTTAGGAGAGTTGCCTGGTTGTCGGCAGTGTTGTTCTTGAGGAGAGCCGTGGTATAGTAATCGCAGATGGGTGTGTCTGAGGGACGCTGGGCATTGGCCACAGCGGCCACGGTAGCGATGGCAATATTTGAGAAGCGCATTTTGATCTGTAGAGGATGCTGCGATGGTCTGTTGCAACTATGAATTTCCAGTGCCGTTATTCGCGTAGGAAGGAGTAGAAGGGCAGGTAGGTGTGAGGAGACAGACAGTAGCAAGGTCTTATAAGCAGCAAGTGTGTAAACACGAAAAGGCGGATTCTCCCGTCATTGGGAAGGGATGGTTCAACCCTAGCAGAGGCCACCGCCGGCACAGCCATGCCGTACGGCTGGAAGAGCTGCAATGCCTTCCAATGCCTTGGTGGGCTGTGCCGTGACGAGAGAGCAGCGCACCCCCCCTGCCCCAGACTTGATCAAGCCGGCTGTCCAGGATTTCCCAAGTGTATGTATGTACGTCGGATGGCTGACGACCCGTCCGCTGATGCCCGGGCTAGCACGAGGGAGTGGATAGAAGTCAGTGAAATGAGAAGCAACCCAGCCTGTTCTGCAGCTACACATTGAGGCTTAAGCTTTCACGTTCATGTCTATATCTTTGGTGAAAGGTGTTTTTCTTCTATCGTCTTTCTAATTCAGAGATTGAGAGTTGTTCCAACTAATATCGCGCACAGCCGCAGCCGCCGCCGCCGCATCTTGTCAGCAAGTCGAGGGCACAATAACACGACAACAATGTTGGGATAGTTGGTTTTCTGAGAGCCAATCACAGAGGACGTAATGATTATTACGGAGATTTGGAGTGAGCGTAGTAATCGGGAAAGAATGCATGTCGCCCTGGGATCGAGTGAAAGGCTCTTGTAAGCTGTTCCCGATGTGGTATGTGTCAATGACACCCACATTCTCCAGACGCCAGTCCAGGATCCTCTCTAGTCCAGATGAGGGCAACGCACGTAGGTCATGACGGGTTGCCCATGTCCAATATTGGCCTCGTTGGAGGAATTCTGGCAGATGGCTGAACATCGTGGCTGCGCTGGGGTTTTTGTTTAGCATAGCTTCGAGCTTCAGATCATTGCACAGCACCTTGATGCACTCATTCTCGGAATGTTAAGGTGCGCGCTTCTACTTCCTTTTTTCATTCACGGAGAAACATCAGCTCGTCATTGTGTGTTTCTTTTCCCGCTTTGCCCTTGAACAGGGATGACAGATGATTCCAAACAGGATCTGCTTGATTGGTTGACCTGCAGGGAGCCGCGTACTAATTGGGCGGAACTTGAACTATCCGGGCGAGAAAGACAGCTGCCAGCCAAGTGGGAAATGAGACCAATAGCTCAAACAAACCAGTCTAGCGGGAATGTCTGTGTTATTTTTGCCTCCGAATAAAAAGCAGGTATTTGTATTGCTCGAGTACTCCTGTCGACCACCTGCCTCTACCTACCTCCGGGAAGCATTGTTCAGTTGCCCTGCTTGCTAATCGGCTAATATATCCCAAATCGCTATTGCTATGCAGAAGAATGGCAAAGACTCAGATCGTTTGCTTCGTGAACGCTCAGTTTGCATGGCGATTCGCTTGAACTTTACAAGCGAAAACATCAGGCCGCCGGCAGATCTCCCGCAGAAATAAATCTGGAAAGTGGGACAGTCAATCTCCTTCCCCAGACCTGCAGGAAGCCAATGAGATGGATTGTGTCGCTCCCCAAGGCAAAGTAGTAAGTAGCCTTGGGCTCGGCTGGTCGCGCAGTAGGTGACTCGGACATGATGATCGGTGGAGGAGCCGGGGCGTTCGGATGCAGAGCTCTCCGGACGGCTAGCAAAGAGCCGGCGCTGTTAGCTCTGCTACGCAGGAGCACTAGCCACATAGCTTTGACCTGTTGAGAGACACATCTAGTTGCGAGGCGTATGCCGGTGCGAGTGCACTCCAACATGGCGGCCTCTCTCGCAAATGGCCGGTCAATATCCCGCTTTGCGCCAAGTTTCAAGTTGCAGGAAAACAGATGATGAAATCTACACACCACACACGCAAACGTTGGCGCCCGGGAATGGCCTGAATTAAAATTGGCGGTGGACAGCAGACCTACTGCTAACCTAAATTGCGATCCAGAATGTGAAAAGAGAAAGGGGGGGGGGGGGGGGGGGGGGGGGGGGGGGGGGGGGGGGTTAACAAGCGGCGGCCGGAATGGCCCGTCCTTAATCACCAATCGCTGGCCAATTTTTATCCGTCGTGGTCGCTTCTATCCGCCCTCAGAAGATATGTAAAACGTTGTGTCCGAAGCAAAGAGGAAAGGAAAAAAAATTTATCTACCAATTTTACAATAGAAGAGAACAGTCACACAGCAGCAGAATCCTTGCACCAACCCCATGTATTACGTCAGCGTCTAAACCACTGGCTCGCCCCTGGTTCTACTGCTACCAACCAATACCGAAACCATTTGTCCTCCCATTTCCTATCTCGCTTCTGTATAACAACGGCCCGCGCCTGTTTACCTACCTAGTACAAAAAGCCCTCATGACCAGTCGATGTCAGTCGTTATATCCCCCCACCAAACGCTCCTTGTTTCGGACCAATACGATTGCCTCGGCTGCCATTGCGGTCTGTCGCCTGCCTTTGGAATTAGGCTATCCGCAGTCGTCACATATGTCGAGTTGAGATACATCAACGGCACAGGGTTCATGCCCGCCCCGCTGCGCGGAACCATGGTCTTCTTTTTACCACGCATCGCCTTGTTCAGCAAACGGCACGCCATCTTGGCCGATATATCGGTACCCAACGTCCAACTAGCGTCATAATACCCGATGATGGCGACACAATTCGGCAGGCTATCGAGCATGCATCCCTTCCAGACAAAATGCTCGCTGAGTGTAAAAGATGTGCCGTCCACCGAGATTCGAATACTACCGCCGAATCGCAGCTTCAACCCCGTGGCAGTCACAATGATATCAGGCTGGAGCTCCGGGCCCGTTTGAAGCCTGATGCCCTTGGCTGTCACGCGATCAATATAGCCTGTCTTTATGCTCGTCTTCCCCTGGCGAAGAATTTCGTAAAAGTCGGAATCGGGCGTGAGACACAGGTTCTGGTCGAAAGGCTCATATTTGGGTGTGAAATTGGGTTCGATGGACTGATCCCAGGTGAGTTCGGTTCGGGTACGGAAAAGCAACACGACCCAGGCGAGTCTCGGAAACAGCCGACAGAAGCGCACGAAGATGAGCATGAATAGAATCCACTGCCATCGAATCACCCGCGACGCCAAGTCCTGCGGCAGTACCAGCTTGGTCAGAGATTGCACTGCGCTCTCGGACGGCACTGAGGTGATGTAGGTTGGCGAGCGCTGCAACATCGTGACGTGGGCTGCCCCTCTCCGGGCTAGGGTGGGCACCAGGGTGATGGCTGTGGCACCGGATCCGATGACGACGACGTTCTTGCCACGAAAGTCAAGGTCCTTCGGCCAGAACTGCGGGTGCACGACAGTGCCCTCGAAGTCTCCCAGGCCTGGGATCTTGGCCTGCAGGGGCGTCTCATAGTCGTAGTAGCCTGTCGAGAGCAGCACGAATCGACACCGGATGCGCTCCGTCTTGGCAGTGGTGTCGGCAGCAGCTGTGTTTGTGGCTCCCAAAGTCCACGCTCCGGTTGTATTTGACCAACTCATACTGTCCACCCGGCGGTTCAGCTTGGTGTGCTTGTCCAATCCGTGCTCACTCGCCGCATCCTTGATATACTGGAGGATCTGAGCCCCGGTAGCAATGCTCTTTCCCTTCCAAGGGCGCCATGGAAAGCTGTACGTGTAGAGGTCCGAATCGGAACGAATCCCTACTGAGTGTTAGTGGCATGCGTATGTATGGATTTGCTCGTACCTGCAGAGGCGTCGATCCGTTTTGGGTTGTACGAACCTGGGTATTGAAACAGACTCCATGTGCCTCCGATTTCATGACGACCCTCGAGAATACAGTAGCTCAGTCTGGGGCATCTCTCTTGCAAGCGATAGGCAGTGCAGATACCAGCGATGCCGGCGCCGACAATGACCACATCATAATCATACGGGAGATCCATGTTTTGTCTTTAGTTGCTTCGTCTTGGTTGTCTTGCTTTCCCTATACTGTTGAGGATAGCCAAGATCATCGCCAAAGCTTTGTGCACTCGGACAAATCTTATATAACTTTCCGTCTAGTAGCCCTGTCGTCCAGCAGCCCAGTCGTGAAGGAGTTACAACGGCAGACATTGCGAGAAGGCAAGCCTCGGTCGTTGGTGGGTGCGCATGTGAGAGTTGGTTCCCCCCTCACTGGCGGAGTTAAGATTGGGAAAACCCGCCACAAAGATTATCTTGATATACAGTTTTCCATGGAGATTGTTTGACTCAAGCCGAACATGCGAGTACCGATACCCGGGCGGTTGGCTCCCGCCCGGGCTAAATCGTCGGCCGGGCCGGGTTAGTCTTGGGCCGGCCTCGGTGAACCCCATTTCGGTGTATATCAACCATGTCCTGGTGTGGATTAGTCTAAATTCCGGCGCACAAGAGGGCGCGCCAGATCCCGACTCCGTTCTATTCAAGATCCTAGCGCGGGTAGGGGAATCGAGGCAGGCATCAATGGCCATTAACGTGGATCAGGTGTCAAGTGGGAGGGAGGCAGAAGCTGAGTATAAAGACTTGGCAATTATTGGGTTTCTGTATTTATACGTCTCTACTGTTTTTCGTCCTTTTCTTCCATCAAATTTGAAAAGGTTGTATATTACTTCTTTCATTGCTAGACTGCCACCGCTGTCACTTACACCTTATTCGCCAGTCACGCCTCGCGTTCAGCACACAATGGGACACCCCCTCGAACTGCAGCTAGAGATTGCAAAGCCCATTACTCTCAAATGCGGACTGACACTACCCAACCGGCTCGTCAAGGCAGCCATGGCTGAGGGCTGGGCGGACAAAGACAGGCAGCCGCATGCAGACCTTGTCGAGACGTATGGTCTATGGGCCGATGGCGGCTGGGGCATGATCCTGACGGGCAACGTACACATTGACGCCGCCTACCTGTGCACGCCAGACGACTGCGCCGTCAACGACGCGCTGACCGCGGCGCAGCACGTCTCGTCCTGGTCGCGGTGGGCAGAGACGGCCAGCAGGGCCGGCACGCCGACCATCCTGCAGATCAACCACCCCGGCCGGCAGTCGACGCTCGGCTCCGGGTCCCGGGCATACCTGGCCAAGACGGTGGCGCCGAGCGTCGTGCCCGTGAACCTGGGCTCCGGGCTCGTCGCCAGGGCGTCCAGCGCCGTCGTCTTTGGCCGGCCGCGGGCCCTGGCGGAGCCGGAGATCCGGGACGTCGTCGCGCGGTTCGCGGCCGCCGCGCGGATGGCGCACCAGGCGGGCTTTGCCGGCGTGCAGATCCACGTCGCCCACGGATATCTCCTGGCGCAGTTCCTGTCGGCCAAGACGAACAGGAGAACGGACGGCTACGGGGGCTCGCTGAAGAAGCGCGCGAGAATCGTGGTCGATGTGATCAACGCTGTGCGTGCAGAAGTGCCTAGTGGCTTCTGTATTGGGCTCAAGATTAATAGCGTCGACCACCAGAGCCCTGGGGAGCTTGCCGATTGTCTTGAGCAGTTTCGAGACATTGTCGATGCTGGTGTTGATTTCCTCGAGATCAGCGGCGGTAACTATGAGGACCCCCAGGTATGTTATTTTAGAAGAATTCATTTAGATTGGACAATTATGTTTCCTCCTGATGCTTCATGCGTAAGTGGCTAGCTAACAAGCCGCCCTCAGAACATGGTTTCCACCACGGCCGCATCGCAGGGAAAGGTGTCTCCCAGCACAGCAGCCAGGGAGGCATTCTTTCTCGAGTTCGCTAAAGCAGTCCGCAAGGCTTTTCCGGATATCCATCTCATGGTAACTGGCGGCTTCCGCAGCCGGCTCGGTCTCGATCACGCCGTCAAGTCCGGTGCCTGCGATATGGTGGGCATCGGGCGGCCATCCGTCATCGACCCAAAACTTCCACATACCGTCGTATTCAATCCTAGAATTGCCGACGAGGACGCCAGATTGACAACCAAGAATTTTTCACGCTCTTGGCTTGCGTGGCTCCTTGGCGTCAAGGGAATTGCCGGAGGCACTGAGACGGTGAGACGCCCAGATCCCCCACCACCTGCTCGCAAAAGCACACCTCTGCAGATGAGGTTTAACAAATGCTAACGGAAGTGCCTATTCAGCTCGGTTATGTTTCGGAGATTCACAAGATGGTAGCGGTAGCAAATGTATAGATACAGACAAGTCCTCGTTTAGTCCTGACTCTATAGGGTGCGAGGTGCGGGCTTGAGTGGTGCAATGGGGTGGCTCGCTTAGACAAGATCAGTGCGTTTAATCTCTCTCATTTATCTGATACCGAAGGCTTCATGAAACAGTGGCGAGCATGTGAGCTAGAATACCGAGACATGTCCATCGACAATCTGCATCAGTCTCGCACGGGTGTAGTGCTGCGCACCTGAGACGCGATAGCGACATGTATACTAGGATACTCCGAGAGCATATCATTAAAAAAAGGATAGAAATACGGTAACCTCGGCTGAGGAATATGCTCAAAATTGTCGCGGGCGCTTCGATTTGCGTCATCGTCATCAGCCCAGGTGACGAGGATGCAGACCTCGGCTCGCGGTAACAAGTTGGCAGGTAATGCATGCGCTCGGAGATAAGAGGTTATTTACGGCACCTTCCAAATCTCTATTCTCCGTGAGGAAGTAGTCAAGAGGGTTGAAACGGAAACCGGAGGAGTTTATTCGGCCGGCGGATATGGGGCACTCCTCAGAAGCAGCTTCATGGGACTCGGTAGCTGTGATATATAAAGAGAGATTGGCATACAACTTACCAGAATGGCCCATGTCTATACATATCGTTTCTTCCCCTCTTGATTTTAATTCAACGGGTATACTCAAATCAACTTTACTTCTATGCCACGATAGGTGCAGCCATGGCCTCCACAAGCGGCGACATCGACCTAGACCTCGTCATTATTGGAGCGGGCATCGCGGGTATCAATGCAGCGTATCGCTACCAAGAATTATCGCCAGCCGGAAGCTCCTATGCCGTTCTTGAGGCACGAGACTCTATCGGTGGCACCTGGGACCTGTTTCGGTATCCCGGTATCAGATCCGACTCTGACATTTTCACGTTCGCCTTCCAGTGGAATCCGTGGCCCAGAAAGGAGGCGCTAGCAGACGGTCGTGACATCAAACAGTATTTGATTGACTCGGCAGAAAAGACGGGTGTGACGAAGAAAATTCGTCTCGGCCACAAGGTGACGTCGGTGAATTGGGAGTCGGGGGCATCGCGATGGAAAGTCATCCATAATGTACCGGGAGGCACGGAGCCTGTTGTGCTGTACAGCCGCTTCATCTACCTGGCCACGGGATATTACGATTACCAAGAGCCGCTCCAGACGACAATTCCCGGGATCGGCGACTTTCAGGGCGACGTGATACACCCACAGTTCTGGCCCAAAGACTACGACTACGAGGGCAAGAACGTCGTGGTGATTGGAAGTGGTGCGACGGCGGTCACGATCGTGCCCTCGATGACGGATAAAGCCAAGCATGTTACGATGCTACAGCGCAGTCCGACATATATATTCCCCCTCCCGTCGCGCGGGCTTCTTTCGTCCGTCGTCTTCACAGTGCTGCCCTGGGTCGTCGCGTACTGGCTGCACCGGGTCGGCTGGATTCTCCAGACCATCTTTATGATTGCGGCCTGTCGAACATGGCCTGGACTGTCCAAGCGGTACATTCAATATGAAAACGCCAAGCTACTGCCAGAGGGCGTACCGTGGGATCCGCACTTTAACCCTCGCTATAAGCCGTGGGAGCAGCGCCTCTGCGCGGCTAGAGACGGCGACATCTTTGCAGCGCTCCGCTCAGGAAAGGCAAGCGTCGTGACGGATACAATCAAGTCTGTCACGAAGAACAGCATCTCCCTAACATCGGGCGAGACGCTCTTTCCGGATACCATCGTCACCGCCACAGGGTTGAAGCTCCTCTTCGCGGGTGGCATCACAGTCGCTGTGGACAACAAGGTGGTTGATTACGCCAAATCCTTTTTGTGGAAGGGCACGATGCTTCAAGACGTCCCGAATCTGTTCTTCACCATAGGATTCGAGGACGCCGCGTGGACGTTGGGATGCGATTGCGCTGCGCGGTTGGCTCTCCGTATCATCAACGAAATGGTCGACAAGAAGGCGACCGTCTCGGTTCCTCGAGTCGATCCCTTGTCTGCGTTTATGACGCCCAAGCCGCTATTTAGTCTGTCGGCGACATATCTCCAAAAGGTCAACGAAGAGTTGCCAAAGGGCGGCACAGGCGTCTGGGCGCCGCGAAGCAATTACCTGGTCGACATGTGGAAAACGCAGTACGGCGATGTCGAGACTGGATTAGAGATGAAATAGACGAGGTCATCTTGTTTTTGGCATGTCAGCGCAGTATAACGTGTACGGTGCTGATCCGGAGCGCTTCCGCACAACTCGGCCGTCGGCCAGCATCAGAGTCAATGACTTGCAAGATTCCGGAATGACAAATGTGCGCATTGATTCTTTATGCAAAAGTAGTTCGATATAACTTCAAAGCCAAAACCGTGTGCTCTTCTTTACACTTTCACCAAACTAACTACTGCAATGAGCGTGCAACAACCAGCACCGCCGTGTGGTACAGCACCAGCACCGTGACGTGCAACACGATCGCAAAATAAACAGCGTGTCAATGTTACACTATATCCGCATACAAATTGTATTTTTAATCTTGTCTACTGATTTGTCACAATTTGGCCACTGTTTTGCTTCCCTCACAACCGTTCGGTCTGCTTCGGACGGCAATCCAGCACCCAAAGACATGAAAGCAGCATCCAAAGCATTAAAGAGCGGCCGGATCAACCCTATCACTTTCGAATTTCTTCAACCACTCATAAAATAAAACTTTGTAGGCGAGTTACTCTCGCTTCGACCGCAGGCAAAGATCAACGTCGTTAGTCACCGTGCCGACCATCAACATCAACCAAGGAAGGAGAAAGGAGGATGTGTGCCAACAGGGCCGCCCCCAGGGAGGGGCTGGGGCAGCCGTCCATCAATCCGGGATGGAACTTTGCAGCTGCAGAGAGCCGTATGAAAGCAGAATTCCACTGGAGTGGCCATACCAGCCTGAAAAGCGACCAAGTGGACAAGACTCATGAGCTGCACGGCCTCTGGGAGGAGACGCGGAGTCATCTTGATCAAGTCTTTCTGCAGTCCGAGACGGAGACCAGCCGGACACTTGACTTGAGAAAGATGCAAGACCTTTACCAGCACATCTGGGCGCGAGGCCGTGCCGCCGCTGAGACATACCACGCGCGCGGTGACTACCAGGCACAGCTACCGCTCAAGTCCGAGGTGCTAACGCTGCGCTTTGCTCTACCGCCGAACCAGGCCAACAGCCACGTCACCTATGCGGTCAACATGCTCGCGGCCTGCCATGCGATGTGGCTCTTCCAGGTCGCGGACACGGACCCGGCCGCCGCCGCCGCCGCGCACGATGCCGCGCAGCGCGCGTCACGGGAGCGGGCGGCGATCGGGCGCATCTACCAGACCAGCCGCGAGATGTACGAGGTCCTCGAGCTCAACCTGCGCCTGTGGATGGAGAACAAGGCCGAGGTCGAGCACCACCTGAGCAGGCTCCAGGCGAGGAGGCAGCAGGCCAACGGGGGCTGGGGGTACGAGAGCGAGGCGATACTGTTCGACATGGAGAACGTGGAGCATCTGGTCGAGGATACGCTGGAGATGATGCAGGCCGCTCAGAAGCGGTTCGAGGAGGCGCAGAGGAATTGGTGGGATGCGAGGCAGGACGAGCGGTCGTTGGAGGGGTCGGGGCCGGAACCTGCGAGCGCGCCCGAAGACGGTGGGCTGTGAGACTGTGCAGCAGTTCTTTTCCAGCCACCGTATCCAAGGTATGTCTAAGCAAAAAAGGGATGATGGCGTTGCTTGAAACTATGTCGAGGTCGTCATCTCGATGGCCCCGGGCCTTCCAACAAGTTGCAGTCATCTCAAGCAAAATCGTCCATAAAGAATGCTTGCCACTATTCCTATTTCCGCGAAGGGGAGTCGTGGACTTTCAGCTCCTTGTGCTTTGCCATTGCTTTGTTGCTGTCCAATTCCGAGGAGGACGTGTTGTGGGTAGATGTTACCGTCCGTCTTCCAGGTATGCAGTTGTGGCGATATTTGCATCAATTATTATCGAGATTGAAGCGGTATCAAGAATAAACTAGTATCAGAAATACATCATTTGTAATTCTTCTCTCGCGTTCCATGCCCGTTCAACCTACAACCCAAACCAAGCGCCTTTGTTGGAAGACTGCCAAGACTACAATGCCCGGCAACTAGATCTTTAATCCTAATCCCATCAACACTACTACTCGTTCACTTTCGAGTCTCGGTAGGTATTTACAGCCCATTTTATGTGCTAAGAAAAGCAGCGGGATGTGAATGAAGGTTTCGACCGCCACACGTACAAACGGACCTCTCACCCGAGCAACAACCAGAGATGGGACATTAACTTGATCCTTTGCTGCGCCTGCTTCACGCATACATCCAATCTCTTCTCAATCACATCAGTGTTCAGTTTCTTTTCTCATACGCAAGTCCCTTTCTTCCGTTGTACACAATTGTCAAGCCCCCGATTTCCAACTCCAACTTGACTGGTTTCCAAAACGCTGCTACCATCCAAAGCATCGCACTCTAATTTCTCTCACACTTTGTTTAGATATCCTTCCTCTTTGGCGTTCGAAGGATACCCAGCAGCAGGCTCTTCGTAAAAAAGAAAGAAAGAAAGAAACGCTTCGCCACGGTCCGTGAAGAAAACCAGCCGCAAACTCTCCAGAGGCCCAGAGCCCCCGACTCACATTTTTTGAACTGACGAAAATTAGGTACCACTTCAATTTCTAGCCCAAAAATGGCATTCTTCAATGATTTTCACTATGTCGCCAGAGTTCGAATGATGGACGAATTTTACTCGGCAGGGCACACCTCGGTCGAGAAACCAGAGCCAGATACGAGCCATCCGCTCCACGACCTCTTCTTGGAGACTCAGCAGCTACTTTCCAAGTTTTGTCCAGCCTTTAAAAATCAGGGGAGGTTTCTCAGAGGGTCTCGACAAGTTTCGTTGGGAGAAACGTCAGCAAATCCTCTCCGCCGAGTCCTTCGATGAAATGAAGGGTTTGTTGGATATTCCGGACAGTCTCCAGACTGAGCTTCTACCAGCAATGCCTCGCCATGCGGAGATTTTAGCCTTGCGGTTCGCGACACGGTGTAGAGATCACAACACTGGCATCATCGAGCTGCTTACAGGGTGCAACGCGCTCCATCTCTGGCAGGTTCCGCGGCCTACCAACACCGAGGCCAGAATCACGGTCGCGGGCGACGACGGCCAGGCCTCCGATACCGACGGTACCCCTACCGAACCCGACTCTACCATCGAGGCAGCGCTCAAGGCCGGGCTCGCTGACGCCGAGCGCAAGGTTTCTGCCATCCAGGACACCAAGAGGGACCTGAAGCGCAGACTGGCTGTAGTTGAAGAGGCCGAGACCGCTGTGCTGGAGGCGCAGAGGGCCATGAAGCAGGCGCAAAAGGCCATGAAGAAATCGGATGCTGCACTACTTCAGTCACCTATGAGCCTGCCGCCCATGGATAATCAAGGATGAATGATTGGGGTATGCAATACAAAAGGGACATGCATGCGCGAAGAAGTCACGTCAGGGGCTCAATTGCGAGCCGTTGGTTGTTCATGCAAAATTAGATATACCAAGAGATATACTATCTGAATACCGACTCAAATGGAAAAATGTGTCTGTGAACTATGCTTAGACAACAAGAAACGGTCCACGGTACTTGAATCTAGAGGCAGCGCCGTTTTCGGCGGCCGTCGACGCAACCTGCTTGCGCTTAGGGAAGCCCTCGAAGGAGCGGGCATATGTGGCAACAGTGTGCGCAATTAGCTACGTAAGAGTTAGAAGCAGTCCATCCGTCATGCGTACACACTGTCTTACCTTGGTGTTGACCTCCCAGGCTTCCAGGTTCAGGTTGCTCACGTCGTCGCCAATCTGGTGGTAGTTCTTGTCATACCACTCATTCGCGACGCCGCCAAACATGGCGACCTCGGCCTCCGTCTTGATGCCCTCGGCGCCCGTACTCCAGCCGCCAGCAGGGATCCCGTTGTCGATGAAGCCCACGTAGTCGCTGCGG
Organism: Cordyceps cicadae; assembly: GCA_002968875.1. Taxonomy (NCBI): domain Eukaryota; kingdom Fungi; phylum Ascomycota; class Sordariomycetes; order Hypocreales; family Cordycipitaceae; genus Cordyceps; species Cordyceps cicadae. The sequence continues at coordinate 179,236 of MWMN01000020.1, read as the reverse complement.
CCGTCAAACTCGTTGAAGGTGTGATTGAGGCCCTGCTTCGTGTACCAGTCGACGGCAAGGTCGCGCAGCTGCTCGGAGCCCTCGGGATTGGCGGCGTTGGTGGCGTTGTAGACCTGATAGGCGTAGTTGGGACTGGCGAGCATGTCGAGGTCCACGAAAACGCGCACCTTTTGGTTCTCCGCGGGCGAGAGTGAGTTGGCGTAAAAGGTTGAGCCCACGAGCCCCTCCTCCTCGGCGGACCACCACGCGAAGCGAACGCAGTTGCGCACCGCGAAGCTGGACAGCTGCACGGCGATCTCGAGCAGCGCCAGCGAGCCGGAGCCATCGTCGTTGATGCCCGGGCCGGCGTCGACGCTGTCACTGTGGCCACCGAGCACGACGCAGTTATCCGGGTCACCGCCGACTGTCTGCGCCAAGACGTTGCGAGTATGGATGGTTTCCACGGCAGCGTCGACGTAGGCGATGGCGTCGATACGCTCGCCATCGCGCAGGCGGTCGGCGAGGGCCGCGCCACGGGTGTGGTTGAGGCCCAGTGTGGCGACCTGATGCGGCTCGGGGTCGCCCAACGTGCCGCTCACGTCCCCGTCATCGGTGTTGTAGATGATGGCCGCCTTGGCGCCAGCACGCCCGGCGAGCTCCGACTTGCGTCCGAAGGCGCACTCGCCGCGCTCCACGAGCACGATGCCGTCCGCAGCCGCCGCGGGGTAGTCGCTCGCCTCGCATCCATTATGGGCCACGAGGACCAGCGGTCCGTGGACAGGCTCCCTGTCCTTGGTCGCCGGCGTGCGGCTGAAGGGCTTGGCGTCAGTGTAGACAGAGTCGTCGACGACAAGCTGCGACTCGAAGACGGTGCTGGTCACGATAGGGAAGGTCTGCGTCGAGACATTGTAGTATTTGCCGAGCGAGTGCAGGGTATCGATGATGTATTTGAGCGTGCCTTCGTGACCTGCGGCCGGTTAGCAGGCGAGCAGGCGAGCAGGCGAGCAGGCGAGCCACGGACGACAGGGAGGATGGGAACTGACCCTTGCTGCCAATAACGCGGGTCGGGCGATTGAAGTCTGGCTCGGAGAGTTTGGCAATTTGGTATAGCTCATCGGCGCGCTTGGAGAGGTTGTCGATGCTGACGAGGTCCTGCAACTTCTGCGAGTCGACGAGGAGCGGCTTGTGCTTGCCGAGCGGGTGCTGGGCCGCGGGCACAGCACCATGGACGGCGACCACGAGTGCCGAGGCCGCAAGAGCGATACGGGCAATGGCAGGCATATTGGTTCGTACTGGAGCCTAGCAGGTGCACATGTAGATGGTTGGGGCGGGAGATGTGAGAGGAGAGGGAAGGGAGAGGAGAGGGAAGGGAGAGGGATGAGGGTGGAGGAGTTGAAACAGACTGTCTTGGGTACGGGCCGTGTTGCGCCAGGGCGAGCCGCGATTGCGCTGGTGATCGGGCTGGGGTGGATCGGAAGTATACTTTGACAGGGTCAGGGTCCATGTACTTGTGCATGTCACCAGGGAACAGCGGCGATTTTGTAGTTTGGATTTGTCTTTGATGGTTTTCTGTATTATTCGGTATCTCAGCGGGCGATTGTTTGCTTCCTTTTCTACATATGCTGTGTACGATGAGAGTGTTGTCAACCGTGCCTAGCTTACCTGTTCGGCGCAACGGGCCAGCGCTCAGCCCAAGGTTATTCCATTCACGGGCCGGGACGAATCTTAAAAGAAACCTACTAAATTCTGCATTGCCACCGTATTTGAAATTCACAAACGGAGCTCAATGTCACAGCAAAGGCTAATGGAAAACACACGGCACATTAATCATTGATCGCCACGCAGGTAAATCGGGTCTCATACCATCATACAGGGTAGCACCATGGTTATCGTCTAGTCAGCCCCAGGCGCTCGACGAGCATGGCCGGAACTTCCCGGGGCTGAGGGCGTGAGGAGAGGAGTTGCCTTAGGTGACAATGGAATTGATATCATAGTGTTTTCGCTGTCGTTATCATAAAGGTAAGGTCGTTGGTCGCATTAGCCGCGGAGGGGCGGACACGACGTCCAAACCGCCAACCGGGCGCATGGCACGCAATCCATCTAAATCCAGAAAAACAGCACCGGCCAAAAATGCCACGGGCAAGGCAGTACCCGAAAAGCACCCAAGCATGCAAATGTAGGCTCTAAGCTTCCCAGTCCATGGCCTCCACCATCCAATCCCAGCCTCCACCACCATCCTCAGGATTGTCAATGACGATCTCCTCAACCGTCACGGTTCTCTTTGCCAAGTCGTAGCCCTCCTCCAGACCTCGTAGCACCGTGCCCATAATCCATGCAAGGTCGTACATTTTGAGTGGTGGAGTTTCTCGACCCTCGGCCGCGTCCTTCCAGCGGTTCCGCAGCTCCTTGGCCTTCCAGAGAGCCTGGTTCACGTCGCCCCTGCCAAGTGCATAATGTAGCGGGTTGGTCTCCTCGTCCAGCGCTCGCAAAACGTTGTGATGGTAGGCATGCGACGATGAGCCGCCTCGACCCCCGCCGCCGCGGCGCTCCCGCGGGATCGTGACGGCAAAAACGAGCAGAAGTAGGACAATTGCCTGTTCGATCCACGCATAAAACTCGTAAAAGTCGACTTTGAAGTTGCGCTCGGCGTCATCGGGGGTGAAGGCCCAGGCGGAAGGCGCTATCGCTCGCTCGTAGGCAGCCTCGAGGTCCAGATACTTCCATCGTAGCCGCTGGCACGCCTGCTCGAAGCGTTGCAAGGCCTGGGGAGGCTTCAAGTCAGCGGCGAGTGTGGCTGACGTGCGAGTGCCTAGTGGCGTGCTGTTTGGTGTTATGGGAGTCGTCGTAGACGGTGTGGGCGGCGGCACGGAACGGGATCGCGCGCAGTCGTGGATCGCGTACGGTTTGGAGCTGTCACGGGAGCGCTGCTTGAGAGGTGCCCATATCGAAGATGCCAATCCGACTGGTTCTTTCATCATAACAGGGCGCGCAGATGGCAACCTATCGCTAGAACGCAGCGACAGGCAGGCTGAGGCTGTTTGTCGGAGAACGCTGGGTGGGTAGAGCTGTCGTGGCGGTAGAAAGAACGATGCTCAAGGACAACGTCGCACAATCAAAACCATGGCAACCAAGCTGCACGCATATTATTGGTCGTGTTTTGCTGTTTCTGAATGTCAGATTCGACGCATTGAATGATGATGCTCTTGTATTGGCGAGTTGAGCTTGTATGCTTGTTGTGGCAGGTGAAAAGAAAGGGTTGAACGAGGCCGTTCAGGTCGGCGCTAATAGCAGTCTTCCAACAGCCCCGCCAAACGTCAATGGCTTTCAGAATTGGGGATCCTTCTCCGTCACCAACACTGGCATCGAGCACACCAAAAGAGGCAGCGAGCTGGAACAACAGCCTGAGATCTGCAAATGACGACAAATAACTGTCCTGCGCGGTCAGAGCCAACGTGAGAAATTGCACCCCCCCTTTCCCGGCGGCCCCTGACTGACGCGCCACGCCAGGCTCTCATTCACCCAAGGATTCATCGTCGGACAGATCTCCGTTGTCGTGATACTTGCCGCGTTTATCAAATTTTTCATATTTGGAGACCCGCCTTCACCAGATGTCACGGCCTCATTACGTGCAACGGAGCGCCGCTCCAGGACTCTGGCACACAAGCAGTCTCTGCTTACCCTAAGATCTCAGGGCCACCGCCAGGGTCAGGGATTGAATCGCAAAAAGTCATCAGTCCTCCGCAATCCACCAGCCCTCACCATCGGCTCGATTCTGAGTAAGACGTATTACAATGTCGATAGCCACCAGCCAGAGAGCCTGGACTGGTTCAATGTCTTGGTCGGCCAGACGATTGCCCAGTTTCGTAGCGACGCACAGCACGACGACGCTATCCTCAACTCACTGACAAAGGCGCTTAACGGCACCTCACGCCCAGACTTCCTCGACGAGATACGCGTGACAGAGCTTAGCCTGGGTGAGGATTTCCCAATTTTCAGCAACTGTCGTATAATTCCCGTGGACGAGGACGGCATCGGCCTCGGGGCGGGCATTCGATTTGATCCCGGCACAGCAGCGCGAGATGGCACGCGTCTCCAAGCGCGAATGGATGTGGACCTGAGCGATATGCTCACTCTGGCAGTAGAAACGAAGTTGCTCTTGAATTACCCAAAGAAGCTTTCGGCCATTCTACCGGTTGCCCTTGCTGTGTCGGTGGTCAGGTTCAGTGGCACCCTGTCGATTTCGTTCATCCCGAGCAATCCGTCCCAATCCACGCCGGCCATGATGACATTCAACTTTTTAGACGACTATCGACTGGACTTTTCGGTCAGGAGCCTGTTAGGAAGTCGGTCCCGACTGCAAGACGTTCCGAAAATTGCCCAGCTCGTTGAAGCTAGACTTCACAAATGGTTCGATGAGCGAGCCGTGGAACCGCGTTTTCAGGAGATCGCTCTCCCTAGTCTCTGGCCGCGCAAGAAGAATACACGAGGTCCGGATGATGGGCTGGGCGAGAGCTCGGGCTCCATGGGTCGCACTAAGGGTAGGGAGAGTGAGCGCGAGCATCGCGAAGACATGCGCAGTCGAGACTCATTTGGCGATGCAGATGCAAGGGATCCGACTTCTTTGCGCCGGAGGCGGTCCTGGCGAGATGGGGATGACTATACCATGCCTGGGTCACTACCGGGGATGAAGCAGGATGCCCGGTAGCCTGTATAGACATGATGCTATATATGACGCTGTTGGTATTTATTTAGCTGTCTAAAATAGAGCACATTAATCTCCCTCAGAAAGCGTTGTTTATTACGCCGATGAGCCAAATAAGAGACGAATCTCACTTGGTGTTTTATAGCTATGGTATACATTGTATATTTACGGCAAAGCCTGCGACTTGCTCCGTTACCCAGATTGTGCAAGGAGACCAAATGGAGAGTCCGTGAGCGAGTATATGTTTTGCCACCAGTACACAAGGCCACCGACCAAAAGAATATAGTACGGGAGCGTCCACTTCAAGAGCGCGCCCCCGTTTGTGTTCATGGGAAGCCAGTACGGTTCCATGTAGCCCCAGACCCGGGGAAGGCCCAAGGAGTTGCAAAATGCGTGTACGAGCACTACAGCGAGCAGGGATCCAGTTTGAAGGAATAGGAACGTAACATAGGCTCCGAACACGGACGTGTATGCCAGTTGGATGACGGTACGCAGGAGTGCTATCCAGATAGAAACCTCGGGGTTGGTGAGGCGAAACTCGTAGAAATGATGCATATGAGCAACGCCGAATACAAGAGGTGAAAGGAAGATGGTATGGCCAGGGCTAGCCTTGGCCATTACCAGGAGTGGAACTACAGCAGAGCGAAATAGACATTCTTCGGTAATAGGTCCCTGTGAGAAGTTAGCTAAACTAATCATTGTTGTTGAGCGTATATAGATGGCAAGTAGATGGGGATTGCCTACGGCAACAATGTTGCGCCATTCTGGCCAACTCTGCCAAAGATGCAGCCCCCCGCCGGAGCCTAGATGGCGCCAGCCACCGTCGATGAGGAGGCTCTCGTAGAGAGGGCCGGCGAAGAGGATGGCTGTAAGAAGCACAGCCTTGGCGGATTCAACCAGGCGAACGGGCCAGTAGCCCATCAAGTAGAGGGCAGCATGCTGTTGGTTGAGGCGGTACGTGGTGATGAGTGTGAAGACGGAGCAGGCGACGGTGGAGAGCGTCACGGCTCGCACACGGGCACGGATAGCAGCCGGGTCATCTCTGGACCGTGACGGTGATGGCCTTGTGGCGTCTGATGCGTAAAGGGGTAGCACGTAGATGACGGAGTATGCGAGCTGGGTTGTATGGTGTCAGCCTGTGGCGGTGTGCGCGTTGGGATGAGCGGAGCGTACCATCAACGCCGACGCCTGCAGTGTGGTTAGCTCAGCGGCTGGAGAAGCGGCCGTGGTCATCGTGGAAAAGGGGGTTGTCTTGACCAACGCGGTGTGATGCAGGCGGGGTGAGTGTAGGCGGGGTGAGCAGGGGAAAGTCGGTGGTGGTTGGCAGCTTGGCCGTTTAACTTTTGGTGCCGTTGAAATGGAAATAGGTATCACGGGCATTTGCAACGGGCGAGTTGGTACTCCGTAGGGTTAGGTCTAGTTAGTTTGCGTTGGTGTGGGTCTTGGAACAGGCCGATCTACGGACCGAGTGTCACTGAGCAGCGTTGCGTTGCATAATTAACTGATTTTTGGGAGCGTGATTGGGTCGGATTGCTTGCTCACATCTGTTGATGACAGCATGCGTTGATGGCGAAGCTAGCGCGCGGTTACTCTGGGCTGGGAAGCGGATTTGGGTTGGGTTTGGGGAGGATGGGATGGGATGGAATGGAATGGTATTCCCAATATAGTTGTATTAGAGGGGAAGAGATATGTATCCATTTGCACATTGAGTGTTTTGTTTCCAACTGTGGATTCTTCATCTTATGCTTGACAAAATGTTGTCTGTGCATTTATTTGTGTTGTTTTATGTCATGGTACAATCTATTCGGTCAGCCTCATCCCTACATACTAAGCAATACAAGCAATACGCGTTTCGCGTTGGGACGCGTTGTGTGCTAATATTATTTTTATACCTGACCATGTGCAATTTCACAGTCATGCAGGTCCCAGAGCATGCAGTGCATAGCGCTGCACTAGCTGACTTGAAGCTCGACCGTCACTGGTCGGCAGTGGGACTGACGGGGACCACGACAGCGTTGGGCGCTCTCGTTTCATGAAGCGCTGGGCGCCCAGTGTAAGTTATTGCTTACGAATTTCCAGTATGTATCAAGGTACGTTTTAGCGCATTTTTGCTTCTATGTACTGGGAGTCTGGATGATAACTTATTACGGATTACCTAGTTACTAATCACCTAACGAAGTACATGGATATGCAGGTGTTGTGCCATACGTGTGATACTCGTCGCAGGTTCCAACTGCTTGCCACGGTGTTTTGGCCAGTCCTTTTCGAAAAAAGGGACAATGTCTGCGACATGCTGCAGCCGAAGGGTTACATTCGAGACGTCTTGATCGTTGTGCGAGCCTGTTTGCACTTTTTGGTAGTGCATGAGTTTGCATCCGCTGCGGGTGGTTGCGCGGGTCGCTGATAATAGTTGGTGGTACTTTGTAAGAAGAAAACAAGCACGGGAGAAGGACGAAAAAAGCAACAAGGAAACAATATCCACAACACTGGGACCAGTCCCAGGGGCACAAAGGGGTAGGTAGAGAGGTAGGAGGGGGGGGGCAGGCTGTACCTGCCTGCACCTACCTACCTAGGTATGCAGGTACAGGTACCGACCTAGGTATTTTTTACTACTGTACATGTGTGTCCCTGCTTGGCCACACGCCGCACAGCGCACCAGGCACAGGTGGGTGAACTAACTACGTTAGTACTAAGGTGGCGCACGGAGGGAGGGACTGCGCTGGATTTTAACACTTTCGTCAGTCTTGGTACATATTCGAACATTTAATTCTAGGGTGCTGGTGCTATCCAGTTGGTCCAGTTGGTGACTACGGATACAGATTAGTTAGCACGCATAACCCTACATACTCGAAACAGAAACATGTCCAAGCCCCCGCAAACACGCCTGAGCTGCTCCGGGTGCTCACTTCACCGCAAGATCCAGCAGAGGAGAGAAACATCGCGGCCAGCCGAGGACCTGTTTCCTTGGCTTGCCCAATGAGAATGGCTGCCCAGAATGGATCTCGAGTGGCTCCCTCCCATGCACAAAGTTATTAAACATACGCCACTAGCTGCTGCAGCCGCTGGGACCTGCATGCTGTCTCTGCTCCAATACGGGCGACGACGACGACGACTGGGACTGCCTTCCATGGCCCGCCCGGGCCAGCCAGCTGTCACGAACCTGTGTCCAGCATCCATCATGATGCTCCATCCAGCTGCCAGGGACTCCGTGGCCCAGTCGTCACACCCCAGTCAGCCAAGTCCTGTTGATGTGTGCGCTGGCCGCCATACATCTATGTATGTATGTCTGTCGCTAACCTGCATCATTGTGCTCGGCCTCCCTCTCACTCACACACACACACACTCACTACCTAGTTATCCCTCTTCTTCCTCTCCTCATCCTCTTTATCCTCACTCACTCACAGTCATTCTTTTATTCCTTCATTCTCTTGTTTGTACTTTACTCTAATAACTCGACCTTCTTCAATTCGAAGCACTCATTCCAAACTTCTTTGTCCCCTTTCTCCTTTTCTTCAGACTACGACTTTCTTTCCTCTTTTAATTATCTCACAAGACGACGACCTATACGCCTCACCGTTTCAAGCTCACTCACTCACTTGGTCAATTCTACACAGCGCTTCGTATCTACTTCGCATACCGTCAATAATCTCAATTCGCCCAAACGATACTCTCTCAGTCCAGAAAAACTCATTGCGCAAGGATTCACCCTGCTCTGTTATTATACACCCCATTATACACGTCAGGGATTATCATCACCGTCGCCACAGTGACAGACAGCATTTATTGCACAGTTGCAAGCAGAGCTGGCTGACTGGACTCGAAAAGGAGACCCGAAACGTGAAATTCAACACGAAATCCGGTAATCTACAGCAGTAAAACAGGGCGATGGGAGGGTAATGCACGCACATAACCGCCCAACCGCCCTCAGTCATGTCAACCCCACGGATGCCTCTGCAAGATCGCGGCAATCTGCAAATCAGACTTGTACCATACAGCCCTCCTCGTCTCAGCTCGGATTTCTCTGCGCCCAATTGCCTTGACGGAGACGCCCGTGCCTCAACCTCGCAACCGTCCCCAGCCAACATTGAGGTTTACCAAAGTGACACTCCCCAGACACACCACCTGCACGCAGACTCGAGCCCGGAATTACCAAGCTCGGCATCGCCATGCGGATACCACGATCATGACGCATATCGGCGTGGAGGCGCCAACTCTGCGCCCCGACGGCCCTCAACATCGTCATCAAGTCGCCGTCTACGGCATGTTGTGAATGTCCACTCGGATAAAACCTTTTCACTCCGGCCGCAAGTCAACCACGATTCACCCTCACCGTGCTCGACCTCGATGTTCGACTCAACACTCACACACAGCACAGGCGGGAGGAACTCATCCGTCACGTTTAGCTACGGTAGACGCAGCTCAACATTGGCCCTTCCGCAACACGAATCTGCCGCGACATCTCCGGAGGGGAAGACGCCGCCCCAGTCAAGGTCAAAGAATGCGGCAAGCGCATCCTCACCCTGGAATTACGAGTTCGTTGGAGGTCTGCGCAAAGTCCATCGACAAACCTCTGAGCCAGACTTCAAAACCACCGGCTCCTCGACAATTGCGACGCCAACAAAAGCTCATTTGCCGCCACACAACACTGGCGGCATCGTTGCCCGGCAAAACTCAATGCTTATTCCGCGAAAACCCGTGCCTAGCTCCTACGCAGGAAGCGTGTCCGATCTTGACACCCCCAACATCAGGATCATACGACCAGTACCGGCGGTCACCGTCCAAGCTCAGCCGTCCCTGGAGTTGAGCAATTTCTCCCCCTCGAGTGACCAGAACTATCGCATTCTCGGTGATTCTGGTTCCTCAGATTACTCCATCGACAGTCAATCGCGCCCAAGGACCAAAGATAGCGAACCCAACTGCGTCAAACTCGATGGTGCACCATCACCTTCCGCCGCTGATATCCCTGCATCGAGGCTCAAGTCGGAGTTCTCCAGGGAAAGTTTGATGGTCGCGCCTCTCAACCCGGCAAGAAAGCTCTTTACCGACAAGCCCATTTCCGTCAAACTCCCGCAAGGAGGACCGTCCCAGAGATTCCTCGCCACTTGGTCCGCAATGATGAATCACGATGCCGCTCGTGCCCTGTTCGGCTCCAGGATACACCCATCCAGAGCTCATAGCTCGAGGGCACCGTCGGATGCCGGATCTGCCTCAGCTTCATCTCAACAGCCTCCCCTCTCAACTGTAGTTTCGGAAAATGAAGGAGAAAATGAACGTCCACCTGTTACTAGGGCCCCCTTCGCAGCGGAAGCCAGCATGCGTCAACCGAGTTCTGACTTCTCTGCTGGCGAATCAGAGCCTGGCGAGTACATCCTTACCGGACAGGTCACGCCAACATCTGATCCAGAAAACGGGCCTATGGCCGTTCTTGGAAACGCCCATGAGTCGGAGGCACGCGCAAACTATCATCTTGTCGGGGAGCAAGACGAATATGGTGATGGCTTGGCAGACCTTCGGGATCTCTTGACGTACCGCCCTTCCCGTAGAGGCGGGCTTCCATGCATTATGGCCAACTATGCCGCAGACCGCAACCTGTGGTCCTCCGCGAGCGCCAGAGCGACCAACTGGGCAATACCAGCGTGGGCTAGGTAAGGCAGTGGATTTAAGAGGCCATCGTGCAACTCCATCAGAGCTAACGTTGAAACAAGGCTGTATTATGGCGGTGGTGAGCGCCGTTTCCTCTCACACCAAGCTTCACGCGACTCCATTCGATCCGCAATCACAGAAAGTCAAGCGGGGAGCTCATTTCAGAGACGCTCTCACAGCCTTGATCGATCTCGAGTCCCTCAGCAGCTCTCGCAAGATCCTTCCTCCACTGCCAATGTTCCGACACCCGTTACTATCCAGAGATCCTACCCTGACCTGAGTTGGGCTCGAACGCTCAAAAAGCAGACGTCTAGTTTGTGGTCGCCGCACCTGCGACAGGACAACAGGGCAAGCGCTTACGCAATCTGGGACCCCCCAGACGGTGCTTTATCGGTAGAAGGCTGCATTACTGCGCGACGAAACATACAGGTGGTGCTTTTTATGTCTGGATTCCTTTGTCCCATTGGTAAGTACGCCCCTGGCTGCCCTTGCTCGTCCGCCCAACCTGACATCTGAACAACAGCTTGGATGGTCGCTGCTTTCATACCACTTCCTACCAACCGAAATCTCGAGGAAAAGAACTTTCCTAGCACAAGCCATATCGACCTCACCGAGGATGACGGCGCCAGCCCAGCACAACTTGCCAAGGAGGTTGCTCTCTATAACCGCGCGAAGTGGTGGCGAGATCTTAACCGTGCCATGGCTGTTATTGGACTCTTAATTATTGGCGCATTTGCAGTTCTGATTGCGCTTGGCGTAAGGCAACGATGGAGATGATGACACCAACGTCCATAAAGGTGATCTCTTGCGCACAAACCGTGCCCTACTTCCGCATTTCCGCTTCACCATTAATTTTTTTCATTTTTGAATTCGAAGAAAGAACGACTTCCATTTCTTCAGGCGCAGATATGCCGCTACGAATTGCACCGATACATACGACATACGACACACTTATGATTGGCAGGTTTTGGCGTCAACTGAGCAATCTTTTTCATGAGCCCATTCTTTTCATCTTTTTTCTTATCCGACTTGATTCAAACTTTACACTACACCTCGCGATTTGGCAACTGTTCCTCGACAATGTATACAAAACGCATTTTCTTTTCTAGACCACGACGCGCTGCTGCGGGATCAGCTCTCAAACTCCCGTATTTCTGTACTATATAATGCCGGGCACGGAAAGGAAAACTCGGGCGACTTGCACGGGGACCACTTGGCATTACCCCGTTGGTTGGTATAGTATGGCTCGCTCTCGAACAGCTATGCCTCGAAAGCTACTACAGCGTTTTGAACCTTTCCTCATGACGGACGATATTTGATGCTTCAATGAAACGTTTAGCACGTCATTTGTCTTATTACACCTTCTTTTGAATACTTTACTTATAACATTAATGTATTATTCTTTTTCACGCAATTCTATTTATGCCATCTCTATGATGAACATGCTCCAAACACCAATTGGCAACCACCAAGGCGATAGTGTGTCGGTCAAATGTTGACTGCATCCTTGCTGATGTGACAGAGCATTCGCAACCCCCTTTCGGCAACTGCTTATGAGGACTTTTTGTGAAGCGCCTCAACCTCGGTGCGGATCTCTTCCATCGCCTCGGTAATATCCCTCTCGGGATCCTTGGAAATGCCGAGTATTGGGTGACTGCCTGTGAGACTGTCGGTGCTTAGTGACCTAACAAGTTTGGCATGTGCCTTGCCTTGTCGTTTCTCGAGCTGCGTCTTCAGCAGAGCCTTTCCGGGGGAAGCGAAGAAGGCAAGCGAGGCAACAGTCCAGAGGAGAGCATAGAAGTAGACGCGGGACCATGCTAGTAGAGAACCCTGGAAGCTGAGGACCAGGAACGGCATGGTAGCGAATGAAAAGGTTACCTGCGTGACGAGGAAGCTGGCAAAGTCATAGTACTTCTTGTTCTTGGTCGGCGCTCCTGTATTTGCATCCAAGAAGAACGGCCGAACATGGCGTCGGAAGTCTAATAATTGTATCGTTAGGTGTATTCAAGTACGAAGCGGAACAACAGCGGTGGAACCTACTCTTCGCTGAAGTCTGAATTAAACTAGCGAGGATAAAAGTGAGGTAGTAGCCGGGATAGAAGCCGTGCCACAGTGCGCTGGTAGCGAAAGTAATCATGCTGGCTCGGAAGCCAGGCTTTTTGCCCCGGGGTGTGACTCGAAGATAGACGTAATTGCGCAGCCAGTGATTCGTATTCATGTTCCACCCACCAAGATACGCTCGCGGGTTTTGTGCTGTTTCCACAGCGATAGGATCGATATTTTGTAGACGATTCCACGATACCTTGCCGGTAACAGGGTCAATGCCGTTGTAGCCGAGACCAGCGAGGATGCAAGATCCTTCTGTCAAAGTCCAGACTCCATAGTACTTGAAGCGAGTGACAATGCCAGTTGCGTACATGATGAAGACACGGTTAAGGAAGCTCTTCTGAGTATATGTGTCCGAGGTCAAAACTCCATGGTTGAAAGAGCCGGCCAAGGTGACGAACAGACCAATCCAGCAGAGGCCCGTGAGGACCTTTAGTAGAGCCGGGGTTCCACTGCGAGGAATCCTTCGCTTCTTTCGCGAAGGGGGCTTCTTGGAAGGATCAACGCCGGCCGGGACATCGAACATGGTCGTGTCGATCCATCGCTGGTAATCGACGTAGTCAAAGGCAGGGCCGGCGAGAAGAGAGGGGAAGAACATGACGTAGGCAGCATAGTCCAAAAGGCTGGGGAGCTGTTTCAGCGAGCGCTCTTTTTGAAAGTCGGAGAGCTGGTCCTCTGGGATCTGACCGTCGGCAATGTTCCAACAGAAGGCGCTCAGTTTCATGAGGAGTACCATCTGCGCGCCAGTGATATCAACGATGGATGGGTCATTCTGAATTTGACGCTGGATATGGCTGATGGACATGTGCGTCAGGAGAAAGAGAAATCCGAGCCATGGCATGTATGGGCTTTTTTGTAGATATTTTGCGATGCAGTAGGTACCGATGGAGCTGATGGCAATGGTGCGTAGGCCGATCCATAGGTCAAAGAGTCCAACGAGGTAGAAAAGCGAGGTGCTGTGTTGTGAGCAAGATGCCGAGTTGCAAGGCTTCCGAGGTACCTACCCAATGATGAAGAGATTTTTGTAGGCCGGCTTCGCGTCAGGGATGCGCTTCAAAAGGCCGGCGAGCGGGTATGAGATCAGAAATGAGAAGATAATTTTGACTGCAAGCTATTGTTAGAGTGATGATAGGGGGCTGCTTTCAAGGTACATACGCTCATCAGGGGAAGATCCAACTGTGCCGGAGAGGGCCTCAAATGCTAAAGAACGCAGTCAGCTAGGTATGTGAGTGGGTGATGGATGCGTTGACGCAGGACGGGTGGTTGCCGCGAAGGTAGGCTGTGGTAGGCGCGCCTGGGCACATACGCTTGTTGAGTAGAATGATCATGGTGACTGGCGGGCTGGTACGTGAGGATTATTCGAGGGATGTGCGCAAAGAGTAGGATCCTCGCGACATGGGAGTCTAGAAAGCTGCAGATATTATTCCTAGTGCATGATGCCGCCACGATATCGGTTGGGGGTGTAGTGGGGAGCGTGATTCGACAGGACCAAGTTCAGGGACCAGACCAAGTTCAGGTCGACGACATCACCGCCTGCTAATTTGGCGTTGCGTCACGGGGGACTGTGGGCCCAGTCAGATGCCACACTTAGAACGCGTGCCTGGTGGCTTCAGCCAAATGATTTCAACTGTTGGGACCAGGTATTTTGAGGAGAAAAAGAAGAAGAAAAAAACCACAAGACTGAACCAGTTATAAATAATATATCACATGAAAAGAAAAGAAGTAAGAGACGCTTATGTAGAATTGGAAAACAATCGTCATCGTTGTGCATGGTGAGAGATTGACGACAAGACAATAATGTGGCGATAACAAGCAATCCGATGACTATTCTAAAATCTCCTATTAGTTCGTCGTACTAGAAGTATACCTAGTCAGTCATACTAGAAGGATGGTGATGTGTAACGTAGCGGCGAAATTGTGTCGTCAACCCCCCCCCCCCCCCCCCCCCCCCCCCCCCCCTCTCAAGGACCTGCCACCCAAGGCTTAAGAACTGATATCCATAGCGCCATCCTTGTTCTCTTCATCCTTCTCACTGGGCGCATAATTGAAGTTAAGATGCTTCCAGTCCTCCAGCTCCTCCGTGACGGAACGCATCCTATCGCGTATACTCTCAATGGCATAGCTTCCTAGCAATAGGCGGAGCGGCGGGTATGAGCAGTGGGCGAGCTGCCACACAAGCTCCGCACATTTGACCGCGCTCGTCGGTTGTCGATCACCGAGCCACTGTACCATCCGCTTGGCATGCAGAGCAGGAGACGTGGCGTCGGAATACCCCTCGCTAGCAGGCTTGATGAAGAAATGTCCAAAGCTCGGCAGGGGACTATCTGAATCGTTCGTCATGGGCTCGTCACGACGCACGAAGCCTGGCTCAATCAGGGTCGCTTTGATGCTGAACATATCTGTCTCGTAGAGCATCGCCTCGATGAGACCTTCGACGGCATACTTTGTCGCGCAGTACGGCCCCAGTCCTGGAACGCCAAGGGCGCCCGACGTCGAGCTGAATATAAGATACCTGCCGTTGTTCTGCCGTCGAAAATAAGGGAGAGTTGCGTTGATGATGTGTAGCGTCCCCATGAAGTTGGTCTCGAACTGGTTTCGAAGATCATGTTCGTCCTGGTCCTCACACGAGCCAATGACACCGTACCCAGAGCAATTGGCGACGACGTCGACATGGCCAAAGTGGTCGAGGGCGCGCTTAACAACCTTGGTCACCGAATCACGCGATCGTACATCGCACAGCTCACCGAGGCAGTTCTCGGGCATGTTAGCCATATCCTCGGGTGTGGATTCAAAGACGCGCCCAATTGAAACGACGTAGTCTCCCTTGGACAGCGCACACTTGACCAGCGACCGCCCCATGTGCCCGGTGCCGCCGAAAATCTATCACCATGTCAGCGGTTGATCTGTGTGCTTTGGGGACCGCCAGCTGTCAACTTACGATCCAAACAAGCGGCTTCGTTTGGTTCGGTGGCGGCTCGCAGCTGGCGGGCAGCTGGAGCTTGGGCTTGCCATCCTCAGAAACATCCATCTTTCGTGGCCGTCTCGGGCCGGATGGCTGTCAGGACGACGAGATTGCGCACAAGTTTGACTTCAAGATCAGACTGCATTGGCGTCCAACGAAGAAGTTGGGGAGGTTTAAGAAGGGGGCATGATTCAGTTTGTCGCAAAGACGGCAACTGGGGAAGGCGAATTGCCGAGAGTTAGTTGGAGACGGAGGCGCCCCACCACCATCTTTCATCCAGGCAAAGCCGCCCTGAGGCGCAAAGCTCGACCGATGAGCTGGGACCAGAAAGTAATCTCTAGATTACATAAATATTTGAGTGTCGAGTTCTAACCAGCTTCCGGGGTCAACTATTTGCCTTCCGCCTAGAAGCCAAGGAGGCAAGGTAAGCAGGGTCCAAGAATTTACAACTCTCCCCTCACTAGTCTTGCGACCCAACGTCAGTAGAATAGCCGACTTCTCATTGCTTCTGTTGTAATTTTAATCGCTATGCCGCTGCTCTCAATATAAATTTCTACAGCGCCTGCTATGTTCCATTCTTATTGAGAAAGAAACTCATTGACGTATTCCTTGCGATACTTGTTATCATTGAGCTCCGGGCAGCGGTTCAAAGGCGTCCATTTCGGTTCATCCTTGAAGAGACGCATGGCGTGGACGTACTATTCCGAGTTAGCGACAAAAAATCTATATGAGGGCGGGCAGCGAAAACTCGAGCGAGAACCTACGTTGGACTCGTCTGTGGTGAATCGGTGGTAAATACCAGCCGGCAGGATGATCAGGTCGTCTTTGCGAAGATGTATGCGAATCCAGCTCTCATCCTCGCTCCTCACGTCAAAGTAGCCCTGTCCATCGCGAATGTAGCGAATTTCTTCGTCCTCGTGAAGATGCTCGTGGAAAAAGGTCTTCACCTTTTCCTCGTAGACTGCACCCATTTTTTCTGGCGACACAAAAATCTCATCACGGTTCTTGTAGCCTCGTTCGTTAGCCAGATTATTCACGCCATCGATTTCGGGCATGTGATAATACAACACGCCGAGCTTGCCCAGCGCATTGGCGTCGACAGTCTCGCCGGAGTCATGCGCCAGGCGCTGGTCACCCTAAATTACCAGGTTAGCAGATGCAACAGTGTGGTTCAGCGCCACGCAGCACTTACCGGCAGGTTGTCATACAGATATGCCTTCATGTTTGATCTGGCGCAAGGTGATGAAGAGGGATAAATTTTGGCGCTGATGTCGTCAGAGGCCAGCGTTGAAGGCGTCGCTCACCAGTTACATAAGCCCCTCCGACCACATGCTTCCACCCCACAAAGCTAATACACAGTACAGTTGCGAGCCAATTGCCATGCGTTTTTATGTCGTCATCACTAATGCGATTCCTTATCAGCTTTACACCGTTGCATCCGCGACATATTTAATGTAGAGGATACCAATGCAATTATAAACCGCCATCCCGACAAGGTAGGTGAGTGTGGGTTGGAACCTGTAGGTGGTTTACTTTTCCAAAGCGGAGCTACCTGTATAGTCCATCAATATTTTTCAAACGCCATACGCCAGGTGAAAGCCACTCGATAAACAGGATAGCCGCAGAGTATGTGTCTATCTGCCCAATACTTCCAGTTTCCGTGGTGCACCATAGATGAGAAATGCCGTTCATGCATGTCTAGCGAGCTTCGGGGACGACTGCCGCCTCGCGGATTCCAGCGTGGATCATTTCGTCAACATCGTCGGTCGAGGGGTGCGTAGGTCTACCCTCAAAGAGCCTGCGCCACCACCCCGGAGGATCCAGCGGTCTCGATCCGTTGTGAAGGGGCGGATATACTTCAGTAAAGAAGTACCAGATGTGTCCGATGACAACACCCATGATCTCATCCTTGGGAACATTGCCGTTGACGATGAGGCTAAACCCCATAAGCACCCACGGCAAGTACGGGGCGGTGAAGTTTAGAAGACCAAGGAAGTTGAGCTGTATTTCTGGGTTCTTTCGGGACCAAATATATACGAGGGTCGAAGAAAGTGGATGCCCAAGAAACGGCAGCGACACCAGGGGGGACATGATGGTAAGGCTGACCATTGCGTAAAGCAAAAGCCATGCGAAGTTGGCAGGTGACCGGCCGGATGCTTCCTCGAGAAGGCGCGAATATCGTTGAAGGAAGTATATATGGAAGAGTAGATGGATCGAGAACGGACCGAAGTAGAGGAACGACGTTACGAGGCGCCAATACTGCACGAAGATGTTAGCAACAGCCCGATGAGAGGTCCAACTTGGGAACGCCGTACCTGTGATCTATAAAAGACTGCCCGGTAGCTGTAGAAGAGCTGGTATGGGGAGACCACGCGACATTGGACCAAAGCACTCGCCAGCAACGTCGCTGTCGTCCACCATCGCGTGCACACTGGTGTCTCCCAGAACCAGGCCTCCACGGGTAAACGGGCACCATCCATCACCGGACCTGGGTAAAAATGAGGTGGTTTCGATGAAAAAGAAAGGCTGCTAGCGTGCAGGATGTGTACGGAAGGGCGGGACAAGTGATTATTTTGTCATGAATCCGATTAGGAGTGGCGTTGTAGAAGAACGTGTCCTATTCGCGGGAAGCGGAAGGTGCTGGAGACGTCACTGAAAGTCCCCCGTTTGTTACGGAGCAGACTGTCCTGAACAGATTGGCCCAGGTTTGGTGCTGGGTACAAGCCCATCCTTGGGCGGCCCCCACTTTGGATTTCTGGTTGCCAAAGATACTTGCTGGCCAAGTCCCCGCCACCAGCCACAGTTGACCAGGCTGTACTAATTGCATTATTTGATGCGCGGTAATCCTGGCCGAGCATCATCTGCTAGGTATTATGTATGTCACAGGAGAACCATACTTTCAATGTGCCTTTGCAGGTTCCAAACAGTAATTATCGCATCCTCAAAAAAAAATTATAGCATAAAAGGTTCCTGTGTGTGCTGATTGGTGTTCCGGGCCCCTCGAGATCGATGAAGTCTTCCAACTCATATCTGTAAAGAAAGCAATGTAAATTTTGGGATCACCTACTCAGTGAATGACGTACTAGTACATCAGCATCAGACGCGGCCGCCGGGCCCCGCCTCAATCTGCTACCTACTACATAGGTACGTCACAATAACCACATTCCCCAACACCTGCAACACCTGCAGGAATATGCTACGGTGCATATTGACAGACTCAATCAGCGCCCATCAACATGTCAAGGCTCAGACCAGTAGCCAGGCTCTTTGCCTTAGGACTCGCACCAACTGCCTGTATCGGCGTTTCCTTCGCGCTCCGCAATCCCGTTAAGTTTGATGCGCTCGAGCGACCACTTTCCCAGCAACTTCCCAAACGCCAAGCTCCTCCTTCAGACCGACTTTCACCTCGAATTATCGAGCAGCTGTCACGTGGCAGCTTTCTGGGTATGTAGCGCCTCCATAGTTTAATTTATTCTTCGCCCTCTAATTCAATTTCTTTGTCGAGGTTTCGGGGCCGGCGTAGTCATTGCCTTCTTCTCACGCACGCTCGTCTTTCTAGGCGGTCTGGTAGCAGGGTCCTTGCAGGTTGGTATTTCTCAGATCGATGGTTCCTCTGCATAGCTGATGGGCGTCCTAGATTGCGGCAAGAATGGGTTTCGACGTCTTTGGCCTGATTCCAATCGACCGCAAGCTCCTGACCGAATCACCAGTGCTAAGGATATGGATTGGGCAGCCGTGGTTTACATCATCATTTTTATTAACTTTCATTCTCGCTGCTTTTGTGCGCCTTTAGATGGGCTGGGTATTACGCTGCAGGAAGGCGAGGGCCAGCTCGTCGTTTGCCACAAGGTTCTTGGTCTTTTCCAAAGTCTCCTTGTTCTTGGCATTAATCCAGTCCTTCTCATCCTGGGTCAGTAGGGACTTGTCCATCATATTACTGCAGTATGGGACCATGGTGACGTTTTCAAATCCGTAGTACGGTGTGCCGCCGAAGTTGTTCTTCGTCTTGACCTCCTTGACGACGATGATGTTCTCGATGCGGATACCGAAGTTGCCGTCCTCATAATAGCCGGGCTCGTTTGAGAGGACGTTTCCGGGCTTAAGGGGGAACTCGCTGTAAGCTGGGCGAGCACCAATGCCCATGGGGCCCTCGTGAACATTGAGGAACGAGCCAACACCATGACCAGTGCCGTGGCGGAAGTCGAGGCCGGCATTCTAGGGCCGTTAGCCATATTTGAGACGTATAAGATATGGAGCAACTCACCCAGAGGAATTGTCTGGCAAAGGCATCCAGGGCAAAGCCAGTAGCGCCTTTGGGGAAGACGGCGCGGTCAAGAGCAATGAGGCCCTTGAGGACACGGGTGTATGCCTCCTTCTCGCGCTCGGTCGGGGTTCCGAAGTGCATGGTGCGAGTGGTGTCAGTAGTGCCATCATAGTACTGAGCACCAGCGTCGCAGAGGTAGACAGCGTTGGGATCAATGACTGAGCTCTTGCCATGTCTGGCGTGGTAATGCATAATGGCTGCACTAAAGGCTGTGTCAGCGATTGCCTCCCATGTTTCAGAGTCTTCTGTCATACTTAGGTCCAGTGCAGGAAATGGTAGCAAAGGACTCGCCGACGAAAAGATCCTGCTTCTTGCGGAACTCCATCAACTTGTCGGCAGCCTGCGCCTCGTCAATGGAAGTCTTCTTCTCAATGAGCTGGTTCTCAAGCCAAGCATAGTAGGAGGTCAGGGCAGCGCCATCACGAATATGGCAGGCCCGCATTCCCTCCAGTTCGACCTCATTCTTGACCGACTTGGCGTCGGTAATAAAACTCTTGACCTCCTCAGCCTTGTCTTCGCCGCCGATGGCAGTCTTGATGGCCCACGAGGCGGTGTCAGTAATGAGGTACTTCCCACCAGAAGCCTTCTCAACATCGGCAAAGAAGCTGCTATACGGCTTGATTTTGACCTCGTTAGCAGCAAGGTGCTCACGGACCAACTTGTCAGCCTTGGACTCCTCCACGTAGAGGATCGCTTCATCCTGAGTTATAGAGGCATAGGAGTAGAAAACCGGGTTGTACTCGACATCATTTCCCCGCAGGTTGAAGAGCCAGGCAACCTCATCCAGAGTAGTAACATACATTCCAGCGGCCTTCTTCTTAGTGATTTCCTCGCGGAGATCGGTAAGCTTGTTCTTGACCGTCTTCCCGGCATACTTGTCAGGGTGGATAAAGACCGTGTTGGAAGGGACGGCAGGACGCTCGTTACCCCAAACCTTATCGACCAAGTTTCCAGTGATAGCTACCAGCCCAGAGCCGCCAGCCTTCTGAATCGTGTCTGTAAGTTTCTTCGCAACAGCGGGTGTGATAAGGGTAGGGTCTACGCCAGCCGCTTTGCCGTCCTTGCACTGCTCGGCTACCCAATCTTGCCAAGTGATCTCGTCGGGAATACCGAACTTGATCAGCCTCCAATTATCGTCCAGTTGCTGTGTAGCCTGGTTGAAGTATCGGCCGTCGGTCGAGAGTGCTGCCGCCTCTTCGCCGACGACGGCGGTTCCAGCAGATCCGTCGAAGCCCGAGAGGTATGCTCTGCGGTTGAAGCAGTCTGCGGCATATTCGGAAGCATGGCTGTCACAAGATGGCACGACTATCTCGTATTAGTCTCTGTTGACTCTGATCCATTTAACACGGACTCACTGTAAGCACTGATGTTGTTCTCCTTCATCAGCTTACGGAGCTCCGCGAGACGGGGTGTGGCGTTTACACGATCCATGGTGTCGAATGACGGTAATGCTGATGTATAGTGGGATGCTGATGTATGAATAGAGCGTCGCGTGCTTGAGAAGCGGAATATATAGTGTTTCCAAGTACTCGCACCGGGCCGCAGTCGCATTGGAAAGGCCCTGCACGTTGAGGGGGTGATATACCTGAGTAAGAGCTTGCGGATAGTTGCGGTTCTGGTACCCCTCCCCCACCACCTGCCGTGTGGATCAAGGGCTCTCGACATGCCACATTAAGACGAAGATTCCCGCCGTGTTACGTTATAAGTACCGAGATTCCCCATCCCACCTTTCCATAGGCTTATTAGGTTAGGTGCTTTACTAATAATGAATGATGTTCGGTGAAAGCCTTGTGTTGTCCGTGGGCGATGGGGGCGATGGGGGCACAGATTAGTTATAGCTTTTATTGGTAGTAAAAGACCGCCTGTTCCGTCCCATGTCTCCACGAGAAGGCTTGCGTTCTTCTATATAAGTGTTTGCCTGTTGCATGGTGGCGTACCACGATCAATACGTGTTCTCAAGAAGTTACATTTACCTAGATGCATGACCATATTAGTGGTAGATTTCTTATGATACGAGATAGGTCGACGATGGTCATGAAAATAATGTGTAGTGTAGTATGTAGGTAGGTAACCAGGAAACCAGTCTGTGCAGCTCTATCGAATTTTTGAGCTGTGTAATATTTCTACTCGAAGCCGCAATAAAGCAGGCATCTGAATGAATGAACTACTGCCTGCTAATTTGTTTTAAAGGGTACTTTTTTTTTATTGCTAACTCTGGAAGCATTTTAGTCGGCACTCGCGGAATTTTGGCCATGGTTACAAAAAGAAAATACGTTTTTATGATTTATGGCTCTTGAGTAACAGTAATGTTTTCGCCTTGTTCTGTCGCTTTCTATACTGGCTTTGTCGAGAGCACCAGCAGGTACTCTTTTTTTTTTTTTTTCAGTCTAACGCGTACTTACTATCCATCAAGTAACAAAACAACAAAATGTATCCGAAACCCGAGAATTCAGATTTCGAGACTACCGGCTTTCCATAAGATAACCAACTGCTTGTTTGATATTTTTGCTACTCATATTTTTTATCCCTGCATGGCTCTGTTGGGGAGATTCTTCCCATCTTTTTTTCTTGCTTTGTTATCTTTTGCTGGACCAACGAGCGCCATTGAAACTCGTCACTGTGACTAGCTAGCCGGGCATAAACTGTCAGTGCTTTGCGTATTTTAGATGTCATTTCCTTTTTATTTCTTCGTTTCCACGACTTGGTATTTGCCTTAAAACTATGCGAACGAGGTGCGAAATAAGGAGCTGATGGGGGGTGCATCTTGTAAAACGTACACCCGACGCCGACAAGCACACAGCACAAGCACTTTCCCTCCTAAAACGGTGAAGCTCCTGAACACCCACCCACGCACACACACCCACCCAGACATCGCGGCGAGTGTTCGTCTTCCAATGCCACCACTATGCGCCTTCAAACACCTGCAATGCGAAGACTCTCATCCGCACAGTCTCTACAGCCAAAAGTGATATTCTCGGGAATCCAGCCAACGGGCGTCCCGCACTTGGGCAACTACGTTGGAGCGTTACGGCAATGGCTTCAACGACAAAATGAGGAACCCAGGTCCACTCGCCTACTTTACTCAATAGTTGACCTACATGCCATCACCGTACCGCAGAAGCCTGGTTCTCTGAAAAAGGCAAAGAGGGAGGCGCTGGCTGCATTACTAGCCATCGGCATTGATCCAAGTAGATGCACTATATTTCACCAGTCCGACGTATGTGTTCTTCTCGGGAGTAAGGAATATCGTCGCTAAGAACTGTCAAGGTCTCAGGGCACTCTGAGCTCATGTGGATACTATCATGCACGGCATCGGTAGGGTATCTATCTCGGATGACGCAGTGGAAGGTACAATATTGATAATTTCTGCTTCTCGTCTTGTCTGGTCTTGTCACTTATAAGTCGTCTAGTCGAAGCTCAGCCTGGCAGAGTCATCGCAATTGGGTGACAGTCGCGTTGGAAACAAGCTCAAACTCGGCCTCTTCTCCTATCCAGTCTTACAAGCCGCCGACATTCTTGTTCATAGGTCAGTCAACCAAATCGAAATGAATTCCAACTTACGCCTAAAGGAAATTGGTTGCCATCTCTTAGAGCTACTCATGTTCCTGTCGGTCACGATCAGCAACAGCACATCGAGTTTGCCCGCGAGTGTGTTACCAACTTCAATCATGCTTATGGGTCTTGTCTCATCTATCCCGAGATTGTTATCTGTAAGATTGAGCCGTTCGCCCTCGTACGGCTCCGAAGCTAACAGACATCTACACAGCACCAGTACGGCGGGTGATGTCCCTCACAGACCCAACCTCGAAAATGTCAAAATCGCATCCGCTAGAACGATCCCGTATCTTACTAACCGACGATGCGGACACAATCCATGCCAAGATAGCATCCGCCCTGACAGACTCGCTTCCAGGCATCAGCTATGAAAAGGAGAAAAGGCCTGGCATCTCAAATCTACTAGATATATTCTCAATTTTCAGCCCAGAAGGTAAAACTGCGTTGCAACTAGCCGCAGACTACAGCGAATCCAGCCCACGGGAGCTGAAAGCGGCCGTGTCCGAAGCTGTTATCAAAGGCATGGACGGCATTGGCCGACGTTACAACAGAGTCATAGAGGACACAAAGTATCTCGATCACGTCGCCGAGGAGGGGGCAAGAAAGGCGCGCAAGAGTGCGGAGGAAACTATGCACCTCGTCAGAGAAGCCATGGGCTTGTAATATCAATGGTGCCGTGGTGTAGTCTTACTTGTATCAAAAATCACATAGCTCGTATGTACAATAGCGCGTTGCTATCATATTCACCTGCTTCCTATCCCCAAACCCAGCCCTCCCTTCATGCTGCATATGAAAAACTCGCTCCTCTGGCTGCAAGCCAAAAGTCACGAACTACTTGGTTGGTGGCACGGGCGCCGCGGAGACTAGCAAAACGTCAGTGATTGGCATCCCTTACAATTCCGGTAGCGAAAGAGGTGATCAAACCTTGCCACTTTCTTTACAAACGTTGCTTTCTCAGCCTGCGAAACCTTTGCGCTTGGGAACGAGGAATGATTCAGCCCAGCTTCGAGCCACTCTTTCGCTCTCAGGTGTCGGTTGATCAGCTTCTTCAAGGGCTCGCTCAGTTTGTCCAATTCGCTTCGAGACGCATTCCCTCCAATATTTCTTGCGATGCTTTGACAAAGGAGCGGGCCGAGTGTGCTCATAGCACTAGACATCGCGTTCTGCAGACTCTCGTCACTGCTTCTAGCATTGACAAATGCAGCCTAGTCATAATTAGTACAGTATTGACATAGCCGTTGTCGGGCTTGCACGTACCCAAAACTCGGCTGCCGCTGCTTTGGGAAGAGGTTCGCTCCCATCTAAAGCCTGCAATGTGAATAGAAAGAAGAACTCGATCTGTGCCGTTTGAATATTAAGGACGACTGACAGATCCTTTGCAAGAATTCGACTGGAGATTTCTATCGCATTCTGTGCAACTTCTGGTTCCGCCGAAATATCAATCTCCGCTTCGGTATCATTACTGGCGTGTGAGTTGCTTCTCAAGGGTAACTGTCTCAGTAGCCCGATGACCCAAACCATTACCGCGGACAGAATGTTACGAGAATTGTCTTTTCCACGTACTGAGCTGACAAATGAACAGGCAGTGCTGATGAAGAGGCCTACACGTGGCGTCGCGAACGAGTGTGAGGTTAGATATTGAGCAACTTCCGACGGAGGCAGAACGAACGGTCCTGGTTCCGTTTCGGAGAATCCTGTTCGGAGTGCATTGCAGATTTGCTCTGTAATTTCGCTGCTGGTTGGAAACATTGTTTGAATCTCCACGAGGACGGTAACAACCCGTCGCTGAATTTCAGGTAGAGAAATATCCTCTGATGTGCAGAGCTGCACTTCATCATAATCGAGATCAATTGCGTTCTCAGCGGGCGCTTGCACGCCTTTTCCCATGCCGACCAGACACCTTAAGACCTTGAGAGCCATATGAAGGCTGATACTCTCCTCCGGCGGGGTATCGGGGCAAGCCAGCAGCGATATCTCACTTCTGTCCACTTCATTTGTGCTGACAATGCGTCTGCATCTCTGCAGTTGCATTTCGATGAGTTCCAAAATCCGCCCGTATGTAAAGAATCTCTCCGGCAAATAAGGAATTGCCTGAGCAACCGAAGACAGTGCCCCGATTGTTCGTTCGCTAGTCGTGCAGTCTAGCTGGTGTTGGGCTGCAACGTGCAGATATGCTGCCACAAAAGCATCAATTCGCGTGTATAGACGAGCTCTGCAGGAGGAAGAAAGTCGCAAGATCGACTTTGATGCTGCAGAGGCCATATCTCTATCATTAAGGATAGAAAATAATAGCTCGAGTGCCGGCGGAAGCAGCGTCGGGTTTCTTTCGAAGTATTCGGTGTAGAGCTCGACTAGCTGGAGGCACGTTTGTTGGGTTCGTATTGGAACAGAAGCTCGTCCGTTTCGAAGAACAGAAAAGAGTTGTGAGTGGAAGACCGAGGCCAGAAAGCCATCGCAGCGATCGTCATCTTGACAGCAGTCGGCCAGACCTCCTAGACAATAAACAGACGCTTCCAATCGCATCCAGTCAGACTCTCCCAGTGAAACCAACACAGTCTCAGCAAATGTTGCTAAAAGCTGCGGTCCTACCAATGCATAAACTGACTGGAGCAGGTCAACGACATCTTTTCGCGAGTCAGCGAAGCCTGCTCTGTCGTTTGAATCCCATGTTGCAAATTCTGCATTGGAGGGATATGTAATCTTTTGCGACGCATAGGAGCACGCTCTCATCAGCAATTCAAATGCGGGAGCCTTCCACCGCTGTTCTCCACTGGAGTAGTTGGTTGACAGGTAATCTGGTATCGTCTCTGCGAATGAGGACCAGAATTCGACTACCGGTACAAAAATTCTATCGTCCACCACGGGGTGACCTTGGGCAAGAAGGAGGTTGCAGAGATGCGATAGGATATCGGCGCTGCCTGCATCACAGCTCTGCACGAGCAGGGGCATTCTTGTCTCGACAAATGCCAGGAGAAGCTGGGCAAATTGTATGGACTCGAAGGTAAAGTCGCCGTCTTTCATTCGTTGATAGAACCCGATGGCCCATGGACTCTTGAAGAGCATTTCAAAGAGATGATGGTGCTCTGACGTGAAAAGTGACGGGCTGTTGGACAATGCTTCCGTGAGAAGCTCTGCGGATGCGTCATAAACGGCATCAACCGCCAAAAGCTCAATCACATTTCCCAGTAACAACTTCACCGGCGTGATGGTATCGACTCCTTGGTTCGGTGCTTTTTGTGTAAACACGATCCAGGACTAGTTACGGCATAATTTAGCTTCTGCTCAAAGTTACGTGCGTTGTGTCCAAGCGTACCTGTAGACATTTAATGCCGTCTTCAAGAATCGGAGCGGGGACGCCTTTGCCCTGAAAGCATTTTGCCATCACCGTTGTGAGGCTTTTTGTGTTATCTAGTACTGCCTTGTATGAGGTGGCGCTTCATGTTGGTCTTGGTTACCATCTCGTTCTGGCCCCGGAGGGGGGGGGGCAGCTTGACTTACTTTTTCATGGAGTTTGGATCGAGCCGCATAACGTCTTCTACGATGTGTGTGGCTACCCATAGCAAGGCCTGTATCTGACGCTGTCCTATGATATCCAGTAAATGGTTCATCTGCAGGTTATCATCCACTGCATTTGGGCGACATGCCTGGTTGTTGGCCAGACATATACCAACGTGATCCAGAAAGCGCGGCCATATCGAGTGGTATCGGAGAAAAAATGTTGACAGCGCCGATACGAGCTTCCTTGTCACGAGGCGACTTCCATCTTTGCTTACGAGGTCAATGTACCATCCTATGAGGCAAAGTAGCAGCTCTGTGGCTCCTTCGTCCTCGGCGGGGGTGCTGTGAACCCGGGTCAGGTTCTGCCCGTTTGTCGAATGTTCGCTGTTTCTCTCACCTCTCTGTGTTGAGTTTTATGATTATTGTGAGCACCCCGAAGAACTGGACTTTCTCGTCGGGACGACTGAGCAGCTCTTTTGATAGCGCCCATGCCTCTGGTAGGCTCTGTATCCGCGCAAGTGTCGCCTGGGTGCTTGCAATTACCTCTGGTGAATTTGGTTGGTAGAGTGATATGATTAACTGTCCTGTGTCAGTTGGCGAGCTCGGTGTTGCCTGTTTGCATTGCAGAGGGCCTACCTGTTCGATTCGCTCCAGTGTCAAGGCTTCATGGGACTCCATCCTCCTTATGGCTCTACCTCAACGGGCCTGTGCGAGGCTACGTGGATGTGAGGGGTATGATGAGCGGGATGGAGCACAACAGAATACCAGGAGCAGAGCCAGAAGTGCCAAGAAAAAAAAAAGGACCACAAGAGAACACGCGCAAAGACAGCGGAAGAAGCAACACAGGAGAAGATGCAATGGCAACGTGATGTATCGTGATTCACGATGCAGGAAGAAAGCATAGGGTAAGGCACTGTGTTGGCGGGCCCACCAAGAGCAACCTCCCGCCATCGACCAGACAACAACCGACACAGTGAAGTGAGATGAAAGGCCTAGAGAAATGACAAAGTGTACATTTATATAGACATATGCACTAGCGATAGCACGGCAAAAGACGAGTGAGTGGACGACCCATCCATACACCGTATCGCCAAACACTAGGCAGTGAACCGATTCTAATTTAAGAAGCAACGGGGAAGTTCGACCCTGCCCCTGATTTGAGGTATACATAATTCTCTATCATACAATAGCATCGCGACGAAGGAGCCACGCGACCTGGAAAAGTTGCTAGAGGCAAAGTGCTGCTTCATGGCGTTGGGTGCGTTGCCGTGCGAGGTATGGCACGCGACATGCCCAGGGAATCACCCAAGCGGCCTCGGCTGAGCATCTCCTCGGCCTCCTCCTCGGCCAAGGACTTGGTCTGACCGAGATACCCCCAGACAGGCGTTATATCCCCAGAATCACCATCCAGAGACTGCACCGGGTTCTCTGCCCGTGTCGAGCCAAACTCCCAAAAATTCGCCTTCATGCCAATGCCGTAGTACTGGTGTTTTCGAAGGTACGCGAGCCACAGCTGCACGGTTTCAGGGTTTCCGTCCTGGATCTGGATCATTCGGCGCAATGTCTTGCGCTCAAAATTCTCCTGCGACTTCTTGAAAATAAAGTGATCCCGCGGAACGGTCCATCGCTCCGTTATTCGTGGCAGAGGCACAGGCCCAAACGCGGGTAGTCCCAGATAGTATGCAGCTCGAAGGGCAAAATCGGAGAAAAATTCAAGGGGTTGAATGCTGTAAGACCGAAGCTGAAGGTCGCAGGAAGGAATGCCATGCTTCGCAGTGCGGCGTAGAGGCCTGAGATGGATAGCTTGCGCCGACCGAGGATTGCGTAGCTCATCATCTTGATTGGACTGGGCCACGACGGAGCTTTTTATCGACGTCGACTCATCCCGATGGACGGTACTGTAGGGTCTGCTATATATTGGTAAAGAGGCCATGGAAGTTCGAGGGCATTGTTGCGAACCTGGTGGCTATTTCGGTCGGCTTGATCCATTGAAGGACAGGCTTTGGGCTTGTTAGTATAAATGGCAAGGTAAATTCGATGTAGCTGATCTGCATACCTGGAATTGCACCAGCTGTCGCGTAAGATGACGGCGCATTGTGACCGCGTATTTGATGGCAAGGTGAAATCAGTAACCCTCTGTGCCAAGGGGAATGAAAAAGTTGCCCCTAGCCAACTAGAGGATCGCCCACTGACCCACCGACTCCAGCCAGCATACAGAAAGCACCCCGTCCAGTGCAAGTTCACATGATTCGGCAGATATTTCTTACAGACGCGATCCATTAATAGTCAGATAGTTTCTTCCAGCTGAAGGTATATTATATTTAATTAACCTGCAGCGAGCTCCATTTGAGCAATCGGGAATGGAGCGTGTCGCGATTGCGGTCGCAGCCTGATTCGTGATCAAATCTGTGCAATCCCATATGGTTGGGCATGCCTCTGGGGCGCCTACGAGGTCGGGTACTCACGGGGAGGCTTTATGAGCAAAGTACGGAGTCCCGCTGCCGCCCGGCTTCATTGAACAATGACCGGTGACCCAGCTTTTCGCATAGGTCGGTATGTGTGCGACAACACTGTGGCAGACTCCGCGTGTCCCCTCGATCAACAGCACAGGCGAGATGGGAACATATTTCCAACCTCACATGTCAAAATGAAGTTGCCGGCTTCAGCCACGACCCTTTCGCCTCTGGGTGACAAGCTTCTGATAGAACGCCTTCTTGCCAGACATTTGCTTCTTCTGAATCGCGCCATACTTCGACTTCAGCTTGTCACGAGCATGGTCTTTCATAACCTCGCCGAAAATAGTCTCTTTTCTTTCCTTTCGAGTGAGCCTCGCGCTGAAGAAATCGGTAGGGCCCTCGATGATACGGCCAACTTGCGAATATTTCGGAGCCTCTGCCCTCAGGGCCTTTTTCTGGTGTTTTGGATCCAGCAAGCCGCGCATACGGAGAATTTGCCAGTCTCTTTTGAACTCTGGAGTTAAAACTGTCTTGGGGAGGTCAAACCAGTCAGAGCCGGCGGAGTCCTGTTCCCACGTTAGTAGCTGAAAAGATGCTGGCTGTTGGTTCTTTCAGTGCGGTGTGATGGCTTTTGTCACAAAAGCGACCAAAAATGATTCAGAGTAACTATGATAATAAGAAATCATGGAGCCACGAGGCGTGTATCCAAAACGGACGATGCCTCGTGTCAGGGTACCGTAAGGGGTGCCTTCTCATCACTATCAAAAGGAGGAGGGAAAACGAGGAGGTGAAAAGAGCAGAATCGTACCTTGGATTTCGTGCCGCTGGCCTTATAATGTTGTGCAATACGGACAGATCCCTCTTTGCCGCCCGGCACTGCAGCGGTGACAGGGGGAACGGCCTGCACCTCGTCCACGACAACATGTCTTGTTGGAACTGTCGATGCAGAAGCCCCCTCTAGCCGCTGTTCAGCTTGAAGTAGTAGCTCAGATATCTGCTGGCTGCTTATCTTAGCCATGATGGGAGCAGACAGTTCTATCACCAGCCAGCCAGCTGCTAGAATAAAGATCAAGGTGTGGCGGGTGGGACAAGCGAACTGAACTTGTTGTAGAGAAAAAGTGAGGAAGAAAAGTTTCAGCAAAAGATATTCGACTAGGCAAAAAGGTGGGACCATTTTGCAGGTACCTAAG
This sequence comes from Cordyceps cicadae, assembly GCA_002968875.1. Lineage (NCBI taxonomy): Eukaryota > Fungi > Ascomycota > Sordariomycetes > Hypocreales > Cordycipitaceae > Cordyceps > Cordyceps cicadae. The sequence continues at coordinate 148,821 of MWMN01000020.1, read as the reverse complement.
CTAAGTACTGGATATGGCACTTTTCAGCGCACTGGATCCACAGTGTTCGCTCCTGGTGGCTACTTATTAGGCTGCTAATAAGCCAATTCATCGTGCAAAGGTGGACTGTGCGGCAGACCATAAAGGCACTGTGCGCCACGGGTCATTGCCGGAGTTTATAGGCGTTTGGCAACACGGCAAGCACGGTTCTAAGCCGAACACGTCGCGGATGGGCCATATCGCTTCTTCGCTGCATGCGTGGTACATTTTGATACGCACGTAGATCTGCCAGATTCTGTCCAATTGAAGTCTAGACGAGCATCGCAAGAAACAAACTAACGGCATCATTTCTGAGGGAACTGGCAGAGTGCAGTTTTTGATACCTTAGCGACGATGGACTCACAGAACCAATCGGCGCAATCCCAACAGCAAGGACGCCCCGCGCCCGTCTACGACACAACTCAAGGCGGCCATTATGGTGAGTGCCTCATCATCATTGGCCTACCTTTTTCATCATGCTGACGACCATCGTATTAGGTGCCTGCGCCGCTGTATGTGCAAAGGATATCTAGTCATCACGCTCATCCTCTAATAACAAGATAGCTGGCTACCCAAGGCTTCGCGCCTGCGGAGTTGTACACTGGCCCCTGGGCGAATGTTTGTCCACCTCGCCATGTTGTCTGTTTAGTATTGATACTGATACATGCGTCTACAGGTACATCAAGGCCTCACCGGCCAGTACAAGGACATTTTGACGACTTACTGGCAGCAAACAATAACTCACCTAGAGAGTGAGACGCACGACTACAAAATTCACCAACTGCCTCTGGCACGCATTAAGAAAGTAATGAAGGCTGACCCTGAAGTCAAAATGATCTCTGCCGAGGCACCGATTCTCTTTGCTAAGGGTTGCGATGTTTTTATTACGGAATTGACTATGCGAGCCTGGATTCATGCCGAAGAGAACAAGCGCCGCACGCTCCAACGTTCTGACATTGCATCTGCGCTGGCTAAATCAGATATGTTTGATTTCTTAATCGACATCGTTCCGAGAGAAGAAGCTGCATCTCACGCCAAGAGAGCCGCTGCACAACCTGCCGCACCAGCTGGGGGTGCGCAAGGCCGAATGCCTGCCAACATGGCGCAACCAAATCCACACCCGATGGCGGGAGCTGAATACATGGGTGGACACGGAATTGCAAATGAGCAAGATTATCGCCAGAACCCTAGTATTTATTCTGGCCAAGTTCCTACAGCACCGTCTGCGGCGTATGGCCAAGCACAACCGGCGGGAGCAATGTACGGAGAAATGGAGAACATGTACCCTTACTCGGGTATGCAAGCTCAACAAGTAAGACCGCCGGTCATGAAGTTTGGTATGGCATTTTTCTAACAAGTCCCAAGGCGCAGATGACATCCGAGGAGTTTGAATGAGGCGGTAACTCTTACCATCACAGCGAGCTCAGTTGTGGTAACTGGAGCCAGACAAGGCTGCTTTTTATTTGTTTGCTAGGTTCCGTTATTTTGCGAATGAGTGATTGGGAATGGGATGTATTTTCCCGTGTTTTGGTTTCTATTTCTTCTCGTGTTGCTTGATGGTATCTTCATCGAGCCCCTCATTCATATGATCTGTGCAAACGCACTGCGACCCCATAAAATCGCTCATCATTAAATACATGCAATTACGTACATTTATTTCATCATTCCAAATCTAGAAGAGAGATTGGATAGCGGTGCGCTCCTGGTGGATGCCTGAGCAGCACTGCTGTTGAGTCTGCAAATTGTTAGCATACTGAACGTGAAATAAAACGCACCAGGTGTACTTACTTCTCTAACAGAATAGGCCCGTTGAGGGCATCCACGCGGTTATATTTTTTATTTCGCACTGACACGTCATAGAATTCGTCGTGATTTTCCGATTGTAGGAGAGTTACAGTCTGCTGCAATTCATCCAGATTTTCCTTTAGCATCTCGCCGTTCTCAAGGCTACTGACAAAATTTGTCAAGTAGCGGACATCCTGGGCCAGGGCTGATACTGCACTTGAGCTGATAAATTTGACTTCATTGGATAGTGGCAGTGCCTATCATGGCAAACAAAGTTAGAGTGTTTGTAGAGTAATGACTTCATATGTGGGATTCATACCAATATCTTGTTCGCAGTGTGACTAAGTGCGTCGAAGTAAATGAGCTCCTTGATCTCTCGCGGCAGGCCCAGAAGGGTAGAATTCATGATGTTTGACAGATAGCGAGTGAGTGTTTGCATGTAGGAGCTGGGCTCGGATGGATCTGTTGTTGTGAACCTGAGTTGAATAAAGGTTAGATTCTGCAGCCAGTTCCATCAGCACCGCATCTTACCAGTCGTATTCCGCTGTGTCCACAAGGTCGTCAATCTTTGAGTTAACAAGCTCAAAAATTCGCTTTTCCGCCGTCTTTTTATTATTTCGAAATTCTTCGGTGGCGTTAAGTTTCAGCGGTCCGCTGGCAGACGTGGAAGATCTTGCGCTGATCAGGAGGAGCTCTAGCTCCTGGCACGCTGTTTCGAAATGCTCTAGGTTGATCAAGATCTGAACAATCTGACCTAGGTATTGAGAGCTGAGCCTTTCGACAAGAGACTGACAGACTTTTCCCGACAGAAGTTTGTCGAGGGACTAACGTGTTCCAACAATTGAGGAAAAATTAGCGAAGATCGATTCGTACAAAATAATGTAGGAATTAGAAACCACGAGAACGCGAGTGGAATGGACTGACCTTGCGCAATGATTCGTCAATGACGTCCGAATGCCGAAAGTGATCATCGGAGAAGAAATAGAACTGGTTGAGGAAATTTTGAATGTCAATGCAACAAAGAGGGTACATTTGAGAGAAAGGGAGAACGCAAGGGAACCTGCGATTTTATTAGCGGATGTGTAAACCAGTGGATGTGTGAACCGGTGGATGTGTAAACCGGTGGATGTGTACTTACGTGATGGTTCCGACATCCTGTTCCGGGGTATACCAGCTAACATTGAGAACCTTGTCAAATTCCTCCTGCGAATTGATTGCCATGGGCATGTAGTCATCTGTTGATACGATCTACGCGTCATGTTAGCAGTGGTTACAGGATAGAATGTACTGTCAGCGGCTATACCTCTTGAAAATCGTCACTGAATCTGCGCCTGAGAAGTTCGGCGTACTTATCAAAGAGCGTCAGCATGAACGTCTCCAGGGTCGAGACAGGATATGCATATCCCTGGAAGATGATTAGATAGAGTACGGGACGTGGAAATGCCGCTCCATACCTCCATCGTCTGGATAAACAAAGCAACGATGCCTTTGATCTTGAGCAATACTTCAGCGTTCGTCACATCACTCAGTGCTTTTGAGGCTACATTGATAGCTGTACTACACATCGATTCCCACAACTCTTCTACCTCGATGGCAGATCGCAGCTGCGGAACGCGTCGCATGGTGGCCTTTTCAATGATGGCAAATCCGGTAATGCCCTCCAAGAGACTGCTGAGTGATGATTCATCTTCCGCAGATAGGTCGATCGAGCTAGGTAAGAGCAAGTCCTTTTGCTGCCGTCGCGTGGCTGCATACTCTGAACGAAAGCGATCTGCTTGATTCAGGGCTTCGTGAATATGAACTGCCTCAAAAAGGGGAGTGAACGCGATTTGGAGCTCCTCATTGTCTAGCACATCGAGCTCTTCGCTCTCGTCACAGACAAGCTCAATGGAGGAATTAAGCTTAAAATTGGACAAGAATGAATCTTCTTCGACTCTCTTCTTCTGTCTTAATCGCCTTTGTTCGGTGTAATACCAAGCAAGCTCACCGAGAAATTGAGATGCTTCTCGAATTCGAAAGAGCCATGTGTTCAAGTCGGCCATTACCGCCTCGGAAATCGCTTTCCTGGAAGCGGGGATCGATTTCTGGATTGCGTCGGCAAGTTTATGCTGGGTGGCGTAGCGGTTTTGCAATATTGGCACAAGATGCTCGTTTTGAAGATCCTCGAGTGATTTGAGCGCTGAATAGTATTGTTTCCGTCTAACAAGATCGTGCGCATAGTTGACGGCGTGGAGCACCTTGAGCGACTCCTTGAGAGCGTCCGAAGCGTCTGAGATGTTTTGTCGGACGGCTTTTGTGTTTACTAGCGCGCTCTTTTGCTCCGCAAGCTGTTCAGTACTCGATTGAATAGATTGATTCAGCTTTAAAATCTCAGCAATAAGCGCAACGGCGTCTTCGCGGACATTTTGTAATTGATTGACCGAGTCTAGGAACTCTTCATGCTTCGTCATTCCGATTCGTTCGATATCTGCTTCGCGGTCTTCTGTGTATTGATTGAGACATTGGATCAGCGCCGGGGTTCTGCGGGAGTTTGACGCATCCTTAAGAACAGGAATCAGGTGGTCGAGGAACTCTCCATCTGACGACAGAACGATCTGTCCATAGGTTAGCAAGGAGCGGTATGTTTCAGACTTTGGAGCAACAATACCTGCGGGACTGCAAACGCATAATCATCAATAGCTTCTATTCTTCGCGGCATCTTGTCGTATTTTATGAACCTCACGGATCAGTGACTGCAGCTGCCAAAGGTAAGGCCTGCCTGTAATCAATCCATTGCCAGTCGCGTGGCTGATGAGCAGTGCACGAAATGCCCCACCTCTTCGAGACAAGAGCTAGAGGGCAGGGGCGACTGTGCTATCGATCCAACAGCATAGAACCAACTCTCGTTTTTTCATAGAGTGTTGCGTCTTGTCAGCGTCCGCAATATATAACAGTGCGAAAAACTTCGGTTGTTCAACAGTAGCCTGTTATATATTTATAGCCGTAGTAGCATTGGTGACCGGGCTGTGAAGGTCAGAAGCGAGAGCCAAGCGACATGTCTAGCAAGGAATTTGTCCAGATCTGGAAAGAAAATTCATCTATTTGAACAAAAAGGTGATAATCACGCAGTAAAATATACATCTATATCTGCACATGCTTCTTGATTCTCGAGCTTTGAGTTGCTCCGGTGCCAGTCGAAGCTGGTAGGCAGGGGTGGACGCTTTAAGTTAGATGTTACATACATTGAAAGACAGCACAATTGACGATCCTCAACGAATAATGATCCGGCCCTACTTAAGAACGCTTAATCGGCTTCTCAGCTAGGTATGCCTATGCCTGGCACTGGTTAATGTATGAGTAGGGTGAGCAAGGCTACCAAGGCAGCAGGCAGCAGAGAAGCCACAAGTAGAATATCAATCTTACCAACCTGCCTACCTAGGTAGCAGATATCATTCAAGGAAATTAAAATAAAAACACCTATGTATGTAGCTGGCCACGCTTACTGTAGCAGCTGGTAAAACGCGTGCGTTGGGCGCTGCCCTGGTTTGCAGCCGAATCTTGCCAGGTGCAACGGCCCGTCAACCTCGAACAAACGTCCTCCCACCCACACCCTGGGTTTTCTTTTAATAATGTAATCTTTTACAAATTTGAGGAATCAGAGTCGAGACGCAACAATATCAGCATTTCCTACAAATCTGGGCGGGAATAACCCAACGAACGTCACGATGCCCTTTTCATCTCCGTCTCCTTCGGGAGAGGGCGACTCGTCCGCCGGTTCTCCTGATACCAGATTGACAGCACCATCGCCTCGTGATCCAGTCAAACGAACCGGGGAATCTTTCAAGCTTAATGGTAGCACTGGTAATGATCATCATGAGGATGACAGGCAAATTGTCCAATTCAGGCCAGATGAACAACGAGAACGAGAACGAGACCCGTTCGTTACACCGGGCCGGGCTTCGAAGAGCGGGCTATCTCCAACTGCTTCTGCATTCAACCCTTTCCACGTCTCTATGGAGAACCTCGATTATCCAGATATACAAGTACCCGCAAATATGTTGAGCCACAGCATGGGATTATCCAGATGGCTGAAAGTAATCGCAGAGTATGCCATCACTCCACAACAGATCAGTTTTTGGCTCCAGGTATGTGTCTCCAAGCTAGACAAAGTGCCTTGCTAAAAATGACTAGGATATAGAAAAAGACTCGAGAGTATTTCACGGAGCCAAGAGAATCCTCGAAAGAAAGGGCACTGTGGGAATTTTTTTTGAGGATATCCGAGATGCATGGCTTTTCCAAAGTCAGACAAGCTCCTCCAAGTTGGACTGGCAAGTAGTTCTCGTAAGTGCTTACAAGACAACGAATGCCACCCAAGTTTACTTCTTAAGCTGATAATCGAATTAGGACTCCGCCGCAGAGCTCTACCCATTACCTCGAGACAGTGGCCAATTGGTAGTCTTGGCCACTGTGCCACCAGGGTCAGCCGCCAGCGCCGAGCAAGTTGCGGCAGAAGTCACGACAAACCTTCGAGTTCACGGAGAAATATTTGCGTTTGAAAAGAAAATGACGTATCGAGATGGTTCATTCAGAGGCGTCGTGGAATACTGTGATGTTTTGGCAGCGAAGACGGCACTCACCCAAGCACCAACATCAGAAGGACAGAGCGTATGTTTGGCACGCGTGCTTTCTCTCTCGTGTGACAGAATTTGACCTCCATATAGGGCATAAGAATTGTTCTTGCAGAATATCCAGAAGAAGACACAACTTCAACCAGCAATGGTGCGCGGATCTGTGATACTGCTCGCATGTCCAGCCCAGGCACGAGCTGGGAACACGGGTCCGCTTCCGCGAAACCGAGCTCGATTTCTCACACACCTATTTGTTTGAATACCTCGCTTGCAATGTATCCGATAATTGCGCAGCCTAACTATACCCCTACATTTCCATACATGGTGAACTCTTTCATTACCAGCGGGACGGGCGCGGATGCCACAACTCTATCAACCCCCATTTCACCGTCTTATCAGAGAGTTTCGGCAGCTTATCGAAAGCCTCCATCACCGGCTCTCACTGTCCATAATGGATATAGTCCGTCGAGGCCCAACTCAACCTACGGTAGACTGGATCGGCGACAGCATGCGGCGCGAGTAAACAGGAGCACTTTCCAAAATTCGAGCAGCCATCATAACCACGTTGATGTCCATCGAATCCGCGACGGAATTGATGTTAGAACTACGGTATTTATATGTTTTTCTTTAAATTGAATAGATATATACTAAATTTTGCACAGATTATGTTACGAAATATACCGAATAAAGTAGACCAAGCAATGCTAAAAAGAATTGTCGACGAGTCCAGTTGGGGAAAATATGACTTCATGTATCTCCGCATCGATTTCGCGAACGATTGCAAGTGAGTATATAATGAGATCATGCTCGAGAGGTTCTACTGTATATGCTGACATATTCTAGTGTTGGATACGCGTTTATTAACTTTGTTGATGTGAGTTCAGCACCTGCCTTACTCCATAGCAGCAATCGTGACTGACACCAAAGCAGCCTCTAGATATCATCGACGTAAGTTCTGAAGGACTTTATAGAATACTTTTTGTCGGCTAAATTCTTCCACTATAGTTTGTTGAGGCACGTGGCAATCAACGATGGTGAGTGTCTGATTTCGTCAACTTAGATTGAGCGCTAATACAAGCGACAAGGAACTGCTTCAAGAGCGACAAGGTGGCTGAGGTTTCCTACGCCAGTTAGTTTCGAAGCGAGGCAAGTAAGTAAACATATAAGCTAACTCTCTAACAGCTATACAAGGCAAAGATTGCCTAGTTCAGAAGTTTCGAAATAGTTCCGTCATGTTGGAGGCTGCACACTATCGACCAAAAGTAGGCAAAGAATGCAGAGTTTCCCGGAAAAGCTTGCTGATGCGCTCGGACAGCTCTATTTTACCTCAAATGGTCCTATGCCAGAAATGGCAGGCCAAGAAGAACAATTCCCAGAACCGGATAACCAGTCCAAAATGAAGCGCAGCTGCGAAAACGCAGAGCATGTTGGTCAGCAACCACGAACGTCTTCCCGTCACCCACCCCAGAATTGACTTTCATAGGACTTTTTACGCCAAATGCTGGACAGCACTTCCGGGATGAGCAGCGTCGCAGACGTTCGCAGTACGATCGAGGCACTCGACTGGCTGCTCTCGAAGAATACGACCTGGAGGCCATTCAGCACCTTTACATCGGAAACGAGAGAGTTGAATAATCCAAAAAATCTCACAAAAATGTAGCCGCGAGCTGAAATGGAGACAAAAACGGACGTCGGATGTGGAGGAAGCTTCATTTGCTATCTATCGCTAATTGCAATGGGGTCAGAGGACAAGAGTAATGTAATGATACATGAACTTGCTACATGCAGCAACCAGATCGCTGCAGTGATTATTCCAATAAGTAAATCATTGCTCTAACCATCGCTATCATGAACTTATCGTACAGGTAATTCTGGCTGCGAGCCCTCGCGCCGTGAAATGAGCAGATGCAGTGCGGGATACAGTCTGGATCAAAGTTGGTCAGGCGGACCGAGGAGAAGAACCATCTTCTGGTAATGATGGTAGCGGTTTACGGGAGCTACTATACCGTGACCCTTTATCATATCCTGTTACTTGTATGGCTGGACAGTGGCTGCTTGTCTGCCAATCTGACCTGGCGTTCGCCGGCTCGTTGGTTGGCGTTAGAGGAGGTGACGGACGCCGATAGCTATACTCATCCAAGCTTAATGGAGTGCTAGCCATCGAATGCTCAGTAGGGGAGCCTCCCATGCGAGATTCCGGCCTCGTGGGCGCGAACCTGGGCGATCCGGCCGTGTACATGTCGCGTCTCTGCATCGAGGCCAAAATTTCAGCAAAAGTTTCGCTTGTACCCATTCCTTGGTCCGCAGCGGAACCGAGATATGGGATCGGAACACCTCTCGAGAAGATGACTAGCAATAGACAAGAAAGTAGCAGCACGGCTTGCACAATGGCCATGCGCTTCTGGAATACCACTTCGTCTGCCAGTACATGAAGTCGAGAGCTAAGCGCTAGTATATCTCTTTGCGACTGGTCTTTCTGGCTTTCTAGTGCTAAAACCGTAGATTGCCAAATCTGATCATACTGATCTCTGAAATTTCGCAGCTCTGCTAGAACCGTCTGGTTCAAGTCTGCGAGTACGGAAGATATCTTCAAGATCTGTTTTTGCTCAGATCGTTGGAAGGCGTCCTGTACATGCCTGGACTGTTCTTCCACATATTTGAGGGACAGTGTCAAATTCGCTTCCACTTGTTGTAGGCGTTTAGTAACCGAGTTGAAGAAGCCTTCTTGCATGGTTGGTGGTGACGGGGTGGCAATATTTGACGCATTGCCTCTAGACCTGCTACTGGAGGCGGACGCAACTGGGATTTTACCCGTAGCGGCTGCAGGTGAAGAAGAAGACATCGTCGCCGCCGTGGTAGATTTTGTATTTTTTGAAGACGTATTGTCGTCATTTCGTTCATTTTCGGGATTCGTATTTGATTCACTAACTGATTTCGAGGTCTCAGATGCTGTGGAGGAGGTTGCCATGTCGCCTTGACTTTCCAGTATAGTTGAAGCTACTTGCTGTTGTTCGGGTTCGATTGCTTCTTCCCCGTCAAGTTTGCCGTTTTGTGTGTTGCTCATGTATTCTGCTCCGATAACGGAATTATCCGCAATGGCCAAAGGTGCTGCTCTAGAGCATATCGCCAAAGGCAAGCAGAAAGGCGCAATTCTGACCGGACAAATATTGTCAGGATCTGAAATTGCAGGGCGGTTCTCCTGGACTTCAGCTGGTTCGTCAGAGTTCTCATAGACAGCGCTTTCCCTCTCTGGTGCTCCATCAATCTCGGCCATATGGTCATCATCCGTCCCGGTCTCACTATCCTTCCACTTGTCAAGCATTCGGGATCCATGGACCCGAACTAAGGAGACGGGGCAGTAATACTCATTACTGTAATGGCTAAGGAATTCCAGCCTCAGGTATTTGGCCCATATTTGAGGATTTTCAACCAGAAATGCTTGTATATCGCGTGAGTTTCTAGCCTCAAATGTTCCCAGCTCCTTCCATTTTTCCATCTTAACGGGGTATCGATCGCTGACGCTGACGCGGAAATGGCGGATCATGCTAGAGAAGAATTCAAAGTTGGCCAGGACGATAGTATCAACCCAAATATCGTCCGTCAATTCAATAATAACGTATTTGTTGGGTGTTGCACATTCCAGAAGCATATAAGTGTCTTTGTTCTCGACTAGAATAGCCTTGGAGTTCTTGGCACCAGAGCTGGTTTTAAGGATCGTGGCCCCGGCATCGAATGACGCAAACGAGAATCTCTCTTTGCAAGTTTTGCCCGCATCTTTGTTACGGCGAAGTGCGGATTCTCCAACTTCGGCAGGCGACTCGTTAGTGTGCTCTTCTCCGCCATCGTAACCATATTCAACCTCTGGTTTCTCTTTGTACCCGCCGAAATTCAGAGAGATTTCACCCTCATCTCCCAACTCGCTTCCCGAGTATGATTGAAGTTTTTGACGTTCATCACTCTGAAGATCCAAGCCTTTCCGTTGCTTCAGATCTTGAGGGTCTTGCCCAGACTTTTGTAGCATCATCTCCTTCCAGTCTTCGAAGGACATGAATCGTTCGGCCGTCGAGTCGGTATCTGCTGGTTCCGAGCTTTCGTTTACTTTTATTGTGGGCTTTTGGGTTTCAATAGGTTCTGCATAGGCAACAGTCGAGCTGTTATCCTCTCTGACTGTCGATGGCCTGGTGTTTGCCGATGGCTGGAGCGTACTTTCCGTGCTGGTCACTGCCTGTGACCAGCTGCTGGTGAGGCATGATTGCGGTAGCGAATGCGTAATGTAATTTATTGTTCGCGCTTCGCATTGTCTCGTGCCAGATAAAGGTCCGCCGTAATTAGACCTCGGGGTCGTCTCAGCTTGGGTAGCTTGGGTAGCTTGGGCCGTCTGCGCGGTTGCATGAAGACCGGACGTTAGAGCTAGAAGCAATAGTGTAGTCGCTACGACTCGTCGAGACTTGACGGTATTCCGCATGTTGATGGTGTCACAAACTCCATCTGCGACTTCTGTAGGCAATTGTTGCAAAGCGTTTAGCTGTTCGCAGAAGGTTGGTGGTAATAAAGGTCGTGGAGGTGCCCCGTTCGCGGATTTTGCGGATGATCTGGCAAGTCATCATAGCGCCAGTACCATAGAGGTAGGTAGGTACCTATGGGTGTGAAACACTGAGAGGTTGGTTGGTAGGAGCGATAATTTCACCTCGAATTTTTTTTTGTATCTTTCGTTTATTTCTTTGATTATCTATATGCCATGACTTTTCGGGTACACTAAATACATCTTTTAAATATCTGCTCCTGATGTCTTGTACTCGATTTCGGCGTCTGCCCAGACCACAGATGAACTGACCTGGCAGGGACCACGTGCCTGCCCCCATGCCTTGATCAAAGAAAAACACGGCGGAAACTTTGTGACTGCCGCAGAAAAAAAATAATTTACAACACTAATTCTCTCTTCAATAGGGAAAACGCAGCGGTTTTGTTTCCGACAGCTAGAAACGACATAAAGTTGTTGACGGACACCAGAGTATCAATGTCGGCATTGCGATACTCCTCCTTATTGGCCTGAGTCGCTTTGGAATAGAGATTAGAGCCCAGCTGACTGAGGCCTAGGAGTTGGAATAGGCGACCGATGTTGTAATATCTTTCAGCAAGTGGCCGCGATCCGTTTCCTTCGCCTGCGTCGAAATACTGAGTAATGAAAGCTTGCCCCTGCAGAAGTAGATGTTGGCGGTTTGTGGACTGCCTTTTCAAACCATAGTGAACGTACGCCAACCCCAAGCTAAGATTCACCATCGGATTACTTGGATCGAGTGACCTCGCCCGTAAAAAGTAACCTGCGAATCATGATTAGACAACGATTGGTAGGGTCTCGCATATTTTTTCACTCACTGATGGCATATGTATAGCTCGTCGATGTAAACAAAATGTGGCCGTAAAGCATTAACAGGCATACATCCATGTCGATTTTCGAAAAGGTGTCCTCCCCAGCCTCAGATGGATTGAATTTTTTTGCAAAGAGCTTCTCATAGCTGTTGTCGATGCCTCGAATCTGCCGTAGAATGAACTTCTGCGCTGGGCCCGAGGTGTACCACGAGACAGGTGATTGGCACAGCCGTGAGAGTAAAGCAAACATTCGGTTTGCATCAGACATAACACCATCTCTCATCAAATGCCGGGCAATTTTAACGCAGCTTTCCTCATCGTTGGTATAAATCGCACAAACTGATTTTGTTAGGACTCGTCAGCCGCTACGAAAGGGGGAAAGGGGTTTTACCAGTCCACGCGATGTGAATGAGGAACTCTTGGTTTGCAGCTCGAAAGACTACCGAGTCTTTCGCGGCCTGACACACCTGGTATGCCTCTTCACGTTGATGATTTATGGCAAGCCCAATAGCGTAGTCCAAGAAAATATTCAGCCAATTGTCGAAAGAAATACCCTGATATATTCTGGGTTGCATGCCGGCCGCGCTGGCGTCGCCTTGGGGTGCGACAGCTGATTACATATTTGTAAGTCCAAGTTGCGATAGTTCTCGATACATGAACGCAGGACTTACATCTTGCTAGCCGCTCGTATAGCTGCGACAGGTCACTCTGCGGCGCTTCCGAGTTCGCCGACATGGATGTAGGCGTTTTCCGGAGGAAGTGGAGGTATTTATCCCACGAGTAAAAACGCTTCAGCGACCTAAACTCGTCAACCAACTCCCGAGATGCACCCATCCATTCTGCAGTGAGATCGAGTTGTCCTTCCGAAATGCGCAGCTTTAAATCTCTCACGATATCGTACTGCTTCGATAACTTGATGGCTCGTATTTGCTCACCCTGGCGCAAAGTATCGACACCCGCCAGTCTTTTTGGTCTATAACGCCTTGGGACGTGCGATTGCTTGGTTTCCGCAGCATCATTAGTACCTTGGTAGTTTCCTGGAACATGGCGCCGTAGTTGTCTGGTACCAGCGGGCGAGCCGCTGGTATGATCAGTTTCGTGAGTCTGTGCATCTTGTAATGCCATGGCCTCTGCTGCCAATATAAGTGCCTCTTCCCCTTCCTTGGCCTTTTCGTATACATTGGCCAGTTCAATACGGGCAGCTATGGAATCTTCATCGGCCTCGATGGCGGCAAGGAAGCATTCTTCGGCTTTTGGCTGCTCTCCCGTCAAATTGTAGCATCTTCCAAGTTGCAGTAATATAGTTGGATCTGGGGTCTCTGAAAGTTTTCGAAAGATTTCTAAAATTCTTGTAGCGATATCCAGAACGCTAATTTTCATAAGCTCTTCGGCAAGATCATATGCGACAGACGGAAATTCGGCAATGAAGTCGCTAGCGGCTGGTGTGGAGGGATCGAGATGTTTGAGGTGCATCTGATGAGTGTTAGCCGAGCATTTACAGGTAAAGTATTCTTGGTGCAGCTTACCATGGCCTCATCCTTGTCTAAAAGTCTCAGGCGCAGAGTAGCTAGCCTCATTCTGAGGTCAAGTGGCAGTGATTCGCCAAAGAGGAACTGTGGAAATGATGACCGAGCGAACTCGTCACATTGGCCCCTTCTGATGTTGTCCAGATCCCATTCACGGTCGTCATCTTGAATATCGTCCCAATATACCTCTGATGCTCGACCAACCATCCATCTGGCAAGGGCTTTGAGTTCCTTGATCGTTTCACGGTAACTGCGGCTTGACGCAAGGAAGTCTGTAAAGATACCGATATCGTACCAGAGTCCTTCAAATCTGTTCCCCGGTCCGTTTGGGATCACAATGTCGAAGAAGCGACGATAAGCCGTTATTGCGGATGCAGTTGCGGTCGGGCCGTCTTTGCTATCAGCGCATGTTTCTGCCAATTTTCGAACAATGTCAAGATCTGCAGGCCTTTGTCTTAGAATATAATTGTACTCCACGATCGCCTGTAAATAGTGGCCTTGACTGTGGCATACAGCTGCCTTTCCTAGTCTTGCATCCACGTTTTGGGGGTCAGCTCGTAAAGCCGCTGAGAAGCATAGGCGCGCTGTTTTTGTATTTGCTTCTTCGTTGCCACCAACATTGTCGAGAGCATATGCGGCGCATGACATCCATCCACTGATGTCCTTGGGCCGCAGGTGGGCCGCGTACTTCATTGCTTCCAGAGCACGATCCGGCTCACCCTGTTCCCTGAATATTGAGGCGAGCGCCGTCCATGCCTGGTATGTTTCTGCATTTATTCTGATTACCTCAGACACGAGCTCCAGTGCACGATCATAATCACCAGCCAGGAAAGCTTGGTTCACCCTTGATAGACGAGCAGTAATATCGCCTCGAGGCTTTGCTGCTTTTCTTGGGCCTCGGGAGCCCCTCCCTCCACGAGTTGGTCTATCGTAGGTTTGGGTATCCCTGTTCCCTTCACGAGAAGCCAGGAATTCACGGACAGATTCGTCAAATTTCGCAATATCACCTTGAAGTTCCTCTAGGTCGGAGTCGGCATCGGAGTTGTCGTCGTGCGTAACGGTTGCCATCGCGTCTTTAACGTAGCCGGCTCGGCGATCCGGACCATGTAGGGCCAACCACAGAGAACACCCCTAGGTATAAATACCGAATGCAGAACACGATGAAGCGCAGTGAGTGGCAATTGATTGATGACAATGGTGGCGCTGCCTATCTATCGCGGGTCTGACGCAGTGCGTATCTGCCTTTTGCGCCCCGTACAAGGTCAGGACAGGCCAAGTTCAAAACAAAGCCAGCACGCTAAGTTACCAACGCCCTTTGTGCGGCGGTGCGAGGTGAAACTGACAAAAATTGGTTGAGGTGTGTAAACGGCCGTTGGAAGAGAACTTGTATTATCTGGCAGAGAGCGGACCCACATCCAACTACATCCGCCACACTGAACGAATGCCCACGACCAAGCGTTTGGTGGGAAAGAGTGAATACGTATCTGTCTGCATCTAATATTAGAGATACATACAGCAGAGCTCAGCTAGGGGTTCATGCCACCGTTATTGTTCCATTCAAAATTCATGTCTCGAGCTGGGTTTAAAATTTACCACCGTCTCAAATTTACGCCCCCAGTCAGATGCTATCTACCTAGTTGATGGAACCACATGTCGTAGTTCTTTTGAACCTGCCGTTTCTTTGCCCACTGTCCTGCAGAACGGGCATCAACCAATGCGTCCCTCGGCTTTAGCATCTGTATAGGAGTTAGCGATGAGTCTGTGTTAGTTTATGAGATTCGAACGCACCCTTCACCTGCTCAAACACCTTCAGCATCTTTCTTCTTGCACCTAGAGCATTTACACCACGATCCTCCAGCGCCTTGTCATCCAATTCAATAAGATCAGTCCACTTCATGTCCTTCAGGTTGTCCGTGTACTTGTGTAGGCGAAGACTGCGCAGCCAGCTTGGGATATCCTGGAGTAGGGTTGGATCCGTGGGATCCTCTGGCGGCTTCGAGCTGCCCCGGCGTCCTCTCGGCGACCTCCCGCGCACCATATCTGAATGGTCCGACAAATAGCCTTCGTGCCCAGATAGAGCCAGCTGCCCGAGGTTAACCGCAGGAATACTGCTGCTCATGACACCGGGCCCATCATAAGCACTCAGGAAACCGTTGTGCTGGGGTGATGCGAACTGCATTTGTCCCATAGCTTGCTGCATGGGAAGACCAGGGGATTTAGGTCGCGCGCGGCTACCAAGTCCAAGGCCTTGCTGAGCCTGTAGCGCAAGGATTTGCTCTCGGCTTAGGACTTGCCCATGCTCGTTGATCATGACGACGTTAGCGCCGGGGATGTTGAGTCCATGAGCGTGGGCCGGGGGCGATGATATTTGGCTATTGCCAGGCGCATCATTTGATCGAGCTCTTCGGTATTTGCGAGCATCATCGAGAGCAAATCGGTTGTTTACAGTGGAGAGAGCAGCCAACTTCATAGCAGTCGCATTTGCAATCATATCAGCCTGAGAGCCCGGTTGCTGGCCAGTGTTGAAGGTTGATGTCATCGGCGTGTTGACCATAGATGCCCAGTTGCCGCTACCTCCACCATTATAAGGAGAAAGCATCGGGAGGTCCGAAGGATTCTTCTCAGGGGCAGCGAGCGTAGTATTTTGAATTGTAGTGTTGTTCCCCAGCTGAGGTAGTGGTGACCTTAAGCCGCCCGACGGCGCAGGCTGCGTGAATTGACCCATGGCTGCTTGAGAAGCAGTAGCTTTAGAATTGGTCGGATCTGAGCCCCATGGGGAGACTGCTGCCCCAACCGCTTCGCGAGAGTCCTGATGAGCAGCAAGTGACGAGCGCGGGTCGAGAACGGTGCTATTTCGGTTGGAAGACGGCGGGTTTCCCGTCTTCTGCGTGAACTTGGCCTTCTCAGTCGCAATAGCAGCCGCAGCATCTGGAAACATGGCGTTTATAGTTGAAGAGTCAAGAACGGAGTGCCGCTTCCCTGGCGCGGCGCTGGTAGCGGACGTGCGGGCAAACGAATTTCGGGACGAGTCAACTGCAAGCTTATTCATAGCGTCGCTGAGACGATTAGACATGGGATCTGAGGGACTGATCAGCATTCTGCTTGACACCTGAGGCCGGTATTGACCTTTACCTTTATCGAATGTGGCAGGTGAGAGAACACCAGACATAGGATGGTTCTTGCCCATCTGCTGCAGAACCTGGATAAAGAATCGAATTTGCACCTGAGTGGTCTGCTGAAGTAGAGCATATAGTGCGGCAGTACGCTCAGCCTCGCTCAAGACACGAAACCACTGCTCAATAGCGCTCAGTTCATCTTTGAAGTCTTGATCCAGGGTTGCAGCGGCCATCTCCTCCAGCGTCGTCTCATATTGGTCAATATCGGCAATCCACTGTTGAGCAATCTTATCCTGTGAATCAGTGTCGAATGACCCCTGGGCATGAGACTGCTGCGACTGGCCATAGAAGTCCGAGGATGGCCTGATGCGACTGGAAGGAGCGGGCCCGGAGACGGAACTCATGTCTGCAGAGGCCCGTAGAGAGCTCGCGGATCCTACAGCCCTAGATGATGGAGGCCGCAAAGAAGAAGTTGAGCCCGCCTCAGGGGTGCTGTTTCGATTTCCGATGGCGTGGTTTCCGGACATGTTGAGCATTATTCGATCGATCGAATATCGTTGGTATCGGGAGCAATGTGTTCAGGAATAGAACGACGACAATTATTAACGAGAAGATAAGTCTGCTTGGCTCCTGCAGCAAACAGCTGACCTCAAAGGAGTCCTGATGGGAAGATGACAGTCAGACTATCGCATGTTACAAAATGAAAGGAAAATCTGTGCACCAGGTGTCAGGCGAGAGTTTAGGCGCCCAGGTCGGGGGCGGATGCAGTATGTACCTGTAATAAACATGGGAAAAGCTTGCAATGAAAGAAGGGCGTCTGCTGCCAGGCAAACAGAATCCAACCCCCTAGATATGTTGTCGGTGATACAACCAAGAGCCACGAAGAATGGGCAGTGTCCAAGTCCTGAAAGAGGTGGAGTTACCTCGAAACAGCGTGGTGCGCCCAAAGCTCAGCGCTTGCTTATCTTAGGTAATGCACCTGAGCTCCGAGCCCGAGCCACACAGTCCCAGCCACTACGTAACATCTGGCGTTTGGGACGTTTGACAGAATAATCGTGCTACATATTTGGCCGGAAAATGGGAGTAGCCTATGGAGCATTTGTGTTTTATCACTACAATAATGCCATTATGCGGCTACGGATCTACTTCGCTTCTACAGCTAGAGGTAGTAGTACACCCTATTAGCGACTTCCCTCTTGCTGTTTCGGCTGCTTGTGGCAGAGTATCAATGAGCGCCGAACTTATTATGACAAAAAAAGCACATAGCTTATTTTGTAGTTTCTTGGACTCCATAAAGCTTAAGTGACCTACGATTTACGTGGCTGCTCAGGCTTTCGACGGCGGGATCAGAGTGGTCGAGAACGGAGGGTTTGCCAAGCAAGTCAACTGATCGATCTGGCGAGAGCTTTTTGCTCTGGCAAAGGATTCGTAATTGAGGTGTTGGATTTCCCCATAGCGGATGCATAGCTCAAGCAGCTAGGGAAGTAGTCTGTTGGGTCGATCTCGTTCGCGTGGACAGACAGTGCAACGTCCGGCGATGCCTTTCTCACAACTGAATATTCGAATAGTGATGACGCGATAAGACATGACGGTGAATGGCAGTCAGAAATGGATTTTTCTTTTCACATATTTACCAGCAGTATGATAGACAAACTGGAGAGATCGACCGAAAACCTCGTTTTTTCATCCCATTTAATGCATTATTCCGTTACAACTCCGTGGTCCGGTTTAAACAGCTTCGCGCTTGCCCTCCTTAGCCTCTTTCTGTGGAAGCAGTTAGTAATCGCAAGTTGGCGCGGGGAAAGTCGTCGGATATTCCGTACCAGAGCCTTCATGTTGCCGTGAAGGGCATGTCTGTGGTTTCGGCGGAACTTGGGGTCGGTACCCTTGAGGGAAGGGTAGCGCGAGGTCTTTGGCTTCTTAATGCTGCGGTAAAGATCAGATTTGCGAACCATTTCGTTAACATCGGAGAAGAACGAACCCGTTGCGGTGCGCCTTGCGCGACTGGTTGTGCTGGGAACTGTTCTTAGACTCTGTTGACGTGTTATTAGCATCATCACTGATGTATCAGTGCGATTCGGCAGCACTTACTGGCCATTGCTGCGGGTTGACGGTATTCACTCGATTGGTAACTCTCGATGCGCGAAGCAAGCGGAAAATGTGTGTGAATTCCAAAGCCCTAGCGAAGGATGTGGGGCGAATGCTGACCTAATTTGGCCGCCTCTCAGTGGGCACTCGGTTGAGTTTGGTTGCTTAGTCAGTTTTCTCGAGAGGGGAATATCGCATGGAGTAGCCAATTTGTACTATGTGGATTCCTGTGTTTACATGGGGACAAGTGACAAGAAAGAAAAACACAGTATTAATTCGAACGCAGCCTTCTAAAGGTCCGGAAGCAAAATCCGTGAGCAGATCCGTCTATTTGGTCTATTTGGTGGTGAGCAGCGGTGCGCTCGTCGCGGCTTGGCTCACGACAGCGGCGGCAGCTTGTGGAATCTTCTTGGAACGAAGGCTTGCCAGCCATCTAAAGAAGAGAACAAACAGCAGCTCCACCCTACCAGAAATGTTAGCACAAAGAATGGCACAGCCGGAGAGAAACCGAAGAAATACCTTTCTTTGGTCATCATGAGAATGCCTTGTACAAGGAATCCCTTCATGATTTGAGGACCAATACCCTTAAAGAGGCCAAGGAGACCTTCATTGTTTACGATGAAAGCCATCACTTCGCCAAAACTCTTGAAGGGCTTTCCATTTCTCGATGCTGGCGGCTTTGACTGTAGGCCGACCTTGGCGACGATCAAAGGCTGCGTAGCAATGGTTGCCAATGCCTTGGATGTTGCACCGAGAACTAAAGTCTCTATTAGGCTAGTAATAGACGAGGGAAGAGACAGATTGACTTACGGAACGCCTCCCAAGGTTTGAGGCTAGTTCTGCCGGGGCAGAATGTTTCCTTGAGACGCTCGTAGGCGCCATATGTGATGGCCGGGTTGACAACCAAAACCAGACTGGCTTTCAATCCTCTCCAGAGACCACTGACACCATCTGGGCCTTCAATGACTTCCTTCGCAGTGGCAAGCAGCCCACGGCGCTCGGCTTTGGTGGCAGTCTGCTGTCTGGTCGTTACAACAGCGACAGGGATTGTGAATAGTTGAGCGAGAGCGCCAGCAACGGCGCCAAGAGACAGCTCGGTGGCGGTTGAGTTGGCGACGGCACTCTTGCTATAGTTTGCGTATACGGAGCGGACGACAGTATACCAATAAAAGTAGGCGAAATTGGTGGACGCGACACCGAGCAATGATCCGCTCATACCAGTATACAGACCCTCGACACCTTCATCTTGGAGAATTTTCGAAATGGCATCCCAGGTCGAGGTGTAATGCTGAGCACCGCTTTCGTGGGGGGGCGCGCCAGCTTTTGGCGGTTCCTGGACCTGCAGTTTTGTCTTGACACTATGACGGGCCGGGTGGTTAGCTCAGCTCGACCTGAAGTGGCCGTGCTGAAGAGTGTGGAATTGGGAAGAAGACGAACATGTCGAGAGGGTATACGAGGGCGTTGGCAAGAACAGCACCGGTGGCGCCAGCGACGGCGCCTCCCCAGGGCGAAATGGCAGGCTTGGATTGCCCAGTCATAGCGACTTGCCGACTGATGGCGGATGTGCGGGATGGGTACTATGCGGAGCAGCAAGACAGCAGGTTTTACAGGGCGAGATGCGTCGCGTCGCCAGTCTAGAGAAATGCCGTTTTTTCTGAATAGCAGCGGGAGATTTTCGAGTAGTGAGAGAAGAATAGTAAGTAGCAATCTTCGCTCGGTGGCCGAGAAGTTGATGGCATTGAACCGTAGCGCTCCGACACAGGCACAACTGGACCTCGGTCCCGCAGCCGTGTGGGCCAAGTCGGCAAGTCGATGCGGTCGATTGTTTGTAAGAACCAAACTAGACAAACGCCCGTCAGATGGGAAGTTGTGTTCCTAGCGTTCGTGATTTTAGCGTGGAATTTGAGCCTCTGATTCAACGAGTGACCTCGGTTGGAGACTGTCTTTCCGCCATCGGAAAATAGCACCATTTGGTGGCCATTTTTTATGTGTTCAGTGCGCATTCCGTTGTAAATTTTGCACTTACCAGCTCTCAATTGTGTTTGCTTCCAGCGCGGCCTATCGGGGTTTTTGATCGAATAAGGACCTCATCAAACATTTAAAATACGTTGCTCGCTCTAGTGCAACTAATAATGATGTCTTTATTTTCCGTCGATATCGGCTTAGCGTAGCTTGTTTGCAATATGCGAATTCACACAATTCACCTACTAATGCGAGGAGCAATGGAACGATTAAATTGTTCCTAAATAAATCCCAAATCGCCAAGTCTCCCGGCTAGTCACTACTACCACAAGTGGTCTCAAGGCCTATGCCAAGTATCCCAGAGGTGTGCAACTAGGCGCCTAATTGCATGGTGAGGAGATATTTCAGAGAGACATTGAACACGACAGAAAATTGAGAAAATACTTTAATATATGATATCATTGTACAGCTCAATTATATCTCTTTTTTCCTGGTGTTGAAACCCGCACTTGTGGCGAGTCAGTAGCGAAGTCTTAACAAACCGAGATATTCCTATACCGGGATGCTATCCCACCTGCCATGTTTGTACTGCTTGGAATCATGTCGCCTCCCAACCCCATTTACTGTCCTGATGATCAGCAAATCGTCTTCCATGCCCAGAGCTGCGACGCCTACGTCAGCGTTTCAACTGGCGGTTTCTTTACAGCAGGTGCCATGAGGCACTGATTGATCACCAAGCATGGAGAGAGACGCGCAGGTAGTGCCAGCCAACAGGACCCCCATGCCGCTGTAACGTGTAACTAACGAGGTTCGTGGTAAATTAGGTCGCCGAAGCTCTAGTTGCGAGCTCAACAGGCCAGGCCGCGTTGGACTATGCAATTCAAGCAGCCGAGCTGTACATGCGTGCTGCTAGCAGAGCCGCAAACAAGGAGGATGCCACTCGCTTGCGACAGAAGTGCAAGGCGCTTATTGCTCACGCCGAGATGCTGAAAACGCAGCTGGCAAGACCACTGCACTCAAATGGATCAGACATTTTGCGCCAGTCATCTATACTACATGGAAATGAATTTCCGCCGTGGGAAGAGACCCCAGCCGACGCCGAGTTCCAGTGCGAAGTTGGACAGCAGCTTTTCACGTATGCCACCTCCGTCTCGCTCTTCACTACATTGTCGTTAACTATTCTCTGTTAGTGATGGGACTGTATTCAGCCTGTCACCTATTCAAACTCAGAATTTCGCATCATGGCAGAGGCCACAGAATCTATTCGATAATTCCAGTGGCAATGACCCCGAAGCCTTCATGAGACCGTCCAGAAGCTGCAACTTGGTCCAGGATGTCACCACTGATTGCTCCGTCGTAGCAAGTCTTTCAGCCGCAATCAACATGCTTATGGGCAAGCATTCCGTAAGCGCTCTTCGCCACCAACTCTTCATAATACTCCTCGTACTGACGTGGAAAATGAATAGGTGCTCTCTACTATTATTTATCCATTTGACCATAACAGCGGTTATCCCAGAATTTCAGAATCCGGAAAATATGTTTTTCGGATGAACTTTAACGGCTGCTGGAGACGCGTTGTCGTAGATGACCGACTGCCAGCCTCGAAAACAAATAGGACGCTCTTCGTGGTAGACAGACGGAACCCACGACTCATCTGGCCGGCACTACTAGAGAAGGCATATCTCAAAGTGCGTGGTGGCTACGACTTTCCGGGTAGCAACTCGGGCACCGACCTATGGGTACTTACAGGTTGGATTCCCGAACAACTTTTCCTTCAAAGGGAAGACTTTGATTTGAGCACAACCTGGAGAAGAATCAAGGCAGCCCATGAAACCCAGGACGTTGTTGTTACTCTTGGAACCGGCCGTATTTCCGCAGAGGAGGAGGAAGTTATGGGCTTGGTTGGCGAGCACGATTATGCTGTGCTGGACATGGACTGTTCTGACGGGATACGAAAACTGTTGATAAAGAATCCTTGGTGCAACGGACCTGTTTGGACTGGTGCTGGTTGGTCCACGCCGCAGCAATCTCCAAGGACGGGAATGACCCTGGATAGAGAAACCTCTGGCCATGAACCAGACCTATATCCCTCAGGCACACTGTGGGTGGCTTTTGAGGACGTGGCCCAGCATTTCGAGTCCATGTATTTGAACTGGAACCCAAAACTCTTCCCGCATCGCCAAGACCGTCACTTCAGTTGGAGCACACCACCAAAGTACCTTGCCGCATCACTGGTGCGCAATGTCCAATACTCTATGAGCTGCCCTCGTGGTGGTCTCGTTTGGATGTTGGTGAGTCGCCATTTTGTTGATCAGGAGTTGGTCATTGTGCGGAACCGTCGAGACTCCATGGCGGCAGTTGCGGAGCAGCTTGGGTACATGAGCATTCTCATCTTCGAAACCAACGGCAAACGTGTGCAAACGAGTGAGGGTCATCTGTATCGCGGGCCCTACGTTGACTCCCCGCAAACCCTGGCTCGATTGGAGACTGAGCCGGGCAAACAATACACCATCGTATTGGACCAACAAGAACTGCCCCTAGAGAGCTATAGATTCACCCTCACCGTGTTCTCTGAGTTCCCTGTCGAAGTGCGTGAGGCGCAAGACGAAATGTCACATTCCAAAGAGATGATCGGTAAGTGGAGTCGACGAACTGCAGGAGGCAACTCATCCCTCTCTACCTACTTCACCAACCCCCAGTATAAAATATCGACAACTCGCACCGGGCCCGTGTCTATTCTGCTATCAACCGATGATCAGGATGTCCATGTCCATATCGACCTTGTATGGGCGTCTGGGAAGCGAGTTTCTTCTATCCGGGTCAAAGATTTAGCAGGAACATCGGGCGAATACAGACAAGGATGTGCCGTTGCCAATATACCCAAGCTTGACCCCGGCGTCTATACCTTGGTTTGTTCTACCTTTGAGGCGAACCAGACAGCAAATTTTGCCCTCAGGATCTCATCCACCACAGACGTTCAGTTGGAAGATATACCAGCCGACGCAGCTGGTCGTTTGCGCAATTCCCTCCCACCGTTGACTCTTACTGAGCGAGAGGAACGTATGCGTGCCCAAATCCAAGTTTCATGGCTCACCCGAGGCAGTGTCTGCATACGAACTGTTAGCCCCAAAGGCCCGAGGGACGAGGTTGTGCGCCAGTCCTCTTCGCCCATGATACGTGTCTGCATTGTGTATGGTTGGGGTCCCCAGCAGCTCGTTATTGCCGAGTCTGGCGACGGTGAGTTTGTCGAGTCCACAGCGGCGCTACGAACACCAGAGTTTGATCTTGAGCCGGAGCGGACACACTCAGGACAAACGTGGCTTGTTGTTGAGACGATTGGGGTGCCCAATGCCTTGGCATCCCTCGAAATGGACGTTTTCAGCGACTCTCCCGTCCAAGTTGGACCATGGCGGAGTTGGTAATTAGCTCATCGCTATGCCGCCAGACTCTACATGCCATGCACTTGTCATCCACGTGCAGGTCTGATGAGGGGAGAGCATGGATGGCAACAGAGAAGAAATACAATGGATATAGCTGCATAAAGAAACAAGAGTATACACTGTGTCATGATTCGCGTCAGTTCCTCGGTGGTATCGTCGGCCTCAAAAAAGAAAACCATCATCAACATCAAATACCCAACGCCGGCTTGTACAGCTATAGCCACCTAGAAACGATCAAACGCATAAAAAAGAATCCCCATGCTGAATTCGAGAACAGCAGCGGCATTACGGTACTGTCTCACTCGCAATATGCCATACTAACTCAGGGAGAAGAGTTATCCGACCTCAGCTGAGTCATGGGCGAGCAGCAGAGGCTTGTGCTCGGTGCTATGTAGCAGGTCCCCTTCGTCTTCGCCCTCGATTCGGGCCGTCTGGTCGCTGAGATAGGACTTCTCGTAGAAGTGGATCGTCCTTGTCCCTGTCCAAATGGTGAACACGGACGTGTCTGGGATGGAATTCATTAGCAAATTGTCCCGGTAGGCCGTGGAAGAGCAGCAGATACCTTTGTAGGTTATCCGGACGAGGATACTTGTGGTCGCGATCTGGGCAAAAGGGACAGACGTATCCTGGAGAATCATGCACCAAGCCGTGTCTAATCATTTCGTTTTTGCGTTTAAACCCCTTGCCACCCTCGCTTCTGGGACAGCCTTGGACAGGACAGTAATGTGGGCGAGCAGAAGAGTGGACGTTGGCATGCGAGTTCAGCAGATACTGCGTCTGGAACGGGTGCGCACTGCAGCCATCGAACGTGCAGACAAATGAGCCAACTGGGCCACTTGCAATGCTGTCAATACTCAGGTGAGATTGTGTTGAAGCCGAAGGCGATTGTGCTCCGTCTCCATCGGAAAACGCTCGGGACATATCATAGCTGGGGCTCCGGTGAAGGGACGGCGGAGGGTACCCATACGAACCACTGGGAGATGCGATGGAGTGCGGCGATGGCAAATTTCTGTGATATGAATCGTTGGGTGGGATGATCGGCGAGGTGTGTCCCGTTGATATTGGAGGCAGACGAGGTGCTGCGCCTGGTGGCGAAATCGGACATTTTGGAATTTGAAGTGGTGATGCCGGGGTGTCCTGGTCGATAGGTGGGATCCTTTTGATGTCACCAAATGTTGATCGAATAGACGGCAGGCTTTGGCTAAGGCTCTCTGACCGAGGCGAATCAATTTGAAGCGGAGGCAACTCTCCACTCGTGCTCGACATCAGAGGCGGCGGTGACTGAGTTTCTGATGACTTGACACCAGACTTGGGGCCGGGAGGAGGGCCTCGTGAGAGAGTAGACAAGCTTGGCAAGAGCTCATCTCTCAGGGATAGTTGGCGCGTCGAAATCGAAATATCGTTGGTAAGCTGAGGCAACGACATGTTTCGATCTCGCGGTGGTCGCACAACCTGAAGGGCATCCGCTGCCAAATGCTGCAGGCTTGGATCTCGCGAGCTGGGACGGTGCCTGCCTTCGAGAGTCATAAATGGCGACCTTCTGCTCAAAATAGAGACCGATGGGCCAGGCGGTGTCGAAGAGGTCTCTTGGTAGCTTAGGTGCCTTCTTGAATCAGGAAGTGGATGTGCAACTGGAAGTCGGCTGCTTGCTGACTGGGGGCTGCTCATAGTATCACTTCCAGGAGAAAGGAAAGCTCGTGGAATTCGATCCGGGTTATTTCCACTTTGCTGAGACTCGAGAACGGCGCTGGGACTCAGGTGGAATTTGGAATTTGGATGCTCGCGATGCTGCGATGGTACCGGGACGGTCCGATATGCAGCCGGATCGAGACCTAGAGAAACGGGCTGCTGTCGTGACTGTTGTTGTACGGCTGTCATTGTGTTTTGTGGTGGGACAGTAGAGACTGGCTTGTCATGTCCTTCAGTTGCTGAGCAATGAATGGAATTTTTTTCTGGATATTTCAAACGTCTTTGCGAGTATTTGAGATTTGTTTGCTGCGATCTGGCCAAGGCAGTGACCAAGACGTGTGTCAGTGTCAAGTCGAGCCGACCTTGGTTCGCAGCTCCCCCAAAAGACTAGAGATCTGTCTGTAGATGTAAAGATGGAGGAGGTGGCTGGAACAGGTATGCTATGGGAGCGAGCTTGGGCTTGTCGGCTCAGACGTGCAGCCCTCGAGCAAAGTGACGGATCACTATACCCCGGAGAATCACTTCGATCATCCGTTGTAGACTGCTTAGCAGTCTATTGCCGGCGGCAAATCGAAAACAAGAGCGGACAAATCAGGACTGTTGTACAAATTCCACGGGTAGATAGAACTCGATGCGCAAGGAACACGGCGCTGGCCAGAAGTAGCACTCGGCTGAGTTGGCAGGCTGATTGGTTCTGATTCGATCCAAATAAACGGTTAATCAACAGCGTCGAGAACACGCTATATTGATGTCTTGGAGTGCAGTGTCTCGAATCCAGTGGTTAATTGGTGGCTCTTGGTGGTGCCGTGGGTGGTGCGCAGGAAGAATTTCCACGAAGTGTGCTGTCCATCACCCAGCCCTGGGGTCCGTTGTTGTACTTTGACAGGAGGCAAGCCTGGAAGGAGAACCGTAGATGTGAAAGACAGCGTGCTACTGTATCACAGACTGTTTTTAGTGTACCAGCCAGGTTGGTCAAGATGAAACGGGCTGTATTCTGCTTCACAAAACTGGGCAACACCGACGCCCAGGGGGACTTGAAGGAAGGACACGGTGAATGAAGGAGGGGAGGGGGGGGGGAGGGAGAAAAACAAGGAGATTTGGCTGTGGGTGCCGCCCCCGAGAAGGCGTCGTGGAGTCCAAGGCGAACGTGGGTAGATCTGGATGGGGTGTGTGTGTGTTGCATGTACACAAGAGTATGGGGTACTACAATCCGACAGGAAACAATATGGCAAGGCGCGGCTACGTATGCTAACTTATGCAAGCCAGTCACCAGTATAATATTTGCTTCCGAGGACCAGGAAGCTAGGCAAAAGGAAGAGACTCCGGCGTATATATTGGCTACATGCGCATCTAACGGGAGTAGCAGTGATGTGCGGCCGGGTCTGGGGAGCAGCTTACTTTTACTCATGATGACCGCAACAAAGAACAGCTCAATGCTACCGTACCGTTACCCACTGCTACTTTGAGCCTCTATGTACACCTGCCATCCATGTGCTCTGATGTTTGGGGACTGGGGGTCTGGGGGTCCGAAGGTCTAGGGTCTGGGGAGGAGAGGGGGACTCCATGCGGCCCCAACGAATAGAGCGGCTCTTCCATCGCCTTTTCTCAGCCCTTGTTGGCGGATAACCAGACATGGTCTCGATCTGCCGGATCAGCCAGTCAAAGTTTCTGGGGCTTCCCTGCCCCTCCCTCCACAAATGGCTACGGAATAAGCACGGCCTTTTCTCCCTTGTGCGAGGTAAATTTAGTAATGCTCCTCTGTCCTTGCGGGAACACACATGCTTGCTCTCCAACAAGATGCTCCCGTCTTTCCAGGTAATCGCGGGGAAGTTTCATCCCCGAGTAACTGCCGGCCCAGTCCAAGGAGCAGTGGATTTTGTAGCTACCACTACCCCGTACATGCCTGGATGAGATGGAGAGACTAAACCATTGTGGTATTGGATGCATGACTTTGCTGCCCCATGCGTCCGCGGCTCGCATGTCTCTCCTATGCGGCTTCGGATGCTGGGCAAGAGGTACATGACATGGGCTGCAGCCCTCAGCAAGCTGCACAGACGAACAAAATGGGTTTTCTCAGATGGATGTGTGGGGGAGAGGGACCATGGTTAGCCTCGACGACAGACTTCTTTCCAGGAAGGCTGGGAGGCTGCCATGCCAGGGTACGAATTAGATTAGACAGAGATGAACTTTTTTTTTTCTTTTAGCAGGGGCCGGTTTTTGGTTACACTGGCGTTGAAGCGGCGAAAAATGCGGGTTGCATATGGATATCTACTTGACGAGTACATGTTGGTTACCCCGTTAGCTAGGTGTCACTCATTGTTTTGCAAAGGTTAATGAGAGTCGGTGTCGGCTGCCCTGTCCGGCCTTGTACTCCCTCTCCCGCCGCAAGTCCTTTCAGCCCCAAGTCTGGTCTGGGAAGGGACCATCCTCGCCTAGTTTCAACGCCACGAAAGTATCTGGACCCCATCGTTCCCATTCCTTTGCTATTCGAGAATCCAGTGAGCCGAGCGAGCCATGAATGGGGTCGTCCAGCCGGCCATCTGCGGTCCTGGTTTGGGGAAAGAGGCTCTTGCTAGTTGGAGAGAAGCAGGCGGCGGCCAGGAAGCGAGATGAACATTTACCAAGTACTTGCGGAGTACAATCTGATCCACAGACCACCACCCCCCTCCCCGCGTTGAGATGAGAGAAGAAAGTGGGTGTGTGAGAGGGGACAGAGGGTCACCGTCCTCGGAACACACATAGGCAAGACAATGCAAGACGACCACGCCCCGGCCGGTTAGCTTCGCCTGTAATAAGTCGCCAGTGAAAGGCTGCTCACAACCAACTGCCTTTGGCGCTCTTGCTCACTCTCCGAAGCTCGCAACTGCAAGTGCCAAGAGCGACTTGGCGGCTGAAAGTGACCATGTTATTGGTCCATTGAGTTTCGTCATGGGCCGATCGATGTACATGGCTCTCCCTGACGGTAACTGACTGCGTATAGGTAGTTTATAACAATACGTACTGTCGCTTATATTCGAGCCGCAGTGAAAAGCTCCAGAGGCCCCCCCAGACCCGGGAGCACAAACAAGCCCCTTGTCAAAGTGAGAAGCCACTACTCAACAGATTCATCCATTAACGTCGGCCACCCACTTGTTGGCACCACCCACTTCTTGGCAGGGCACCCAGCCACCTTCTGCCCTAAACCTTCATCATTCGAAGCGCGATTTCTCACGCAATTATTATTATTTAATTCTAACTTTTATTCTATATATACAATATACTAAAATACACTAAGGATGACCTCTAAAACGTAATTTAAGACATTATTAGAGGCGGCAGCTAAGCCCGCGTATTATAACACTAAGGTATACTATATTTAACTATCTAATAACGGCTTAAGGGTAGAATATTATAGAAAGAGGCTTTTAAGCTATTATAAAAGCTTCCTATAGCTTAGGAATTATATCTCGTTTTTTAGATATTAATTTAGAATATAATAAGGAACCCTCCTTTATACGAATAAGTTAGAAAGATTATATTAATACTAGCTAAATATAATAGCTATTAATAACTAATTAGTAAAAATTAGTTATAGGGCTTTTTATATTATAATCTAGATGTTAAGACCTTAAGAGGTAAGAGGCTTAATTTCTAATAGATAAATAGTACTTAAACTTATATTATTTAGGATTTCTTTAAACTATTAATAATCCTAGCTATTAGAGAGATACTACTAATAAATTAATATAATATAGATAAAATAGGGCTTATAATAGGGCTCTAAGAGAATAGCCTAGTACTAGGGTTATTATAGAAGCGAATTACTCTAAAGAAGTAGTCTAGTTAATACTTTTAGAGTATAATTTTTAAGTATATCTTAATAACTAGGAAGAGCCTAATACTATTAGTACTTTTTAATAGTAAGAATGTTTAATAATAGTGGTTCTCTAATAATTTAACCTCTTTTAAAGGCTAGTTCTTTAAGGTAATAATAAGAGGTTAGACGAATAATAAAATAGTAGTCTTTTAACTAAAGGCTATTTTTATTCTTTAAATAACACTACCTACTAGTAAGTAATACCTTCTTATTCTTAATAGCTATAGTAGCTATTATACTACTAAATTCCTAACTAAATACTATAAAAATAATATATATTTATTATTCCTACTAGCTTATAGTTCTTATATTCTTTAACCTCTTAATATAGCTATGTTTAGTTTAATTAAGGCTAGGTATTAAAAGGAGCTTAGAAATTAACCTAATAATATTAAATTATTACCTATTAGAAAGAGGATTTTTCTTAAATATTATACTATTATAAGAGCTATTAGATTATTAAAAAAAAACATTTAAACTACCTAGTAGAAGAGTAGCCTTTAGCTAGTTAATATAGCCTAGCCACTAATAAGCGATTTACTCCTTAATCTAGCTAAACGAATACTATAATTAACACCTATTAAGCTAAAAAAAAGTACTTAAAGAAGGCCTACTAGAGGTTAAAACACCCTTAAATAAACACTAACTTTAACACCTATTTTATAATAGTATTAATTAATTAACTAACTAGTATTTAGTTAGCTAAATCTAGAGGAAGATTAAGAAGTAATTTAATAACTAATAAGCCTAAATTATAATAGTAGAAAGTAAGATATTAACTCTTAAATTAAAAATTAGGCTTATCTAGCCTAAAAAATATTAAATAGTCCCTATAAATCCTAATAGGTTATTTATTAAAGTTATTAATATTAAAAATATATATTAGTAGCTAAATAAGTAACTTAATAGTAACCCTATAGAATTATAAGATTCTATATTAATAGCTAATTAAGCTATTAATTATCTAGCTCTAAGTGTTATTTTTATATTATTTGAATTTTATTTAGCTTTTTAATAAAGCTTTAAAGTAGTGTGTGTTTTTTATGATGCCCTGCTAAGAAGTGGGTGGTGCTAACAAGTGGGTGGCCGACGTTATTAGTTACAATGCAAAGACAGGACTCTGAGAGCCGCCAAGGCACCCAATGCAGCGGCGGTCCTGGAAAAGAAACAATGGGCCCTGGAAAGCCCCCAGTCTGTCTGGGGCGGCGAAGTTCACTAACAGCGTTGCAGCGCAGGGGCATGCCGGGAGAGCGGGGAGGCACTCCGTAGATTGTGGGGGAACTCTGCTTTCTAAATTTTCACGGGCAATGTGCCTGTACTTCTCCCTCTGGTTGACATCTTCTTCATCGTCATTCGCCATTTTTTGTCGCCCTTGTCGACGAGGCTCCTCCGTCCGTCCGTCCGTCCGTCCGTTCGTCCCCTCCCACACCCTAATAATTTGGAGGTAGCGGAGCCCCGGGCATGTCCAACACCCACCACTATTACTACCACCTACAGTACCTAAGTAAGTTAGTAGGCAACTAACTTTCAGCGGCCTATTTAGCTTCGAATGCACATTGTTGGCTGACACAGCCTACAGCCTTTAGCTTTGATCTGCCCGTGCATGCACGCACCTGCTGATTGATGTTGAGTTACAAGTTCAACGAATAAGCGAGACAAGTTGTGTCTGCTCACGCAATCGACAGCTTGATTAAGGACAGGTACCTTGTTTGTTTCTTGTGCTAAATACATACTTACTAACCTTGAGCCTCCGCACTGAAAATCCCTTGCATACAGGTACTAACAATACTGCCTAACTAGTACTAATCAGTCAGCCTGATCTTATGTAGCTGCAGGAGCGAATTGGCTACCGCGGAAAGCCAAAACCGCCCCGATCATCTCCTGATGAGTCCTGCTTGGCCACACCTCCCAATTCGTACTCCAAGCCAGACGTCTCCCCATTGACTTGGTACTTCTCGGTCGTGTGGGATTTTCGGAGCCGCTCTTGTCGCCCATCTCCGCACACCTCAAACCCCACTTATGATTTTCAACCTCTACGTATGTCCGTTGATAAATAGAGATCGTGACCTGTGCCACATACCTGATTGCCCCAACGCGATTGGCATCTGAGAAGTAGACACCCAAAGATGCAGGGAGAGACACATGAATATGCAGGCTCGTCACAAACGAAGTATGCAAGTTTTCTTCGCCTCACCACCAAGTGTTGGCATTTGCAACAATGGCTGCTGCCGTGCAGCTCAGAGCGCCAGTCGGTCAGGCAGCTCACCCAGACCGAAGTTACTTCGTTCCCATGCTACATACATACTAGTCATAACTCGCGTGGTCCAGATTTCAAAAAAGCAGCTATAAACTATAAAATCAACCATTGGGGTGTTTTTTGGGGGTATTTCCCAACCGACTAGTAATTGCCCGATCTCATTTTATCCTCCCAGAGGCTCCTGTATCTCTCGGGGCGAAGGAACAAGGTCTCCGGCATCACAATTACCCAGTTAGCTGAAAGCCACACGCCACGGTTCACGTCCAGGTCCCCCATCTACGTCACGCTTTCTTTGCGGATGATTCAAGTAAAACACCCTTTGTCTTGCTTTTTTCTTGAAGAATGCTGAAAACCCTTTCCCAATCTGCCCCCACTACCGTCCCTATTCACGGAATTTGGGTGGCGCTCGGGTTTCACGCCTTCGAGCTGAGGTAAATCTTGATTGAAGCGCCACTCGTACTTGTCAACTGCATGCCGCACCGCTACCTAGAAGAGTAAGCAGGTTCCTGTGGGCTAAGGACTGAAATTTGTTCGTTCTTCTATTGTAGCCATAGTTCGATGATTCCTGACCAGCTCGGGTACATCTCGGTATGTGCCTGAATCTTCAAAATGCCAACATCGGCTTCCCTCGGCGATCCGTCCACAGGTACCCTAAAGTAGTGGACCGCCCCTTGGTGCCAGCCACTTGCGCTGTTGCCAGTGCGTGCGTTGTGAGCCATTCTCGTTCTCAGTCTATTTCGTGGTCTAGGCAAAGTTGAAACAAGCCCCCTCGCGCAGCTCTGCAACCCGTGCCCACCCCCCTCCCTCCCTTTTGGGACGGGGGACGGGGGGGGAAGGGCGGATGTTGAGGACCCCATGTCTCTCTAGCACTATATTTTGTATTCCGTATGGTAGGGCCTGCCACCTGGCTCATCCTAGCATTTGACAAAAACGCCAACGTCAAGGTAGTTAGTATTTATCCTTTCCCACGTTGTAGACCTCGTAAGACAGTGACTCACTCACCGCCTTATCGTCGATATTGCAAATGCAGCTCGACGCCTTTCTACATGTTCTACAGCACCGTCCAGTGTCGAGCACCAATTTACCCCGCAACCCCCACACGGGCTGGCAGTGGTCTTCCCGCAATCGCTGGAGTCCAGCCTGATATGTAACTGTTTTCGGCTGCCCCAGAATTTGCTCGGACTGTTCGGATATTCCACGGTACCAGCGCCTCTCTGTGCCGAGCGTCGGCCCTCCTAGGAGTCGCATTGCCGAGACTTATCAAGCCTCTGTACAATCTCGTTGAAACTTAGCAGCAAGCTCATATGCTCTTACGCGACGTCGTTTAAAGCTGCCATTATTACACAGTATTGACTTGACTGATTTCATCAACCTTGCCATGGATATCCCAGCCACCATGAAAGCCGTCATCTTCGACGGCCCCCGAAAAGTATCCATTCAAGACCGCCCTGTACCCCGAGGTGAATTATCCTTCTCGCTATACACCGATTGTCCGACCAGCCTGGCTAAGCGTATGTCTAGTCAGTGATGACCGCGATATCGTCATCAAGGTGCAGGCCACCGCTCTCTGTGGCTCGTAAGTTCGGCATTGCTTCTCTACTGCGCGAGCACGCATTCTCCACACATCCGCTGAAACAACTGTGTAGCGAGCTCCATGTTTACCGCGGGCACCAGGCATCTGGAACTGGATTCATCATGGGCCATGAGTTCACCGGTGTCGTGGTGGAGGCCGGTTCACAGGTCAAAACCCTCAAAGTTGGCGACAAGGTGGTATCTCCTTTTACAGCTTGTTGGTGCGTTCCGATCCAATATCCTCGGGTTGACCGTATCCTAACTCCCCAAAGCGGTGAATGCTTTTACTGCCAGAATGAAGCCACTTCTCGTTGTGTTCATAGCAAATTGTTTGGATCTGCCGTTCTCGATGGCGGTCAGGCCGAATATGCACGCATCCCTATGGCGGATAGCACCGCCATCCATGCGCCCAAGTCCATCTCCGACAAGGCCTTGGTCTTGATGGCTGACATCTTTCCTACCGGATACTACGGAGTAAAGAGCGCCGTAGAGCTTAGACCAAAGGTAGACATCTCGCAGTCGACCTTTGTCGTGATTGGCTGTGGTCCAGTCGGAATCTGCGCCGTGATCAGCGCGCTTCATCTAAACCCCAAGCACGTGTACGCGGTTGACAATGTCGACAGTCGTCTACAGATGGCCAAGACTCTTGGTGCTGTGCCGCTCAACTTCAATGATGGCATTGAAAAGATGCAGGCGCAAATTCGAGATGCTACTGGCGGCCGTGGTGCAGATTTTGTCGTCGAGGTGGTTGGCTTATCCCCCGCGCTCAAGACTGCATTCGACTTGGTGCGCCCTTTCGGTGCCATGAGTAGTATCGGTGTTCACAATGCCGAGGTAAGATGTGACGCATCCTCCGATATTATGGAGACTTCCAAGACCGACTGACTGGTATCGCAATCGACAGATTCCCTGGAGTGGCGCGGATGGCTATGCGTGAGTTCATCCACTTTCGCCATGTAACACTCCCTATATTGACAGAATACCAGCAAGAATGTTCGATTCCAAATGGGGCGGTGCCCAGTCCGTTCCATCTTCCCTGAGGCGCTTGCTCTACTCGAACAAAAGCAGAAGGACGTCGAGTAAGCTATCCGGCCTGGCCAACGATAATAAAACGTACGCTGACAGCAGGCACTTCTGCAGATTCATGTTTGACAACATTATGCCGCTGTCCGAGGCAGTCGGAGGATACGACATGTTTGACAAAATGAAGGTTCACAAGATCGTTTTCGTCCCATAGGCGGCGGTTGACTTCAGACCTAGTTCTGCCGTGGCTTCACCATGCCCTCCTGCATGATGTAATACACTACTGTAGAGTCATTGTGGAGTGTTGCAAGCACCACCCTCTTCTCGCGCGTGCCGGTGCTGGTTAACGAGTCGAAAACAGCCGCAAAGTCGGCCAGAGACCACTTTTCCGACAGGTGAACCGGGAGAACGATTTCGTGCATAGCTTCCTGGAGTATTCGTTCACCAGTAGCTTGCTCTTGCGCGAGAGCCGCGACCTGGTCATCCGGGTGCAGATATAGTCGTTTCGTAGGCAAACCTCTAATCAGGGCCCTAGATGATGCCAGAGCGTAGATGAATTCGAGTTCCGTCCAGTCATGTTGGTCCTGCAAATTTTTCATGACAGCAATGGCCACATTGTCGGGCTGTTGGTCTGGAGGCAGAGGCATTTCCTGGTATGGTAGCGATGTTTGAACTGAGTAGCTGTACAAGATTCGCGGCAGTGTGAAATATTGTCGCGGTAGGACAAGGTTGAAAAGTCGAGGCGGCACAGTTGAGAAACCGACCTGGATGGTTAGTTGGTACCTCCTGGTCAGGTGGGTGGGTCGCCTAGAAATGTACCATGATGGTGGGCATTTCAGCGACAAGGCGGTTGTTTTCCCCCTCGACCAAAATGAGTTTTTGAGCTTTTCTGCACCCATACCCTGTCCGAGTTTCTTCTTTTTCTTCTTTAGACCTCGGAACATGTCAGAGCCTCAATGCTTGTGGCGTGCGAGATCCCTACGTACTCACGTATTGCCTCGTCTCAATCAAATATCCTGGTTTATGTATGCTTCATCGATCCACCTCAAATTAAATTAGAAGAAAAAAATAAGTTGCACTATGGAATTTCAAACACATCAATTTCTGCTAACTTGAATCTATTGTTGCGCATCCTCTTGCTCTTGTGGTTGCTGGGCTGTATCGCCCCACTCAACATTTTGACTGGTGACATCTTACTCGAACCTTACCCCAAGCGAATCACGCCGCCCAAGTATCTTCCTGTCGAAATTCTTCATCCTAGAGAAGCCAGAGCAAGAATAACCAGCTATGCGCTGACCCCACCTTTCAAAATGGCCTCACAGCGAGTTACAGAGCCATTCCCAACCGCGAGCGACGAGAGCACCGAAGCCACGCACAGCCTAAGCCGCCAAGACGAACGTGGCACTGCCACTCGACCGACCGCATCGTCGTCTATCAGCAGTCGCTTGCGACGCCTCTCCATCACATTTGAGGAATCGGGACCTCCAGAAGGGTTCATGGCCGCTACGGGCGAAATTGCTTCCTCCATGGTTACGGGACGATCTGCTAGAGGCTCGATAAGCTCGTCCATCGAGCGCCGCGACTCGTCGAACCAACCGCAAGACCCATCGCCAGGGCCCATTCGAACCAACACGATACACTCGGTGGCAGAGGAACAAGAACCGCCATTTATGCCTCCGGAACCATTCGATGCAAAGTCAGAAGAGCCGTCCGCGACCGCAGCGTTCCCGAACGGATACCATTTTCCGCCCAAGCATTCGTTTTGGCAGTCCACGAAAGATGCCAGCATCACGTTTTGGAACTATTTCATCACACCCGTTGGATTCCTTGTTACAGTATATGGGCTCAACGTTGTGGCATGGGGTGGCATGCTGTTTCTGCTCCTATGCAACGCCTGTAAGCAGCAACAACTTCCGCCGTGTCAATTGTTCACCGTGTACTGACTTCTCGCTTTTATTAGCGCCGGCAATGTGCCATCCAAACTGCAATGACATTAACTCTCCTCGGCGTATTTGGATTGAGATTGACTCCCAGATTCTAAATGCTCTCTTCTGCGTTACGGGGTTTGGTCTGGCGCCGTGGCGTTTCCGGGACCTGTACTTTCTTTTAAAATATCGCTTGGGCGGCCAAGAGGTCGGCCTTCGCCGGCTGGCAGGTATTCATCGAGGATGGTTTCGCCTGCAGGGGTCTACCGATCTGGAGCCGTCCCTCGGCCCAGAAAACGTCACCAACCGACCCAACAAGGCAGACTCTGACCCTATTCCTTACCCGGAAGACAAAATTCCAGATGCCCCTCTCACGGGTGTACGAGCCCGTGCTACAGCGCTGTGGAAGCTTGATTTCGTCATATGGTTCATGGTGGGCAACACGTTACTTCAGTGTGTTCTCTGCGGGTTCATGTGGGGGATGAATCGATACAATCGGCCCAGCTGGTCGACAGGCCTCTTTGTTGCGCTCGGCTGCATCGTGGCCATCATTGCAGGACTCGTTATGTTCTTTGAAGGCAAAGCTGTTAAGGGTGTTGAGGGCGTGCCGGTTAGCCGGGCCGATATGGAGCTACTTGCACGGGATAGAGAGCGAGGCATCTACCATTTCAACAATATGGGAGACAAGGACGAAGAGAAGAGCAGGAAGAAGAAAGCAAAGAAGGGTCACGGTGAGAAGGAGACGTCAAAAGAAGGTGTAGCTCATCGTGGTGGGAAATCATAATATGAGTGAAGTAAATGATTTATATACGACGACCCCTCGGTTTTGCAAGCGACACAAAACAACACCACTGCTAGAAAAGGTGAATCAGGTGTAATAATAGATGACTACCTGGTATTCACCGACGGAATGAAACTTCACGGGCGAGCCATCACGCAGTAGCCTTGGCTGGAGAGTCTATACTTGTTCCAAACCTGGCAGCTCCTACCACAACGATTGCAAGGCATGATGAATTGTTGCAAATAAGTTGTGTATCCGGTAGGTAGAGTTAAACTGGGTTAGACTTGTCATACGGACTCGGCGCTACGTGGTACGCTGAGTGACCCACAGCAGTGACAAACACTCGTAAGCTTGTCTCATGCATGAATGAGTCTGTGCTAGACCGACTGGCATCTGAAAGAATCCAGCTAACCCAAGCTTTGAATTCTACCGATGCAACCTCTCTTGATTATCCCTCGCCTTTCCTTTCACTAACCCACTAAGACAAGTTGGAGTTTCTTCCATTCTGTCTCTCGAACCGGAGTGCGAGGTTAGGAAACGACGAATACAAAGATAAACACGCAACCCGCTCAATCCGCCCCGACGTCACCGTCTGCGCCCGCCCGAACAATTCTAGACTCAGCTTGTCCAGCAGCCGCACTCGCGAACCGACATGGGTCTATCATACAATACCTATCTAACCAGTGCTAAGATATATGGCTGCAAAGCCTGCAAAGCGCACTTGGCCAATCACGAAGACATCATTAGTCGGGTACGTCGCAGATGAGCCATCCAGGAAGGCACGGCAAGGCGCGGGCTTGGCCAGCGAGGCAGAGCCAGTCCCAATCACTGCGATGTGGCCAAGCTGTTCTGCCACCGCCAACGAAGGAATTCTACAGAATAAGCCGCTGAATCTCTGCCATGCTAATAATCATATTGATAGAACTTTAGGGGCCAGCATGGCAAGGCATACTTGTTCCACAATGTTGTCAACATCGAAACCGGTGACCCCAGCGAGCGTAACATGACCACTGGACGGCATATTGTCTGCGACATTTCCTGCCGCCAATGCAAAGCCGTAGTTGGCTGGAAATATGACAAAGCATACGAAACTTCACAAAAATACAAGGAAGGAAAATTCATCCTCGAGGCCGAGTTGCTATGCAACGTCGCTTGATGTCGGGCAGCCGAGCTACTCTCTGGATAGGTCAGAATGTCGATGTCATGTCGGTTTTCAATCTTCAGTTGTTTGTTTGTTGTCTAGTCCTTCTGTTTCTTGGTTGTGGTCTTCCTTCTCTGAACGGTGGCTATTGAGCAGTACATACTTCTCACAAGTCTCTATGCCCCGAATTCAGCATTGGATTATCTGGCGTTTGGTTAGTTAGAGATCATAGGCATTCTATATAGGTAATAAGCGTATTTCCTCAAATCGCAAACGGCCATAACCTGTAATTCCTCGCGTAAATTTAATAATTGCACATTTAATAACTACAAATTCTTTCCAGGTGCCAGATCCATATGCTTTGACGATGCACAAAAACAACTTAAGTATAACAACGCCGGCCCGTATTCATCTTATTGTTTCACACTGGCCATCTATAGATGCTCAATGGGATCTTCCGCCAGCAGGGGCTCAACCTCATCGTCAGGGCAGAGAGACTTCAGCGGCGGCTTCACGATACCGTTGAAGACAAAGGTGGCATAGACGAGGATGGCAAAGCCTAGAATTTGCAACCACTTGAAGGACTCCCAGCCCAGACCCAGGGAAACAACCCAAATGAACAGGGTTCTGCATGTATCAATAGTTGAGCGAGACGTGGCACTAACTGAACGGGTTACCGATAGACCGAAAAAGTTGAAGCCACTATGATTTTCATTGTTAACAGGTTTGCCCCATAACCGTGGCCCGAATACTGCACTTACCCAATGCTGATCATGATTAACAAGCTAGTGAGCCAAATCGGCTTGTATTGAGTCATCTCGCGCCATCCCTCGACCATGTCAAAGGCACCGTAGCGGCCTGCCTCGGTGCGGCCGACAATCAAGTGCATAACCACCATGCCACCGACTGTCACAAGGAAGCCAAAGATGCCTTCCCAGCCAACGACCCTGATTGGTTCGATGGGTGAATTTTCCAGTATCCACTCTTCCAGGACAAACTGCGTGGCAGTAAAGACCTGCGCGCCGGCAATGAGGAGAACGCCGACGATCGCCCGGGCGCCGTCAGAGAGACCCTCGGCGTCGTCGCCAGTGACAGCCTCGCCGGTTTGGTGCACTTTCTCGTCAGGCCAAATGGCACCGGCGAGGCCGACCACAGCGACACCGGTGACAACTCCGACAAGTGCAAGCCATTGGAAAAGGAAGAGGTGGCGGCGCAAGAAGATGACCGAGAAGAGGCCGACAAAGAGAACCAAGGCACCACGAGTCATCTGGTATATGGATGCAGCCACGAGAAGCAGACCAGCATTCATCAGTGTAGTGCCCAGGATATCGCAGACGGCTGGTAACGCAAGAAGAGCGATGCCAAATCCTTTGAGCAGACTGCCCTGGCGGCGGTCGTGGTCGTCGGCGTCCTCATCAGCGTCGGGGCCGATGTCGGCGGCCTCGTTGGTGTGGACGGCGTGATACTCCGTGTCTGCCACGGCAGTTCCAAAGAAGCGACTGTAGAGCGCCATGAGGCCAATGACAAGCCAGCACCCCATCTCGCCGACGAACATCTGCGCCGTCTGCAGTACGGGCTGGTTAAATAGCTTCCGCTTGTTGGGGTCTCCATCGCAGTGTCGTACGCATTGCATGTCCTATAAACGATGTGCGCGCGTCAGTAACAAAAACCCCTCAACCTCTCTCGCTTCTCTCTCTCTCTCTCTCTCTCTCTCTCGTAAGGCTTGGGGGGGTTCAGCTGGTTTGCCTATTCACCTGGTACTTGGTGAGCAACGTGTTGCAGACGCCAGTCAGCAACATCATAGCCACCAGAAACGGAACAGCCGCGCGTGATGCCATCTTAGCGGGCGGCCTCTGATCAGCAATAAAGGAGAATATAAATGACAAATGCCGAGATGATTTCACGAAACCAAGGGGCTGTTGAAGAGGAAGAGTGCAGAGGCACGCGAGACTGGCTGCGCGGACAAAGGCGGGTTTGTCGACCCGAAGCCAGGGTAACCTGGAGCTAGCTTATTATTACGTCTTTGGTTGTGAGACGGTATGACCAGGGCTTGTGACTGGGTTGAAAGTGGGCAGCCACAGGCACGGGACCGGCATGCCTCCCTAGCTACCTCTTACAACAATACTTCCCCAGCGAGACTTTATTAAGTAGATTGGTCAAGCAACTGTCAGTGGAATCGGTTGCAAATCGCCCTTCAAGACATCAAGTATCTCCATTATCTTGCTACTATTCAGCATAGCTACCTACGTATGTAGTTAGCGAGATCCAGAAACCCCTGGTGGTGCAGCACAGTGCGAGCCTCCCCGTACTAGCCCAACCAATAACGCATGCTCTAACTTGCCGTCAACGATCCTCCCTTTGCCGCCTCTGTTCGATACACCAAGTAATTAGCCCCGTGCTCCCCGTTGACATTTTAAGTTGCAGTCTAAACAGAACACTTTGTGCAATTATGAAACTCCCAATCCTGAATCTACATATGCACCCTTTCTTTTAATCCTTCTAATGACCCCGTTTCCTTACTTTCCCAGTTTTCTTTTAAAAATTCACGGATAGATAGATGCCAACATGAAGACTTAGTTAAGTCGACGCGAGCGTCGGGGCTCCAGCTTGGGTCGCGGTTGTTGTCGGGTCTCGAGCTCCGTTTACACAGATGGACCTAGATTTCCTCCTCAATAAGAGTGGTGGCTCAACAACCAACCGAAAGTGCCCGATATTCATACTTAGGCGATACGTGGGTAAAAACTCTCATTCGCTTGGCTAAAACACGACAGCACCAAAAGCTGGGGTCTCTTTGGCCGCTTAGGAGTTCTCCACCCGCACCCTCCGCTGTACCGGCAAATTGTCTGTCGCCCAATTTTTTTCTCCTTCCCCCAGATCAACCGCGCACTTTTGTCCTTTCTTTAGGAGTTCCATTGCCCAATCCTCCTGGTCGAGCGTGGCCTGATTCCTTGTTACTTGATACCTTCTCCTCTTCTCCTCTTGTATTCTACTTGCTAATTGGTTCTCTTCTCTTTGTTCCTTGCTCATATTGAAAAGATGGCAGCTGAGAACCCGGCGCCAGCGGCGCAAGACAGTCCTGGTAAGGAACACTTTGGGTCACGCTGCCTTGCCTTGCGAATGCCTAACTTGAGTTGAATTTGTGTAGTTGAAGCAGTTTCCAACGCCAATGCTGCCTCGGAACCTTCAAATGATGTCGACATCGGTACCGGGGCTGACGGTAAGCCTGTCGCGTGCCATCACCGTATTTCGCCTTGCTTATATGCAAATAGCACTTCTTAACGTCACGATTATCCTCCCGGGCTCGGGGCCATCTAAGATGCAAATAATGGTAAATTTAGCCTATTAGAAGTGCATCCGATGGTATTTGGGTCTTACAACTTCAATAGGTATCATCCCAAGAGCAGGTCCACGAAGTTCGCCAATCTATTATCGACCTCCCCGCCGCATTCCGATACACGTGCTTCCACCTCGAATATCAGGGAGAAAAGGTCCAAGATTTTATTTCAATCGCCGAAATCCCGGGCATTGGGCCGGATCCAGAATTCCACCTTGTTGAAGACCCCTATACCGAAAAGGAGGCACGCATTCACCTTGTTCGAGTTCGTGAGCTCATCGGTGCTGCTGGCAATAGAGTCGATACCACTCAGGGTGTACTAGCTGGTACCTCTCTTTTTGAGTCTGCCAGTGCCGGTGCCCAGAAATCTGGCGAGGAGTCCAAGGAGCAGCCTAAAGATGATGAGTCCCAGAAAGAAGCTTACGACTTTCAAGGGATCCCCCCTTTGGCCAGTCTTGTTCCTGAGCAGACAACGACTGCCCCAAAGACTGTCAAAACCATCGCTCTGTCGACATGGAATCCCCCTCCTTGTCACCTGCGACAGCGTGGTCACCTACTTTATCTCATCGTGACAACGAACGAGGGGGAACAATTCCAGATTACTGCACACGTGTCTGGGTTCTATGTCAACAAGTCATCCAATGCGAAATTCGACCCATTCCCGCGCCCAGCGCCGAAGGGTCAAGCCGCCCACTCTCTCTTAGAGCTTATTGGACTCCTCTCACCATCGTTCAGCGAGACCTTCCAGCAGCTGCAGGAGTACAACAACGCCAGGGACCCCCTCTCTACCTTCCAGATCACCAATGCTATTCCTGCTGCTCCTTGGGCGGTCCCGTCGCCGAACTCAACACTTTGTGCCCATGTGCCAGATGCTACGCGCCCCCAGGAGACTTACCTTTTGGCCGGCGTTGATAACACTGATACTCTCCGAGATTGGAACGAAGAATTCCAGTCCGCCAAGGAACTTCCAAAGGAGACCGTTCAGGACCGGGTCTTCCGAGAGCGGCTTGTCTCGAAGCTTTTTGCAGACTACAATGATGCTGCTACAAAGGGCGCCGTAATGGTTGCTCGCGGCGAAATCGCACCGCTGAACCCTACAGAATGTACTGATGCCCAAATCTTCGTCTACAACAATATCTTCTTCTCGTTTGGAGCTGATGGCGTCGGGACGTTCACGTCTGAGGGCGGCGATGAGGCGGCCCGAGTTGCTACTGGTAAGGATGTCGCTGGCGTACGGCTGGTGAACCAGCTTGATATCGATGGCCTCTTCACTCCTGCGACTGTTGTTGTTGACTATCTCGGTAAGCGCATTGTCGGTCAAAGTATCGTGCCTGGAATTTTTAAGCAGCGCGAACCTGGCGAGAACCAGATCGACTATGGCGCCGTTGACGGTAAAGAGATTGTCGCGGCCGATGAACGCTTCTCTGGCCCATTCTGCAAGCTATCGAAGGCATTGAAGGTGAAACCCCATGCAGTATGGGACAAGGATGGAAAGAAATTCGACTTGGAGGCCAGTGTTGAGACCAAGGGTCTGATGGGTACCGACGGTCGCAAGTACATT
Organism: Cordyceps cicadae; assembly: GCA_002968875.1. Taxonomy (NCBI): domain Eukaryota; kingdom Fungi; phylum Ascomycota; class Sordariomycetes; order Hypocreales; family Cordycipitaceae; genus Cordyceps; species Cordyceps cicadae. Next base: position 105,770 of record MWMN01000020.1, on the reverse strand, counting down.
CTGGACCTGTATAGAATCACACCCTTCGACATACCTTGGCTAGAGGAAAAGGGAAAGCAGCAGGACTCTTCCAGCAGCTATCCCCACCGCATGACCGTACTGCGTCCTGAGTTGGTAGATTCCTTTGGCCGCTTCCGGATGAAGCAGTGGATCGATAAGGAAGTTGCAGAGCACGCCAAGGAGAACCCCTCCCAAGCAGAAGGTGGTGAGAAGACAGAGTCTGAAGATGTCCAAGAGAACGGCACTTGGCAACCCGACCTCTCCAAGTTCAGGTTCTCCCTTAACCCTGATGTATTCAGCGGACAAGTGCCGCAGACTCCTGAAGAGATCGCGGAGTTGGAGGCTGATGAGAAGGAGGTTCGAGCTGCTTGTTCGTACCTGCGGGAACAGGTCATCCCTGGCCTGCTTCGCGAGCTGTCTGATTCCGATGTTAGCTTCCCCATGGACGGCCAGTCTCTTAGCCGGCTCCTACACAAGAGGGGTATCAATATTAGATACCTTGGTCAAGTAGCATCGCTTGCTACTGATGGCCGTCTCAAGTGTCTCCGTGAGATTTGCATCCAAGACATGGCGGCTCGTGCATTCAAGCACGTTTCGGCCACGTACCTCCGCGCACTGCCTCTCGCCTTCACCCCAGCCTGCATTGCTCACCTGCTCAACTGCCTTCTGGGCCACAAGGTAACCCCTAAGCCTCGCAGCGATGTCGATGCCCAGCTTCGATCACTTTACAAGGATACGGACTTTTCTTTCGAAGATGCTACGCCTGAGAGCCTGCGCCGCAATATGGAACAGGAAATTTTGAAGCGATACAGATATGAATTGGAATCTCAGTGGACTGAGACTCTACGGCCTATTCAGTTGCTGCGCGAGATTTCATTGAAGCTGGGCCTGCAGATTGAGGCCAAAGACTACGTTTTTGAGGACTCGGCATTGAGTTCCGGTGCCACCAATGGCGCCAACGAACTCCCTCAGGTTAATGGCCAGGCCCAGGGAGATTCCAAGAAAAGCAAGAAGAAGAAGGGCGCCCGTGATGGTTCCCCTGCTGCTTCGCAGGCTCCCGTTTCCACTTTCAGCCCAGATGACATCGTTGATATTGTCCCCATTGTGAAGCACTCCTGCCCACGCAGTGCTTTGGCTGAGGAGGCTCTAGAAGCTGGCAGAATTTCCATTCTTCAGAACCAGAAGAAGCTTGGTCAAGAACTGCTTTTGGAATCGCTGTCTCTTCACGAACAAATCTATGGCATCTTGCACCCTGAGGTGGCCCGTGTCTACAATAGCCTTTCTATGTTGTACTACCAGCTTGATGACAAGGAGGCCGCCGTGGAGCTCGCCCGCAAAGCCATCATCGTGTCTGAGCGCACAGTCGGCGTTGACTCCGCCGAGACCCTTCTTAACTACCTGAATCTCAGTCTCTTCCTTCACCAAGCTGGTGATAGCAAATCCGCCCTTGTTTTCTCCAAACACGCTCTGGATTTGTGGAAGATCATCTACGGCCCTGGACATCCCGACTCCATTACGACCATCAACAACGCCGCAGTGATGCTGCAATATCTGAAAGAATATCATGAATCCCGACTCTGGTTCGAGGAATCTCTCCGGGTGTGCGAGTCCGTGTTCGGAAAGCAGTCTGTCAACTCTGCAACTTTGCTCTTCCAGCTGGCGCAGGCACTGGCGCTTGATCATGATTCTAAGGGGGCTGTGAATCGCATGCGTGAATCTTACAACATATTCCTAACTGAACTCGGCGCGGATGATAAGAACACCAAGGAGGCCGAAAGTTGGTTGGAGCAGCTCACGCAAAATGCGGTGTCGATTGCCAAGCACGCGAAGGATGTTCAGGAGCGCCGCATCAGATCCGGCATTCGCGCACCCTCTCAGACCATCGCTCCCACGCCTCAGCAGCGTGGTGGCCCTCAAGTGGACTCTCGAAGCATCGATGAGTTGATAAAGTTCATCGAGGGCGATCAAGGCGGCAAGTCCAAGAAGCGTACCGGCCGCGGAAACCCCAAAAGGCGAGGCCAGGCCGCATAGGCGTTGTACCATTCGTGTTGCATAGCGTTGACATCTTAGACGGTTGAGAAAATGTAAAGTATACAAGTTAAATGGGTGCACATCTGCTTGGACGATCTTCATGGGTATATAGGCTCGCATGGATATTGGCTGATGGAGCAAGGCCGATGACGGCCATGATAAGTTGGCAGGTTGGCGTCTCGCGGCTATTAACGCACCGCTTTCGATGTACTTTTAACTATCTACTGGCTTGGCTCAAAGCCGAAAATAATAACCATCTTCACTCAGGAGCTTGTCACTAATAATAACTCATCTCGGTGTGGCCAATAAATTAAAACACTATACATAGATCAGATTAAAGAGCTGCCAGAATACTATTTTCCTTTAGATCTTGCCTGTTTGGCTTGAAGATGCGACCCAATCCATCACATCCTTCTTAAAGTCCGGGTTATAGAGCCATTCTAGCTCGAAGCTCTGCTGGGTAAATCCACTTTTCTCACTTACCATAGGATCCGTGGAAGGCATCCTTCGCTGGTCAATTTGCTTGTTCAGATCCAGGACCTTGTCGACGCGAGCCTGGCGGTAAGTCTGCCAGAAGCTCAATGCCGTGGTAAAGTCCTTGATCCTGTCCTTTTGGCCCATTATTATCGCCAGCATGTACACGTCCTCGAAAGCCTGGTTGATGCCCTGCCCTGCGGATGGGGAATGGCATGCGCCGCGTCGCCCAGGATGAGAACCTTGCCCGTCGCGGACGTCCAGCGGTCGAGCTTCGGCACCACAAAGAAGGGCCACTTGTTGACCCTGGCCGGGTCTATACGCGACGTGGCGTTGCGCACAAACTCAGGAAATTGCTCATTGCCGCTCTGCAGGAACGCAATCGCCGATTGCTTGTCTGCGATGAACTCTCGGTCCCAGCCCGGCTGCCGTTCAGTGGGTGCCAAGCGCATCTGCTTGCCTATAAGCACCTCAGAGCCGTCTGCCTGCTGCGGGGCAATGACGAAGGCACCCTGTGTCGAGGTGATGGTGACTGGGATGTGGTAGCCTTCGGGGAGCTTGAGCTGCGCGGTGGGCACAGCAGCGGTGATGCCTGCCATGCCGATGAAGGTGGTCTCGAGGTCCGGATAGAGGTGTTTGCGAACTGCTGAATGGATGCCGTCTGCCCCAGCAAGAAGGGAGGTCTCTATTATTCTCCCGTCCATGAGCGCAAATGAAACGCCTTCCGAAGTCTCCTTTTCCACATGGGAAAACTTGGCGCCATATTCCACCGTGACGCCGGCCTTGACCAGAGCCGCGACTAGCTCGTCGATGAGAACATGGCGGTAGATCCGCAGCCCATGGTAGCCATACTTTTGCAACCCACCAAATTCTTGAATCTCTGTCAGGCGGCCATCGAGGTCTCGGTATTCGAGGCTGTCAAAGTTGTAGCCCTTGACCTGAACAGTGTCGTAGAGGCCCAAGGCATCCAGGACCCTGAGGGCGTTGGGCGAGAGCATTACGGCACCGCCTATGTTAAGCGGCGCCGGGCGCGATTCATAGACGGTGACGGTGATGGATTGCTTTTGCAGGGCGAGGGCCAGCGTAAGGCCCGCTAGGCCAGCTCCAATGATGGAGACGTTGTCAACAGACGGTTTAGACGACATATTGGCAGAAGAATAGAATAGCGATGAGGTAGGAATGCGAATTTGAATGGTAGGTCGTGAAGTGATCAGTGGCAAGATCATTGAATAGCTGAAATCCTTCTTCAGTATATAGCCCGACTTACACGATGAGGGCTGGGTGAACCAGCTCGGGGATTTTAGCACAGCCTGATTCTCGGTGTATTTGCGCCTTCGCGTTTCGGCAAATTGCCTCGTGTGATAAGCCGGCAGAATTTAGCGCGGCAACGCTCGGTGAATTTGACCAAACCACATGGCGCGTATCGACCGCCTATGAAATGATTTTTCCGAAAGACGACGGCTGATATACTTGCAAAAACTCAAATCTCTGTCACACCTTCATTACAGCAAAATGTGCAACCCGGATTTGCCTCAATAGACGGCAGAACAAGCGGTCGTCGTGGTGACTTCGAACAAGCAGCACATTCTCTGGTCACGCAACTGTTCACATGAAAACAATGCGACAGCTTATTGGGAGCATTTTTCTTCGTTTCTTATCATTTCCATCATCAAATATACGTTTCATCTTTTTAGAATTCTCACCATCAAGTCTTTCCCTTCAGTGCTGTCGGTACTGGTAACCCTCGCCCTACCGGAGCATGATACGCACTTATACTTTGGAAACCTCTGTGTGGAATGTTAACTACCTCCTTCATAGAGTGTCTGTTTCGGCTCACTTACTTTGTCAAGTCGAACCCTTCTTCCTCTACCTCGGCCGGGTTAGGCTCCTCCACGATCTGTGCTGGCAGTTGAGGCCGCGTTGGGCTGCTGGGAGGTGATTTACCCATAGGAGGTGGGCTGCTGCTCTGAGGCGGCATGGGTCCCCTTGTCTTGGAAGGGCTTTCATAGGGAGCCATCGGCTTTAGCGGCGTGCTCCCGATATCGGCGTACCTCCAGAACGGCGCTGGCGAGCTGGTTGGCATGTGCTGGCTTGGTCGTTGCGCTGTGCTTGGAGGTGCAAGCCTGGGATGTATACGTGGGGGTGCAGGTGTAACAAACGCCGAGTTGTCGTCCTGGTATGACGACGTCAAAGTCGGTGATTGCGGTTGATAACCCGCAAACGATGACTCTGCATCCATCGTCTTTCGCGGCCTCGGCAATGGACTCCCGTCCGCAGTCAACATTGCGTTCAGCCCTGGGCGATCGGCACGGTTCGGCGTTGACTGAGACATGCGCAGGGATGATCGCGGGACTGGGGAGGTCAGAGGTGAGGCTCGACGCTTCCTTCCAGTCGGTGTATCCCTTCCAGTCATATCCCTTGGTCCTTGCGTTATATAATTGAGTTGATTAGGTGATGAAGGCGCGGAAGAGCCGCGATGGCCACCCCGTCCAACCTTGTACGCATTGCGGACCATTTCTTCTCGCGCTTCGGGAACAATCTGCCATTTCATGCCTTTGCCAGGTTCATCCGTAGATCTAGCGACCTTGTCAAAAGACTTGTTTAATGATAGGTTGTGTCTGATGGAGTTCTGGAAAGAATTAGTCAAGTGATGGTTTAGTATGATGGAGTTGGGAACATTAGTGACTCTTACCTGCCAGCCTGATGCTTGCTGATTGCGATAGTAAGAATACGTATCCATGATGTAAGTATATATTCCGTTCAAGTTGAGCTTTTCATCTTGCGCGTTTAAGATCGCCTGAGTAATCATTTGCGCATAGCTATACTGTGGCTTTATGTGCTGGTTGTCATCCAGGCTGAGATCAACGCCGCTGGCACCGATTATGACTGCAGGAGTGCTGACTGCAGGCGACTTGAAATCGTTTCGTCGCATCGGTGGGGGTGTACCTGGTCGCTTATAGTCTGTCGGAGCCGGTGCGATTGCTGCTTGGCGGTCGGAGCTGGGGGTTTCAAGCGGCAAACCGCACCTCTGGAGGAATGCAGGATGAACATGGAGCGGGCTTATCTCTGACGGTAGCACAAACATCATCTCAACGTTGCCGATCTCAATGACCTCGCCGCTGGTCAATGGGTGATGAACAAGGGACTTCAAAGGTTGGCCGTTAACCTTGGCGCCATTTCGTCCTTTCACCTGGAGAATCCATTTCTCCTCCTTTGAGTCGAAGATAATGGCAGCATGGGCTCGTGATACCATCTTGCTCGGTCCCAAGTCAATGTGTACGTGGTCTTGGTTTTCATCGTCTTCCTCCACAGCTTGAGCGACCTCGGGAGCTCTTCCAATATTGACGGCTAGCTTGGTAATGTAGAATGTCCAATCCTGGGCGGCAACCTTCGCATAGGCCTTAACACCATCGCCGTTGGCCACGTGGATGGCATTCGCGTGATCTTTGCTCGCCTGCACAGCCTCCGACTTGAGCTGCTGCGTGACCTGGGATACAATTTGGTCATAGTCGGCGGGCGATTCGGGATCGTTGTCGATGTTGGACGATGTTCTGTCAGGCTGGGGCGACACGACCTTCTTGCGACGCTTGGCGGGTCGGGTCGGCGATGATGAAGGTTCAGCTTCTGCATCTGTAGAGCTTATTGCTTTCGCATCTCTCCCCAGGCGCAGATCGCGACGGCCACGCTGAGCTCTTTTCGAGGATATCGGCATGGTACAAGATGTAGTGGAAATGCGGCAACTTTGATACTTGGTTGGCGTGCCCGTAGGCTTAGGTAGAAAAAGATTGGTCGAAATTTTCGGTAGAGAAATATATATATGTATTCCGCGCCATGTAGAATACTGGGCTCATGCGCGACTTCGCATTGCGAGTAGAAGTGATAGTGGGCAGTCGAGAATTCGGGTTTGAAAGATCCCTTTGTAAGGGCACCGCGTTCGCGTTTGAGTGCGTGCACGGCAGGGAAACGACAAGAAGGAGTACAACCAGGCCCCACTAAAGCTACTTCAACAAGAATATAAGGACTCCCAGCCACCAGCAGGATTTCCAGATACCTTTGTGCCTCTCTCCACTCTTTGTGTATCTCACCCTGTCTCCCTTTGTACCAGCGGAAAAAGTATTAATCCCGTTTCCCTTCTCAGCACGTCGAAAGAGACCAAGCCCAAACAGATCGCGAGACAGGGCGTCGCGCAGCCGCTGCCAATTATTGTGCTCTGACAACCACAACTTCTATCACACCGTTATCTCGCTACCCTCAGAGCCAGCCCAGAAAATCTAGCAATCCCTAGATCTGTCTCTTTGGGCAATAAAAGGGAGCCTGCCATTGGCAGGATAACTTCCATCCATCACCACCGTGTAGTCTGCCGTGAAATCGCTGGGTCTGTCGCCAAACGCTGGCCTAGGCAACCATGAGCGGCGAGCAGGTCTACGGCGTCACCCCGCCCATTTCTGTGTCGCTTCCCACTGAGAATGAGAAGCGGGTTAGCGAATCTTTGATAGAAGAGCTTCGCCGTCAGAAAACCTTCGAAAGTCCCACCGACACGCAAAAGAGGTGCGTACCGAACTCTCGCGTCAGCGAGCTTGATTTGACCTGTCCGCTAACCGCTCCTGTTGCAACAGATATACCGTGCTTGAGTCGCTTCAAAAGATAACGGATGAATTCGTCAAAAAGGTTGCGCGCGAAAAGGAACCGAAGAACGACATCCTCATAAAGAATGCACGGGGCAAGGTTTTTACCTACGGCAGCTTTCGCCTCGGAGTTTTTGGTCCAGGCTCCGATATCGATACCTTGATTGTCGCACCGAAATACGTGACACGCGAAGATTATTTCAAATATTTTCCGGATCTCCTCGTGGAGATGGCACCCAAAGACTCAATTACCGATCTTGCGGCCGTCACAGATGCATTTGTGCCCATCATCAAGTTCGAGTACTCGGGCATCAGCATTGATTTGATTTTTTCTCGTATCATACAGAAGCAACTTGCCCCTGATTTTCAAGACCTGAAGGACTCTGGTTTCTTGCGCGGCCTTGATGAAGCTGAGCTACGCTCTCTCAATGGCACTCGAGTCACAGATGAGATTTTATCACTGGTTCCAGAGCAAAGTACATTCAGACTAGCCCTTAGGGCTATCAAGCTATGGGCACAGCGCCGAGCAGTATACGGAAACATTATGGGGTTTCCAGGCGGTGTTGCCTGGGCTATGCTCGTTGCCAGAGTCTGTCAGCTATACCCCAAGGCGGCCACCTCCGTCATTGTAAACAAGTTCTTTCTTGTCATGAGCCAGTGGCGATGGCCCCAGCCGGTCTTGCTCAAGCCTATTGAGAATGGGCCTCTCCCAGTCCGAGTCTGGAATCCCAAAGTGTACAAGGGTGATTCCTTCCACTTAATGCCTATCATCACCCCAGCATACCCTTCTATGTGCGCTACCTTTAACATTACTCGCTCTTCGATGGCCATCATCAAACGGGAGCTACAACGCGGACTAGATATTACAGAGCAGGTCATGGTAGGAAAGCAGTCCTGGAGTGACCTATTCGTCAAGCACACTTTCTTTACAACGGGATATAAATACTATATCTCAGTGGTCTCCGCAAGTAAGGCAAAGGAGGCGCACAAGGTATGGTCAGGTTACATCGAGTCCAAGGTTCGGATGCTTGTGCAAAAGCTAGAACAGCATCCGCACATTGCTCTTGCGCATCCGTTTGTCAAAGGCTACTCAAGAAGGCATATTTGCAATAATGAGAAGCAAATCGATCAAGTACAAGAGGGCAGTCTCGACTTTGTGGTTTCCGATGACGTTACGCTGGCCACTAGGACCAGCGAGAATGATGGCGAGCCTGATCAAGCGCCAGGGGGCGAAGCAGAGAAGCAGAACGCATCCGAAGTCTTTACCACAACCCATTACATTGGTCTCGAGCTAGAAGAAGGTATGCTGCGTCTCGATTTTTGTAAGGCCATTTCTAACGATAGATTCTAGGCGCTAAGTCTCTCGATCTGTCATACCAAGTCGACGAATTTAAGGTATTATGCACTGCATGGCAGAAGTATCAGGATGAATTGAAACCGCTGGTGTCAATTGGGGTTCAGCACGTGCGCAAGTAAGTTATGCAACCATTTCTCGCTATAGTCATATACTTATTTGCGAAGCTTCAACCTTCCGGACGATGTCTTTGATGCAGATGAAAAGAAGCCTCAAAAGAAGTCCTCCAAGGGCGCCAACGGGAAGAAGCGTAGTGCCGCCGAGGTAATACCGCTACTCGCAGTCTTCTATGCGATGAACAAAGCGATCAAAGTATGCCCCTCACTCACGAACAGAGCACTGATATAATCACAGGATAACCAACCTCCCGCAAAGCGACAGCAGGCCTCTGTTGCCGCCGCCGGCTAAGAGATGTCGCGAACTGCGACTTAAAACTGCTGCTGAATAGCAGATAGCAGCTTTCGTCCCCTTCTGAGGGCATCTTGTGCAACCATTGACCCGTGCGGAACCCCTCGTCCAATTTCATTACTGGCTGACTTTTATGAAAAGCGCTTGTTCACAGCCGTAGCGAGCGGCACAAAGCGACAAGACAAAACACTTGAAATTACGAGGGCCTGGTGGCGAAGAAATTTACAGCCTCGAACGATTGACGACCCCCCAGTATATGTACTCCACATGCCTGAGGATTTTCCTGGCTACTCAGAAAGTTTGGACAGCATACAAAAATCAGCATCAACCGGGCGAGGTGCAACCAGAATTCACCATCACAATGATGGAACAAAAATATATACTAAAATCAAATCCGGCCGTATTCGGGGTAAACTCGACGGTCTTGTGGCGAGAAAAAAGGCGTCAGTGGTTTTTTTTTCCGCTGGGTTCCTACCACTGCCCACATCGAAGTTGTTACTAGATAGTCGTTATCAGGTACAAACAGAAATACAGCGTACTCATTGTTTATTTGCCTTTTGCTCACAGCATGCATGGAAGTACATCGGGCCTGCTTCCAGGTAAATCATCTCTAGTCATCCTCCCCACTGTCGCTTCCGCTTGACCAGTCATCATGATATGCATCGCCAATTTCAGCCAGTGAGTTGGTCAACTGCTCTCTTTCGTCAACTCCGATAGCCCATGCTACTTGATTTTTGAGCGTCATCATGCGCCTCGAGATGCTTTGGTCCGTGAAGATCGCCGTTTGCAGGCAGATGCTCTCTTGGCCCGTCTCGTTCGGGAAGATGTCGGGGTAGCTGTCCAGCATCGGAAATTTGAGAGATGTAGTGAATCTGCATCTCTCAAATTAGCCTTCGTCTTCCTATAATTTACTTCGGCAGTATTTGCTTACCTCTTCCGCACGGGGTCACCAATGCAAGGCCTGGATTCCTTGTTGTCGTCATCCTGCACGCCCACATCATTGCCGTCACGGCGCGATAGTATGAACTCGCCAAAGATTCGTTTCATGCCGCCCAGGCCGTCTTTTTCTGCACGGCCAATTCCAAACATATCAATATCAAAGCTATCGACCCCCTCAAAGTCAGCGTCGTTAGCTCCCAGCCCCATTCGCTGTCCGGCTAGATTCCGCGTGCCGGTCGTGTTCACGATTTGAGATATATCGTCCAGAGATACACGCTGCACACTGCCGCTAGGCAGGAGCCTAGATGCCAGTGTTGCGCTTTCCATGGCTGCGGAAAGCATAGCTGACGTATGCCACGGTGAACTGCAGTCGAGCTTGACCGAGCGCGGGAAGCGGTGCTCGGGGAGTTGCAGAGGAACAAGCGTCGTAGCTTGCTGGGCAATCTCGCTTATACTGAAGGCCGCATTTGTAAGTCGCAGCCGACGCTTCTCGCGAACGCTGTCAAGCAGAGGATTTTGGATGCCCCAGACCCAAATGCACTGTTTCGGGTACTCGTCTCGTAGCCTCTCGAGATAGGAAGATGCGAACCCACCCCAGGCGTCGTCGATAGTAGAAATAACCTGGATACCCTGCATTTGATCACATTCTTCCACAAATGGCCGCCAGTCTCGATCTACTATATCTTGGTCTTTGTCTAGGGCATGAAACAGCTCTTGACCCATGCTGAATCGCTCAAATGGTTGAATGGACGAGTGAAGCTCATAGTCGTAGAGTTGATTGAGAGACTTGGGGTGATAATATGTCCGAGAAAAGTCTGACCAGTACCGAACATGGGACTTAGTTAGTTTATCCGGTGTGCTCCCCGCGTCGAGACTCTGTATGTAAGCACTCTGTTGGAGGAGTTCTTGTTTGTGTACAGTTGATTTGCCAGCCCTAGTCAGGTTAGCTGAGAATTGAACCAGAGCATAGGAAAAGCTGAAAAAAAAAAAACATGCAATCCTAACATACCACAAGGTACTCGTCATTACATCCGCGTCAGGGTCAACATCATACAGCGCGTTGATTTTTTTCAGCGAGCCGAATCCACCTTTTAGATCATACACCACAGTTCGTGGGAGGAAGGTATCCGATCCATCTGCGCCTACACCAGCGCGCCAATGAATATTATGGTCGACGAGTGGGTTTTCGGTGTCTGAATATGTAAAGTATGATTCTTGCGTGTTCCAGAAATGAGTGGCGACGTAGTTGCTCAGATGGCCTAGCTGCAATGTAACAATCTCTCTCATGTTGAAAATGTGAGTGTTTTTTTTTTTTGGTTAAGCCCCGAGGCTCTGTCAGCCCTGAGAGGAAATATTAAATTCAACGTTTATTGGTACCAGAGGCCTGAAGGCTGATGCCCCAATGAAAACAGTGAAATCCGAAGAACAAAATCCGTACTGAGCCGTTGGTGGTAGCTGCTCTAGTGCATAACAGCTGTAGGGTAGCTTGCGATCGATGAAAAACAGGTCGTGCCCCCGCGTTGGCTGACTAAGGTTGGCGTCATACCCGAGCCTGCATTAGTCGATGTAGTGGACGACATCATGGGGAAGCTAGCTATATAGCTTCCAACACCAGCTGTGGCAAAACGGAGAGACAATGATTAGCCTGATTTCCCAACCGCACATTACATTTACTGATATATCGAAAGATGGCTGATTCTACTGAAAACCCTGGAGTCAAAGCCCGCACCCCACAACGTCAGAGCGGTTTCTGGGCCGAGATCGAGTCCCTCAAGACCCCGGAGAAGAAAGAGATTGCAGATGCGCCAAAGGTTGGTGCCGCTGCCCCCAGCTCGAATAGGATTCCCTTACCCGACGGGAAGCCCACTGTCATTGTTTTTCTTCGCCACTGCGGTTGTCCTTGTAAGCCACCCTACAGATTCCCATGACACAATATTGGATATTCGAAGTGGTAACATCACCTCCCCACTGCAGTTGCCGAAAAAGTCTTCAAGAACCTCTCTAAGCTCTCCCACGAGCAGCCTAGTCTTCACTGTATCGCGGTGTCGCACTCCTCCACCGAAACTACAGAAAAATGGATTCCCGAAGTCGGTGGTGCTTGGTCGACCGATGTGATCATCGATGAAGCGCGGGACCTGTACGCGCAATGGGGCCTCGGGTTGAGCAGCGTGTGGCACATGTCTGGCCCCTCGGTACTCTACGCTGTATACCGCCTGGGCACAGATGAAGGTGTTTGGAACCGCCCAACGGAGAGCGGCACCCGCTGGCAGATTGGCGGCGCCTTTGCTGTCGACGGAAGTGGCGTGGTGCGCTACGCCCACGTCTCTCAGGCAGCAAATGACCTACCTGACCTTCAGGCAGCCGCGCACGCAGTTGGAATTGTGAGCCAGGAAAAAGACTCGAAATAACGAACTCATACGACGGTGCCGAATGATCCGAGCGGGCATTACTCTGGTGTCGATATGCCTCTATGAAGACGACTTCATAACCATTCACTTGACACTTACATGGGGCTGGCGGGGGCTTGAAAAAATTGGGATATGTCTGTGACAAACCAGTAGATGGTACGGGGTATAAATAGTAAGGGGTATCCTAACAGAAAGCTGTCGTAGCTAATAAAATATGCAAAATGACAACTGTAGTCAATTCTAAACCGCAAAAAAAGATGGCGAAAACAGTCGAATATTCCGATCCGCAAGATCGGGCTTCATCAGGAAGAATGCAATGTATCCGACAACCCCAATCCCACCAATAAGCTCAACGGCATACGCGCCGGTTGTCCTGACCTGCGCCGCCAACCGCACCAGACCCAGGGGGTCTTGATCACAAGTGTGATGTGTATGTCGTCTTTTACGACTGCTCCCATGTTGGTCGCGTCGTGCCACTGTACCGGAGGCACGCGCGATGAGCTGGTTGGACGTGGTTGAATGCAAAATGCGCTCAGAGTCCAAGCTGTGCCGTAAGCTTTGGGCCCAGCTAGACGCCTCTATCCGGCGCCAGTCTTTCATCTGGAAGAAGGGGTGAATGGTGATATTTGAGCCTGAAGTCAAAGTACGCCGAGCTAGGGCCGAGTCGGACGGATGGTATCGATGCTGTTCATGTGCCCACTTGACAGCCTTGACAGCTGCTGAGTGTCTCAGGCGCGATGCGCCCTCCAGCGAGAATATATTTTCAACAAGGGCTCTGAGATCTGTTTGCCGCAGGGGTTCAATGTAAGCAGAGTCCATGAGGGTGCTTGCATCCATCACATCGCTCTCTGCTTGCGTGGCGTTTGAAACGGCGAAAATGCCGGCGTGTCCATCATACTCACCCATTGGAGCAAATGAGAAAAAGTCAATGCCCCGGCTCTCCATCTCGTTTCGGAGATTCTTCTTGCTGTCCTCAATGGCTGGTTCGTCAAGCTCGTCGGAACGTGCAAGTAGGGGGATAAGGTTTGTAAAACCCTGGAGAAGAGCTAGTGCGTCCGCATCTTCCTTCGTTAACCCTGATCCGAGTTAGAAGAATCAATGAAATGTGCTCCTGGAGGATTTACCAGTCGAGGGAAGCATGTATAAGACTGCGTGTACGATTGGCTCATTGCCGTTGCTTAGAAGAGAAATCAGGTCGGCATCTCCCATTTGCTTTTCCAAGAGCGGAGTTAAAGTTGACTCAAGAAAATCCACAGCATGATGTGCACTCGGGGGACCTTGTGGCGTGAAATCCAGGAAGGAAAGGTTTCGGTCTAGGATGCTCTCAGTAGAGGTGGATGAACTCCGCCGCCTGAGCGTCTCGGATGGATTTTCTGCTCGCCACCACTCATAGGGACGTGTGCTGGCATGAATTTCTAGCACTGGACCGTTGAAGTGTGTATTAATGGCGTCAATGTGCACGATATGTTCACAGCATTGTGATATTGAGCGAATTATGGATGTTTTTCCAGTGCCTAAACATGTTAGTTGGCTGGCTGACGAGCTGCAAGGCGCACGAACCTGGAGACCCCAAGACAAGGAGTCGTAACTTTCCCAATGACCGCCCAACAGCCGTGAAAGGCCGACGGCGTGGAATGAGAAGATTAGGCATTATGAATTGCGGCACAGGACTCCCGGCACTGCTGGGCGGTAGGCCTCGGTATGCTTCTATATGCTGCGGCGTAATTATGGCATTCTCGATGGAGCCGTCACGGTCGATGGCAGACGAAGAGCTGGAGAAATTTCGTGGCGATGATAAAATGGATGAAGATGATTCAGGTCGTGATAGGCCATACATGGGAGGTGTATTGGGAGCTGAACTCTCGGCTGCCGCATCCTTTGTCGAGCTGACGACTGGTGACGGTGACACTGGCGACGGCGTGGTAGTTGTTTGTACGGCGGGTTGACATTTCAAAATAGAGCGGCCACGAGGCACTGTGCTGGCAGGGTTCAATTCGAGATCCATGTCAGCCTCACTGACCAAGAAGCAGCTACTGGACTCGAGGGATTGGCCAGCTGCGGAGTCGGTGTAATCGCCGCGTGCTCCGGGAGACCCTCGCGAGTTGGGGAGAGGACGCATTTTGGGTTGTCAAAGTCAGAGGCGTAGATACATCGATATTGGGACGTAAGGGGCGATAGAAAATCCACAAAGGACGAAGAAGCATGCTAGAAAGAGTCGGCGGATGGCATTTGAACAGTACGATAACGCGACCAGATGGACTGACAACGTGACCCCGCCATACCGAACAAGTCGCGAGATGCGTGGCGCTGCGCTGGCAGGTGTGGTGCGGTAACTTGGAGGATAGTTAGGAGGAGGAGGTATAGAGTACGTGTAATTATGCCTATACGGAGTAGCGTCCAAAGGTACTGGGAACTGGAGCCCAACGGACTCGAAACGTGCTCGGTTACTGTCATATCACCGTCTAGCGCATGAGTGCCCCTCCCTGACTGGCGATGAGCAAGTCGGTGGCGGGATGATATGCGCCGAGCATAGGGAGCGGCATACCTTGGTACTGCTAGAGTAAACAATACCCTCACCTCAAAGGAGAGCCCTTCCAACTTGAGAGCTGTCCAAGCACCTATCCATCACGGCATCTGATAATTATGGATGGCAAGCGTCACCCCAGCTCGTTCCAGCAGTTGGAAAAATTGGGCGAGGGAACTTATGCGACGGTACGTACGCTCAGATCTATTCCCGAAAGCTCCTTTGCTCAACCGTTCTGCAGGTCTTCAAGGGGAGGAACCGTCAGACGGGTGAGCTCGTTGCGCTCAAAGAAATCCACCTCGATTCCGAAGAAGGCACACCATCAACGGCCATCCGCGAGATTTCTCTCATGAAGGAACTAAAGCACGAGAATATAGTCGCCCTTCACGATGTTATCCATACCGAGAACAAACTTATGCTGGTGTTCGAGCACATGGATGGTGATCTGAAGCGCTACATGGATACCCATGGCGAGCGCGGCGCCCTCAAGCCCGCCACGATCAAGTCTTTTATGTATCAGCTTCTGAAGGGTATCGACTTTTGCCACCAGAATAGGGTGCTCCATCGAGACCTGAAGCCGCAGAATCTCCTCTACAACAGTAAAGGGCTGCTGAAGTTGGGCGACTTTGGCCTGGCCCGTGCCTTTGGCATTCCCGTCAATACCTTTTCGAACGAAGTCGTCACCCTTTGGTATCGTGCACCTGACGTACTTCTCGGCAGCCGCACCTACAACACGAGTATCGATATTTGGTCGGCTGGTTGCATTATGGCCGAAATGTACACTGGCCGCCCGCTGTTTCCAGGCACAACAAATGAAGATCAAATTATTCGCATTTTCCGCATCATGGGCACCCCGACCGAACGAACCTGGCCTGGCATCATGCAACTACCAGAGTACGGTGACAAGTTCGATAAATTCCAAATGTACGCGACGCAAGACCTTCGCAGTCTTTTACCTGCTATTGATCCTACTGGTATCGACCTGCTCCAGAGAATGCTACAACTGCGACCCGAGCTGCGCATCAGCGCCCATGACGCGCTGCAGCACCCGTGGTTCAACGACCTGGTCATGCACCAGCAACAACAGGCGGCACAGGCGGCAGCACAGGCAGGGGTCAGGGGCTACCAACAAGTTCCGGTGCCAGGCTACGAAGGCTATTAGAGATAGACTTCGAGAAAGGCACAGTGCGAGCGACTGATGTAGATGTTGCATTGATTACAAGCATGCTTATAAGAACCTCGGCCAAAACTGCTACTGTCACAGCGGCACGCGGCTTGCGAGGCCTTGGGCGGAACGGAGTTCCGGTGACATTACTAAAGACAGGAAAACAGGGATACTTAATGAATTGTTTTAATTTTGCGGATCAACGAACGTGACTGGAATTGCCCACCCATATATGTGCAGATTTCTAATAATGTACAGCAAAGAAATACACAAGCACAATCGCTTAATGTCTATTTACAAGACTTCCATCCACCGGACTTCTAAACCTGCGCTTGTTCGGCTCCTTATCCCACGTCTCTGCCAGTGCCGCTGTTTCATCGTCCTCATGTGGTAGACCAAGCGTCCCGCGCATCTTGAGAATTTCGTCTCGCACTGCCTTGGCAAGCTCTGTTCGGAGCTGCACTGCCTCTGGGCCGTGCTTCAGCTCCTCCTCCGTCATGTTCTCCCGCAGCCGGCGCCAACGCTGGCGGTAAGCTCCAAAGAGCACGTCCGTGTCGGCGGGCTCGCCGATGGCGATGCGGATGCGGTTACCCACGCGGGGGAGAAAGCGCGGGAACCCACGGTCCTCGGGCATGATGCGCTGGGTACCGTCGACAAACATGGGCACGAACTCTGGCGCCGGGTCACTCTCGAGAATGAGGCGCGACACACCCCATTTGAAGTAGCGCAGACTACTGTCAACGCTCTGGTGACAACATGCCTCGGGGAAAACATGCACCCAGGCGTTACGGTTCGCTGTGTAAAAGCCCGGCGCGGGTACAACGTCTTTGCCGTTTGTGGAATACGTCGGGTTTGTGATTCTTGGGATCGATGAAGGACCGGAAAGCAGACCGAGAGCCTGCGTCATGGTCGGTTGATAGAGGCCGCCGAGTTCGGAATGCCATAATCGATGCGTGGGGAGTGTCTGGCCGAGGTTGAAGAAGGCCGACGTCAGACTGTCCTGTCAGCTGTGATCTTTGATAGTTGGGCGCATGTCCATTACCCATTCTTGAAGCAGATGTCGTGTGCTGCAAGACTCCATCGAAGGTTTTCCACATCAAAAGCATAGCGCATAGGAAGGATACCCCAAATTAGGGGATCATCGAGTCTGTGACCTGGTTAGCTACATTATGACGCGTCGTGCTGTGAGCAACGCACACCGCAAGATGGTTGCAGACGGTTATCAAGCCTCGATCCTTTCCCTGTAACTTTCGCCTGTCCAATACCCCTAGCAGATTTTGCAGGCCCATCACCTCGACGGTGTTGAAGGCGTAGAGGAAACCCCTGCATGCGGCGCCGATGGTAGCCATGACAGCTGTCGAGCCCAAGCGCCAGCCCAGGCCACGGCGCAGCGGCGCTTGTGAAGGTGATGGCGAGCTAAACATTATGAGAGGGATGTTGAGTTCTTCCTCAGACGCAGCCAATGGCTTGGTCCTTGGTTGGCGTGTGGTTGCACCTGGAACAAGCTGTCAAGAAAAGTGTTAGAATTTCGGGATGGGTGGGCGATCGAGCTAACTAAGCTAATATAAAAACAAGGCCGACCCCACCGCGACAGGCACAAGTTTGGGGTGGTAGCTTTCCCCCCCAGAATATTGTACAGGGCGTATCACATAAACGGCCTAGAAATCGACAATTCGTTTGTAGGCATCGAAATTATGTCGCACAGTACGCGCTTTCTCTTCAAGCCGAAATTCAAGAAGAGAAACCTGCTAACTTTCCAACTAGGCAAACGGAATACGACGAGAGCCGTCTTCACCTCATACGAGCGCAGTCTCGCCAAGGCCAACTGGGCGTCCAACTCGGCGCGGCTGCACCGTGACTCGTTTCTGTCATTCGGTTCATGCAGCCTGTGCCTGGAACCAGCACGGGACCCGGTGTCGTGTTCGCGGGGCGACGTCTTTTGCCGGGAGTGCGCGCTCGCCAACATGCTCGCCCAGAAGAAGGACATGAAGCGCGCCGACAAGGCGCGGAGGCAGGCGGAGCGCGACACTGCGCAGGCGCAAGCCGCCCACGATGATGAGGACCAGCGCAGGGCAATACGCGACTTTGAGCTCACCCAGGCCGGATTTCTTGGCGCCGCCAGCCGACCTGTTACGAAATCAGACGAAAAGCGCGAGACGGACCACGAAGATAAACTAAGAATCACGAACGGAAAGCGAAAGTTTGAGCTAGATGCAGATGAGCTGGAAAGGATAGCCAAAGAAGACCGTACAAAAGCTCGGAAGGCTATTGAAGACGAAAAGGTTCGTCCAGAACTATTGAAGGAATCCGTATGCCACACTAACTCACAATAACAGGCCGCAAAGTCATCATTGCCATCTTTCTGGACGCCGTCGCTAACGCCAGATGCCACTAAAGATGCCAGACTGCTCGAAGCCTCAAAAAAGATCAAACCGGTCGCGGTGTGCCCCGCGTCACCCAGTGATAGCCCTCACGCGCTCACCATTCAAAGCCTCATAACTATCCACTTTGACGTGCAAACGGGCCCATCCGGACCTGATACAGCCACCCGCATTTGCCCGTCATGCCGCAAGGCGTTGACCAATGCCTCCAGCCCAGCCATGGCTGTCAAGTGCGGGCATGTTCTGTGTCTGAGCTGCGTGAAGCAATTCGTAAAGCCGGCATCAAAGCGGCCTGCGAAAGGAGAAATAACTGACGTGCCCGCGGCGTGCTTTGTCTGCGATACGCCTTTGGCATGGTTATCTGACGGGCCGGTATCCGTGTCGACGCTTCCAAGCGGTATGATCGCGTTGAAATCCGAAGGCACGGGATTTTCGGCGCGGGGGGGCAATACAGTGGAACGCACAAACGTAGCTTTCCAATGCTAACCCGGAAAGAAGTCTCTTACAAGCATGTAGAACATACATAGTACATAATGCATAGACGTCAATGTCATGCTGTGGCAACGGCTCAACCTGAGGCCTTGACGGGCCGTCGAGCATGGGACATGATCCAGACGCGAATGACCAGCCGGTGAAAGAAGCCCTTTGCTAGCATCGTGAGCCCATGGCTGAAGAAGCCCTTGAGTAGCTCGCCCTCCATGCCATCATATAGCGCTCTTATCCCTTCCGTCCTCATCAGCCGCGAATCATGCCAAAGATGGTCCTATTGAACGCCGCCACAATCTGAGCCCATAGTGTTGCCCGCCTCCTCCGCCTCCCCTCCCTCCCCTTATCCTCAATTCCCTCGTCCTCCTCGTCTGACCCGGCGCTCGGCATCTGCAGCATCGTCTTGGCCGTCTGGAAAGGGTACGTCAGCGCCGTGGCCGCTGATTTGCTCAGTGCGGCCAGCAGAAACGCCGCCCACGCCACCGGCACGTCCATCTCCTCCTCCAGCATGGGTATCACACGCTCCGCGAGCCTCCTGTTCAGCAGCATCGTGACGCTCGGGTTCAGCGTCAGCACCAGCGTCGCCGAGTAACCCGCCCAGAGCGCCCCCACGCCACCCTCCCTGCGCATATCCCGTAGCGTCTGCGCGACTGACCGCGTCGACTCCTCGTCGCCGGGAGGCGTCATCTGGCGCCTCGCGACGACGTTGGAAAGTGGCGCCGTGCACGCCTTTGACGCTGCGCCGGCAAGCATACCGAGCGCTACCTCCCGCAGTACGCTCGGTGTCCGGCCGCTGCGCTGTCGTAGGAGGTTGTAGAATCCGAAGAATAGAAATGAATCGATTATGGACTTGGTAACGTCTGTCCCTAAGCCATTATAGAATGTCGCAACGCCCTCTTCGCGCAGGATGCTGCGGAAAGCATCAAGGACCCCGGCATATTGCGTCTGGTCGTCGAGCTGTCGCTGGATCTTGAGGCGTGTGGTAACAAGGTCGAGTGGTGCGAGAGCGGCAGTGGATGTGGCGGTGCCAAAAGAACCGGAGATGGCGTGGCCGAGGGCCTCGAGGGCCTGAGAGGAGGCCATGGCGCTCTTCGTGCAAAGGGGAAAGGGGAAGGTATGTAGGGTTCTCGTAGCTCGCTTGACCTTGTGACTGAAGACGCCTAGATGCTTTGGTCAGTTTAAGTGGTGATGTGGTAGTAGTTGAGCAAATATTACCGAACGAAATCGAAGGTGAAAACTAATGCCAAGTCAAGTAAGACGTTTAAATTATAAACCCGGATTGTTCACGCCGTTTTGGCACCGCGCCATTGACATGTGCCAGCCGAGCGTTAGCACTCAACGACGTCATCGCAGGCTGATCTGGTGGGATTGCCAGCACAGCTCCACAGTCCGATTTTCTTTCACTGCAGCCGAGGGTAAAGCTCAATGGCAATGCAATGAAGGGCAACTTCGTTGAGTATGCCTTCATTGTGATATTCTTTCCATGTAAATGCAATTATCGACACCGGAATGACGGAGCCGTTGCCTGTATCCAAGTACTCTAAAATGATGCTGTTACAACGCTACCAGAAATATTGAAAGAAACCACCGGGTATAAAGGCCAAGAAAATCCTGGCAATCTTTGCACAACGCTACCATAACGCATAAAGGAAAAAAACCGCCATCCGTGCTCTCGATCAGCCTGCTAGGTCCACGCCTAGCCCCTAGCCACTGCCGTGGCTGGTCTGGTAGGCGTTGGGGGAATCGCAAACGACCCTGATCTGGCCGATGTCGGAAAGGTCATCGCACCTACGTCCTCCCCCTCCGCGTCACCATCCTCAAGTCCTGGGTGGCCCTCTGGCAGTTTCTGCGCACCGTAGCCGATGACTTGGAAGATATTGGTGCGACCGCCGTTAGTAGCCATCTGAAGCTGCTCATGCAGGCGCGCAAGCTGGTACTGGCGCTTGATAGGGGTGAAAACAGGCTGCGGAACGAGGGGCTTGGGCTTCCAGTTGCTGAGGGCCGCCATGACGGCACCAGTCTCCTCGTCCGAGTCGATAGGGCCTTGGTTCTCTTCGTCTTCGTCCGGAACAGGGGCGTTTGCGTCTAAAGCGGCCTCTGTAGTGGGTTAGAGGGAGCATCGTGGGAGTGATCTTTGAGTGACACATACTCTGCTGCTTGGCCTGATTCTTTTTCTGGTATGCCGCGAGGAGCATGTCGTATGGTAGTGACCGACCGGCGACAGCTCGCTTGGCTCCCATAGAGTGACTCTTGCACGTAAGCGAGCGTGCACACGGCTGTCCGTTCGGCAGAATGACACCACATTGTCGTTCGACATCGACAGGCCCTGTAGAGGTTAGCAATATACGATGTAGCCAACACCGCGGGTGACGCACCTTTAGGCTTAGGTACTTTGGCCTTGGGCTCATCCTTCTTCTTCTTGGCCTTGGGCGCCTTATCGGGCTCGCCATCGGCCTTGCGCTTCTTGCCCTTGCCATCCTCGGGTTTCTTGCCGGCACGCTTGCCACCTTTCTTATCATCGTCATCGTCGCTATCATCGTCGTCTTTGTCTTCAGCTTTGCGCGCCTCTTCCTCGCGCGCAGCTTCCTTGGCTCGTTCGCGGGCTTCCCTCGCCTCCTTCTTGCGCTGCGCCTTCTCCTTCTTTAACTTGAGACAACCTGCAATATGCGCCTTGGTCGCTGTCTTCAAAATGCTCTTCTTGCAGTGCTTGCATTGTTGCAAGTCGGGTGAGTCTTCGAGCGGACGGCCAGTTGCAAAGGCCTCGCGCGCATTGTCGTCAAGCTGGTTGACCACGGGGCCAGGAGAGGCGACATCGGCTGTAGGAGAGCTAACGGGTTTCTTCTTTTCCTCTACAACGTGTCAGTGATGTGACAGCGGGGTTGCCGATGCGTACATACCCTCGACGACGCTACCATCACGCCAGTTGCCAGGTTTGTTGTGCTTGGGAGCTTGCTTCTTTAATTTGATGGTGCCGCCCTTTTTGGCCGACTTGGCGGAGTCCTTTGCACCTGTGATGATGGTCAGAACCATTGGTTGATAGGCAAGTTGGGCGGGTGGGTCAGCTCGTACCTTTGGCTTCCGGTGCCATGATGACTGCTGTGTTGGGGTGACAAAAGGCCCCAAAAAGGCTCAAAAAGGAAGAAAAACGGATTGGAGCCGCGGCGCGCGATCAAAGAGGATGACTCTACAATTTGAGAGATGAAAAGTGATGATCTTGTCACGCAGGTTGATGCGGCGTTCTTGGATGAGTGAAGCCCTACCACCGCGTCGGCCGCGGGGAGTAGGTAGTCGCGCTGAGTGGTGCATCAAAGTTAGTCCGGCCGCGTTTGGCGAGTGTGGCCACTAAATTGGTAGGTCGTCAACGATCTTGGCTTTCACAAGCCATTTAATTGAAGCAATTGAATTGGACATATCTTTCTATGCTGCGCCTGGACCAAAAAGGAGAATAAACCGAAAGCAACCAAACGCTGAATGCCATCAGAATGAAAGTGAGAGCCTGCGCCATATCTACATTACCATTGTCATCTCCTTGATTTACAATTCCTCATTCGAGGCATGGACGGACAAAATATTCGTTTCTCGCCAGGCTTGGTAAACTCTGTCGCGGATAGCCATGTGGCCCTTGGTACGCTGTTGACAATGGTTAGAACCATCAAAAAAGGGGGGACGACGACGATGGAGAACTTACTGGGTGAAAGGTCTTACCATAGTATGTTGGAACATACCACATAGAATTCTGTGCAGCGACTTCACCAGCCCTCAGCAAGATTTCCGGGTCGCCGAGCGTCGAATTCGGGGGCAGCGGATCGTGAGGCATGGTTGAACCGTCATTATCCACGCCGCCGACCAAGAAAAACCACGTTTCATTGCGCATGTAATCCGGTTCAACCACACCCTGTTCACAAAAGCGATGGCCTTCAAAAGCATCGTCGTAATTCACAAACAAGACTCTTGGCTCCATGAATGCTTCGTTTATGGTGTCGATGGCTTGCTGAATTCGATGGTTCACATTGAGGACCATGCGGTTCATCTTGTTGCGTAGGTCTTGTGTTAGTTTTGGTCCGCGCCACCACATGCCAAGAGAGTAATCATCACACTCCGGCGTGTCGGCATTGAAGAAGCGCGCGTAGCCAGTAACAGTAATTGTGAACCAGGGACGCTTTTCCCATTGGACCCTGTCCAAGATCTCCATGATAAGCAACCGCAGGTGCTGATCAAACTCGGGGCCAGCAATCTGGGCCTCTGAGCGCTCCAGAGCGGCCTCGCAGGTGCCGGAGTAGAAGGAGTAGAAGCGGAATATGCAGCTGTTCATGATGTCGAAGAAACCCAGGTCGTTTCCGCCGATGGAGAGAAGAGCGAAGTCGGCAGACGCCGTAGTATTGAACAGGTCGACCTGCGAGTGTTCGCCGCCAGCGAGGACATCTTGTATAGTTGAGCCGGTGCATGACAGATGTTGAAAGGTGGTAGTGTTGCCATATTCATCACTGTCCCGGGCCGAGATCATGTCGTTGTGGATGAGGACGGGATAGGCATGGCTGCCTATGCGGCAGTCAACTTCAGATCCGTTGATACCAGTGCCGATGCCGGCAGAGTAGGAGTCGCCAAAGGCGACAAAGCCGGTGGAGGGAACCCCAGGACGGTGCGGGAAGTCGAAACCGTTAGCTGGTTGCCCGTGACGAGGGACGTCTGGTGGTGGTAGTGGCCGTGATGGCAGCGAGCTGTTGTCTGGCGCAGGGGACCAGGGCCAGCTTAGATGCAGGGCTGGCAGAGCGTTGGCAGCTTGAAGAAGTAGAAAGGGGAGGAAGGCCAGCTTTTTCATGGTGGCTGGATCAAGTTGCAGCAGAGGATGGCGAATATCATTCCGGAATCAGGGCATAGAAAAGTGGCAGAGGGTGAGAGGTCTGATGGTGTTCTGGAAAATAGTGTTGAGGAGTACCTTGCGAGGACAAGGGTGGCTAATAATGGTGCCGCGTCACGCTGTCTCGCGCGTAAGGTCGGTGGTGTATGACCAGGGCTGAAACGCTTTGCGGAAGGGAAAGTCGGGCTGAAAGAAGTCTGGATGACTGGATATAGTTATATGGAAGAAAATGAAGTGTGAATTCAAGTTTACGCGGCGTGACATTGTTGTCGTCGAGATGGTCATGTTGTCTGGTGGTGGCAAGGTGCTAACATGTGGTGAAGCGCGGCACTGTTACTGGTCGTTCCCGCCAGTCGATTTGGCGCCAGCGGGATCAGCAGGTGAGCAGCTGTGCAACAGACTGCAAGGTGCCGGATAACAATACCGAAAGGGTTGTCCTGAGAATATCTGGCTTCCGGCACAAGTCGGGCATTAAATTGACGATTGATGCTTGCATTCTTAGAAGTGTGTCCACGGATCGCCCAGTACGAAGTTTCCCCTTCCCTGGGACGGCTTCACTACCCAAGACATGGCCGCTACCCAAGGTATTTTTTATTATTAGTCCTACAAGTGACGGGACAAATTGCTAGCTGTACGAGGACGAAGCGGCCTCGGAGCCGCTTTTGCTTCTTCTTTTCGTCTTTTTGTTGTCCCTCCTTGAATTACAGGGCATATGTTTGTGTCAGTGGGTAGCTTCTTGCAGCCGTGCTGTACAGAAGGACTTGTAATGGTTCTC
Source organism: Cordyceps cicadae (assembly GCA_002968875.1). Lineage (NCBI taxonomy): Eukaryota > Fungi > Ascomycota > Sordariomycetes > Hypocreales > Cordycipitaceae > Cordyceps > Cordyceps cicadae. The sequence goes on along the minus strand of MWMN01000020.1, from coordinate 81,342 downwards.
CTCGTGAAGACCCCGCCTCTGCCGTTGTGTATAATTCTATCCGACGTTCGGATTGTAAAATCAGGTTAGGCATATATCAACCTTGTAAGATGGTTGGAAGGAGATCTGAGGAGGGGTGATGAGAAATAAGCGTGAGGGTTCAGCCTATTTTGTGTGAATAGTTTATACCCTTCTATGTTTTGTGGCTGATTAGGAGTACCTGGCCCTCTTTAACGAAAAAAGAAAAAAAAGAAAGAAACAACCGTTTTGCTTGTACTATCACCGTATTACTTTGACTGATCCCCGTTTTCCAATGCGATTCTCCCACATGTTGTTGTTGCGAACATAGCCAAGCCATAACACCAAGCATTTCGCAGCCAGTACATGGGTTTAAAGAGAAGCAAGCGGTAAGATCTTCCCAAGTAGTTTCAACAAACATGACCGGATCTTTCAGCTGCCCTCGAGAAGCTTCGCAACTAGTTCAATTGCAAAAGCCCCTCGATCACGAACAAGGGCCTGAAAGTCCGCAATCTCCCAGAGCGCCATTGCGTAGCGACCAATAATTTCCATCACTTCCCTTCTCAGCATGTTGTTTTTCTCTTTTGTCTCCTCAAATATCAATTGTATGCAAGAGACCAAGTCTTCATCCACTCTGTTTTCGCTGATAGATTGCTTGAATCTGTTGGTCGCTAATAGCTGGAGACCTTCTATTGCAAAAGACTCGGCCACCGCGTAGATGTGGATGTGTCTATGAAAGACGAGCTCGTCATCTAGAGGGCAAAATATAAGCGATTGCATACCGTTTGTATCCATATTGAAAGTAGATCCACATACCAAGATTGGATATTTCTGTGACCGGCTGGATAGAATATGTGCCCGTGTACAGATACTCGAGCATGCGCCAGTAGGCATGAGGTTATCTTGTCTCGTACCGAAACTCTTTGGTGGCTTCCGCCTTAAGGCCACCCTTCGTTAACGCATCCTTGAAAAAGTCGCATTGAGAAGCTAGCACAAAGCTATGAGCCGGAAAGGTCAAATTGTTGATAAAGATAGTGACGTCTGATAAAATCACATTGTTGAACGACCTATTCCGAGTTAGACATGGCAGAAAGACCTCAAAGAATTAATACGAACTCTTTCATCATGCTGTGTAAAGGCTCCACGCGCAGATCAATTGATGCAGTTTTTGTTTTGACGGCACTACAGACAAGTTCATTGCTGCGTCTGGCTCTTGTCTTCGTGCTCGGTTCGTCGTCTGAAGACTCGTCTTCCGAGGAAGTACTCACGATGCTCGTGTCCGTCGAATCGTCATCGTCACTCAAGGTTTCAACCCAGGCTCTCCTTTCTGGGTGCATTTTTGCCAGTGCCATTCCAAGCAATTCATCGAGGAAGGAAGTGAGATGGATGGAAGAGATTATTTGCTCCAGACGAAGGATGTGAAAGCCAAAGTGCAAACGACAGTGCCCCGCCACGCAAACGGTAGAAGCCTTGGCCGAAAGACAAATGAACCTTAATAATTTCGAGTGCAGTTCAAGTGAGTTGAAAGTTACTGTGATCCTCACCAGCTTACTCAGAAAGCTTTCACAGCAAAGCGGTGCAGCCTTCCCCTCCGCCACTGTTATAGAGGACATGAAGCCTTTCAGCTTCCACGTCCAATCAATTTGGATTACTGTCAGCTTCTATTTGACGAGATTCGGTATCGAGAATCACGGAAACCTATTTCATCACTAGATATGCTAAACCGCCTTTTCAATCTACAGCCCGTGGATTCCATTCTCCGCATGAAGGGAGTCCCGCTTGGTAAGGTTGATTACCTGACTCCGTGGAATGACGCCTAGTCTAATTGAGGTGACGAGTAGATAGAAAAGTCCTTATCGCTAAAAATCAAAGATAATAGAGTAAAACTTTTGTCTAGTCCTACTTATGTAGGTGAAAAAGAGGTGTTTGATTCGCAAAGCATCAGCCGGGTTCCACAGCAGCTGACCACGGGAGTCAGGGCGGGTTTTGTCTAATAGCATTAAAACCTCTTACATGGATATTTTAAAATGCAAAGGTTAGTTGTTTCTGTTATGGATTAGTTAATTTGCGATTGTGAGAGACAGACGGAGCCGTGGTTAACGAGTTTTATGCCAAACTCCAGGTGTAAGTGGTGAGGCGATCCATTGTATCACACGCTACGCAATTTGACGGGAACACACGTATTTTCTCATCCAGTATGGGTGTAGGTATCGCGGCTGTGGAAGAAACGGGCCTCCACTCGTCAGACTGGCGGCCTTGTAGGCGCCCTCCGCAAGTAGGTACAACAAACAGCAAGCCCTTCTTCTCGGTTGTTCTTTCAAAAAACCATGTAAATGTCTTGTCCACATCTTCGTCTGACAGTTCATAGAAATAATTTCCTCGTTCTGTGCAGGTTTACAGTAATACTGTCCAACCCAGGTATGCGCCCATGATCTGCAACTTGACCAGTCAACCAGCCCGGCGTACTCTGCCGGTGCCCAGCACATTAGCGATCCTTAACTCATCTTCATGTAGTTCTATGAATGGAAATGAGATCCTATTGCTCGGTTTTGTGGTTTTAGGTACTGCCGCTATCTTTATGCGTGGCCGCTACTCCAGCACGATTTTGTTTAAGATGAAGCCAGGGACCAACGATCGATTCAATACATTTGATTGACAGAACAACCAGTTCCATGATAGAATTCTACGATATAAATCCGTGTTTTCTGCCGACAGTTCTCTTCCAAAGGCTTAACCCTACTATCCTGATCCCGGCGTTGCCCTGGGCAACCCCGCCAGCCCAAATGTAAACAAGTGTCGCGCACATCAGGCTGCCCCATCGGCAACCCACTAGTTAACTAGTTACGAGGGCACATCTCCATTGTTGCACAGGCAATGCATCGATCCCAATCAACAGACGTGCATACGGCCTCGCTTTGCTCAATCACTCGAGTCAATACCTCAGCATAGCGTTGACCAGAACACTCTGAGTCTGCCGACTGTGAGCCATTGCTCTGACACTTACCAACGCGACAACAACAATCGCCACCCTCGCGCGTTCTGCGCCTCATCGCTTTTATCATGGAACTTTCAGAGAATCAAGTGCGTTTTTCTCGCCGCGGGTCAGACCAAAAAGACAACATAGTAACATTATCTCTCCATAGCTCAACCGGTCTTCTAGAATTAGCCGGCTGCCTGGTCCCTCCGCACCGTCCGGTCTCTCAGAGTTGAGCGAGTCGCAACACAATGCCCGCAGTCAATCCGCCATTCCCGCTCCTGGCGGCATTAAGAATTTGAAGCGCGAAATCCCTCAGCCTGCTTCCCAGTCAGAGCCAAAGCGCAAACTCCTTTCTGACCGCGCCGTCGAGTACCCGCCCAAGACGACTCATAGCTATGCTACGAGAGCGAATGTCAAAGGCCATGCGCTGACGAGCGTGCCCTCTGTGAGCTCCATGACCTACCGCTGCGTATTCCCCAGATCCCCCCACTAACTCGTCACAGTTGAGGTCCTCCTACCGACAACAGCCTGGCCAAACAGCGCCACTGGGCAGCTTTGCGAAAAGCTTCGGTCCAGGAAGAGAGCGGCCGACCGCCAAGATACCTGCCACCCGACCTCCAACTTCACGATCAAAACATGTACCACGACCCAAGACATCTCATGGACATCGTGACGAAGATCTCCTCGATCAATCGACAACCACAAATGGTATGATGAGCACCCGATCACAAGACATGTTCGAAGCCCAGGATCCGCCCCATCCTAAGCGCAAGAGACCGGCCACTGCGATGACATGTCCGCGCAAGACAAGAGAGAGTTCTTTATCGCGAGCCTTTGATGCTCTCAATATTCAAGACCCAGTGCTGGCTGGTCGAGTGACACCTCCAGCCCCAAACCACTCCGCCGAAGATGTATAGGATATATCTCCAAGAGTCAAAGCACAGATACGCCAAGTGGACAAGTGCATTGCCGACATCAAATTGGCCGCTTCACCGACTAAATCCCCATCTCCTCGAAAATACTTGAATAAATTTTCTGATCTAACTGACTTTGTTGTAGTGTGGGACGTGGACGGTCGAGTTGGGGACATGGAGTCGCGCTTCGAGGAATTGAAAGATATGGTAAATATAACACTCACACAAAAAAAGGGACACGACGACGCCCTGGAGCTGGCAAAGACACGAGGTATGATAGGAGAACTGATGTCACCTACTGGTTACTGACTCTCACAGTCGCTGAGCTCGAAAATGACCGCCAAAAGCTTAGTGAACGCAGTGAATCTCTGCGCAATGAGCTCGACAATGCTAGAGAGGAAGGGCACTCGTTGCGACGGCAACTTGACGAAGTCAAGTGGAAGGGTCAACGGGAGGTTGATCAACTTAACCGCGACCATTCTCGAGCTATTGAGGATCTGGATCGCAAACACCGCACCGCCTTTGAGGATCATCGCCGAGAGCTGAATTTATTAAAAGATCAAGGGACAAAGCAGCATTCAGAACAGATCAGATCGATGACGCGAGAGCACGAAAGATCGCTCGAGGCAGAACGCCAGCGCAAAGACCAAGAACTACAAGATTTACGGTCGACCATGGGGAGAGAAGTGCAAGATTTGAACTTTAGTATGCAGCGGAGAGAGCGTGAGGTGCAAGACTTGCGCGCCGAAAACGACCTGCTGCGCAGCGAAATCGAGCGCCAGAAGAGCCTGAATGACAGTCTCCAGTCTAATATATCGGAATTATCCGCCGCCAATGTGACACTGGAAGCAAAGCTCAATTCCGTTCGATCCCAGGTTGAATTTCTCGAGTCCGATAGCAAAGCACAGTCCGACTCTTTCGCAAACATGGAGGCGAGGCTTCAGGAGGCCCTTCGATTAGCCGAGGAAGCGAAGCAGAAGCTCATCAAGGAAGAGACCGAGCGACGTGTCTTGTTCAATAAGTATCAAGAGCTCAAAGGCAATATTCGCGTCATGTGCCGTGTACGACCTCCTCTAGGCGCTCCTTTGGAGGATCGTGCTGGCATGAACTTCCCAGACGAGAAGACCTCAGCTGAAATTGTCCTCGCAGGGCCTGAGGAACGCAGCAGCTTGGGCGTCGTCTCACGGAAAAACTATCCTTTTGAGTTTGACCGTGTCTTTATGCCAGAATCTCAAAACGAGGAGATCTTCGGTGAAATCTCACAACTTGTGCAGAGCGCGCTGGATGGCTATAACGTATGCATCTTCTGCTACGGCCAGACCGGCTCTGGCAAGACTCACACGATGTCTTCAGATGACGGCATGATTCCTCGTGCAACGCACATGATATACGACACAATCACGAAATTAAAGGAGAAGTCTTGGGAGTACACTATGGAAGGCTGTTTCGTCGAAGTTTACAACGAAGAATTGAACGACTTGCTGGTGCCAAATGAGCGAAACCCCAAGAAGCTTGAAATTCGCCACGATGAGGCCCGCAAGCAAACCACTATAATTAACTGCAAAACGGTCACTTTAAGTTCACCCGATGTTGTTGAGACGATGCTGAGCGAGGCACAAAGGAACCGATCAGTGGCTGCGACAAAGGCCAACGAGCGCTCGTCTCGGTCACATAGCATCTTTATCCTCAAACTTGTTGGCAAAAACCTGGCGACTGGAGAGCAGTGCGAGGGCACACTGAACCTGGTCGACCTGGCTGGCTCCGAGCGCCTGAAGCACTCGCAGGCCGAAGGAGAACGCATGAAGGAGACGCAGAACATCAACAAGAGTCTCAGCTGTCTGGGCGACGTGATCGAGGCGCTAGGTCGCGGGTCTGGTCACATTCCGTACCGCAACTCTAAGCTGACGCATCTGCTTCAGTACAGCCTTGGTGGTAACAGCAAGACTCTCATGTTTGTTATGGTATCTCCGTTAGAAGTTCATCTCAAGGAGACGCTAACAAGTTTACGATTCGCAACCAAGGTGAGCATGCCCCCGCACTGACGGTATTTTGCAATGTAGTGCCTAGACTGACATAGAGAAGGTTCATAACACGCACATCGGCACGGCCAAAGCGACGAAGAGAATCAAGGGCGGCGATTAGCCAACTTGCAATTCTGCGACAGACCGTGACTTTGCGCGTGTCTCCTTTGTTTTGTATATCTGTATGGACCATGTCGGCTACGCAAGGGCTGGGATTACATTTTGGGCGAAAAAAAGATACCTTGGGAAAGCGAATTCATTTTTGTTTGCATCGTTCGGGGAGGCCGCGTCTGATTTCCCCTCTTTGGGGAGCGTATAATTCTTTATTTTATATTGATTCGTCTCACTCTAGATATGAGATGGCAATGAATGTTTATGTGGCATGATTTAATTTAAATGATGACGCAGGCTATTTTGATTGTGGTCTTAGGGCAGGTACGCTATGCTACATATCCAATCATCTCAAGATATCTAGAGGGCCAAGAATCGTCTGGGGCGCATGATTGATACACTATCTTTTTTTCGATCTTTGACGCCCTGCTCATTCTTCCCACTCCTCCTACTATGTAGAGCATTCATCTACAAGAGCTACAATAGCTAGGTACTACATAAGTCATGAGCCCGCATGGAGCTCGCCCCAATATTTCTGCCCCCGTAATCTGACTATAATGACCATTTGCAGAGTCTCGTTGTTTTTATCTTGGGCTGGTAATACTGGATTATTATTCTTACAGTAACATAACATTCGCTGAATAGAAATTCTACAAACTTGGATTCAGCGCAGCCCTAGCGCAAATGCCAGTGTAGTTGGGTCCTTGTCCTCCAGGTGGCGGCGTAGGTATGCATCGACCGGGACTAATTCATATACCGGGTATCAACGTTACGTAGCGCCTACAGCTTCATCTTGTCACTCCCAAGCTTCATCAACCGAAACCTGGGATAGCTAATGTCAAGCTCTTCCAAACCAGAAAAAATCACCCAGAATATTCACGATATTCCAAGACCCGCAAAGGTCCAACTCAAATCATCCATCAAATCAGAAAAGACCCGAACGCGGGAGCGGGAACCCAGTCACCATGGACGTCTCCCAGGCCATTTCTGGCTACATCTCCAAGATCGTGATGCCCGCAGGGGAGACATCATCGTCCAAAATGAAGATTTTGCTATTGGATAGAGATACTGTCCCTATTGTCTCTACAGCTATTACGCAGTCAACTCTTCTTAACCACGAGGTCTATCTGATTGATCGGCTGGACAACACGGCGAGAGAGAAGATGAGGCATCTACGCTGCATCTGCCTTGTGCGGCCATCGCCGGAAACCATCCAGCTACTAATAGACGAACTAAGAGATCCCAAATATGGCGAGTACCAGCTATATTTTACCAATGTGGCGAAGAAGTCCTCTCTCGAGCGACTCGCTGAGGCTGACGACCATGAAATCGTCAAGGTTGTTCAGGAGCACTTTGCCGACTATACCGTCGTAAACCCTGACCTCTTCAGTTTCGAGATTACGCTACCAAGGTGGCGTATCTTTGCGAGTAGCCCCGATACCTGGAACCCCGACTCTCTTCAACGCTGCGCAGATGGGTTGGTGGCTGTGATGCTGTCTCTCAAGAAGAAACCCCTCATTCGCTACACGAGGAGTAGCGGTGTGGCGAAGAAACTCGCATCTGAAGTCCGATATCTCATGACACAGGAAGAGCAGCTGTTTGACTTCCGGAAGGTTGACACACCGCCGATTTTGCTGGTTCTTGATCGTCGCGAGGACCCTGTCACCCCGCTCCTGACACAATGGACCTACCAGGCCATGGTCAATCATCTTCTCGGTATCCAGAATGGTCGCGTGAATCTCGAGGATGTGCCTGATATTCGACCTGAATTGCGAGAGATAGTTTTATCACAAGACCAGGATCCATTTTTCAAAAAGAACATGTTCCTCAACTTTGGAGACCTTGGCAGCACCATCAAGGAATACGTGGAGCAGTACCAATCAAAAACAAAAAACAATGCCGATATTGAATCTATCGCCGACATGAAACGTTTTATCGAAGAATATCCAGAATTTCGAAAATTATCTGGCAACGTCAGCAAGCACGTCACCCTCGTCTCCGAACTCAGCAGGCGTGTTGCAGCTGAGAACTTGCTAGAGGTTAGCGAGCTGGAACAGAGTCTAGCCTGCAATGATAATCACAATAATGACTTGCGAGTATGTATACGCAACTAATCTTGTACAGGAACATTACTGACCAGAATATAGTCAATTCAGACGTTGTTGCAAAACCCTCAAGTAACGGCTGAGAACAAAGTTACGCTAGTCACCTTATATGCTCTGCGCTACCATAAACAGCCGTCGAACTCCTTGGCAATGCTATCCGATCTGCTCGTTGCGGCTGGCAATGTACAACCACGCCAGGCTGCTATGGTAGACAAGGTACTTGCTTATCACACGTCTCTACACTCTCCACAAGCGCAGGGTGGCATTTCAGATATATTTGAATCGGGTGGGATATTCGCTGGCGCTTCAAATCGCTTCAAGGGGCTGAAAGGCGTGGAGAATGTCTATACGCAACATACGACACTGCTCGAAAGTACCTTACAGAATCTCGTCAAGGGTCGCTTGAAGGAACAACAGTACCCGTTTGTTGACGGGAGCGGAACTACTAGAGATAAGCCTCAAGACATCATCGTCTTCATGATTGGAGGCGCAACATATGAAGAAGCCAAAATGATTGCGGGCATCAACGCAACGACCCCTGGCGTTCGGGTTGTCTTGGGGGGGACTTCTATTCACAATACCAGCACTTTTATGGAAGAAGTCGACGATGCAGTCAGCTCCTGGCCCGAGACGCAATCCCGTTGGTAAAGAGGAGATGTTGTCGCTACCGCGAAGCTGCACGCGGAGAGGCGAGGTATTCTCTCACTAAGAAAGCCCATTTTTACTTGTACACTTAGATCCATTATTCATTCGCAGAAAGACCCTTCAAGCTTCTCTCTATGTTTTTCTCTTCGAACAAGCCCCTCCCGGTACTGTCCTTGCTAAAAGTGTCTACCTAGGTAGTTTTTGGTGACCCCTTCAGCTTGCCCCACCAAAAAAGGTGCGCGACAGGCGCTCTTGCCGTAGACATCATTTTTACATCCTCAACAAAGATGATGCACGCAATTTTACGGCACAGAGCCCGCAGTAGGCGCATAATATCGACGATCGACCGCTGCCGGCATCTAGCGACCGTCTCGGAAGGCGCGAGGTGAGTAGAGACGCGGCGCAGAGACCTGGTCGCGTTGCTGATCGCTAACGGTGTGTTGTCTTCAAGAACCTTCGATGTGGTTGTTATAGGGGGTGGTCATGCTGGCGCTGAAGCCTGCGCGGCCGCTGCGCGGGCGGGAGCCAACACGGCGCTCGTCACACCAAAGATCGAGAATCTTGGCACCTGCTCCTGCAACCCCAGTTTCGGGGGTATTGGCAAGGGAACCATCCTTCGCGAGATCGATGCCCTCGACGGCCTTGCCGGGCGCATAATCGACAAGGCCGGCGTGCAATTTCACGTGCTAAATCGAAGTAAAGGCCCGGCGGTTTGGGTACGTTAAAGACAATCAGTTATGCCAGACATGGAGTTGACCTGTTTCATTTGCACAGGGGCCGCGAGCGCAAATCGACCGCAAGCTCTATCGCAAATACATGCGCGAAGAGCTTGAATCGTATCCAAACTTGTCAATAGTACTCGATTCCGTATCCGACATTGTGCTATCGACAGAAGAGACCAGGGCCGGCGCACAAAAACCTGCCATCTCTGGCGTACGACTCGACTCCGGCGACATCATCCTCACCAAACGAGTGATTATAACCACAGGCACATTCCTAGGTGGAGAGATTCACATTGGTCTACAGACATACCCAGCCGGTCGCTTAGGTGAAGCAGCAACGTTTGGGCTGAGCAAATCGTTGCGGGATGCTGGCTTTCAGTTAGGCCGCCTAAAAACGGGAACCCCTCCGCGGTTAGACAAGTCGAGTATCAACTTCGATGTCATGGAGACGCAGTATGGCGACGATCCGCCCAATCCATTCAGCTATTTGAACAGCCGCGTCCAGGTGCAGGATCAGCTCACCTGCAGCACCACATACACGAATCATGCAACACACGATGTGATACGGGCCAACTTGGAAAAGACAATTCATATCCGTGAAACCGTCAAGGGTCCTAGATACTGTCCTTCTCTGGAGTCTAAAGTGATCCGATTCGCTGACAAGGAGCGGCATATCGTTTGGCTTGAGCCCGAAGGCTTTGACGACCCCGTCATCTACCCGAACGGCCTCTCCATGACCATCCCTCCCGAAGCGCAGGAGCAAGCGCTAAAAACCATTCCCGGGCTCGAGCAGGTCAAGATGCTTCAACCAGGATACGGCGTTGAATACGACTATATAGACCCCCGCGGGCTCAAGTCTACCCTGGAAACCAAGGCCATCGACGGGCTCTATCTCGCCGGCCAAATCAACGGTACTACTGGCTATGAGGAAGCAGCAGGCCAGGGTGTCTTGGCCGGAATGAATGCCGGACGAGCGGCGGCTGGCCTTGCTGGCGCGTCTTTGTCACGGTCCGACGGATATATCGGCATCATGATCGACGACCTCATTACCAAGGGCGTAACTGAGCCCTACCGCATGTTCACATCTCGCAGCGAATTCCGCATGGCAGCGCGCGCCGACAACGCTGACCTGCGACTCACCGAAAAGGGCCGTGGATGGGGCGTCGTCACCGACCGCCGCTGGCGGACGTTCAACGACGACAAGGACCAGATCGACAAGCTCACGGGCATCCTTGACTCGGTGTCTCTCTCGACGGAGGAGTGGCGCAAGCACGGCTTCCAGACCAAGCGCGACTCGCGCCGCCGCAGCGGCATCGATATTGTGCGGCTCTCCAACGCCAGCACACGCGTCGACCTAGAGCGGCTAGCCACCCTAGTCCCCGGCATCGCCGACTTTTCGCCGCGGATTCGGGATCGCGTCATCGTGCAGGCAACGTACGCGCCGTACATCCGGATGCACGAGACCGCCATCGGCAGATTCAAGAACGACGAGGGAGTCCAGCTGCCCCTGGACCTCGACTACGACGCCATTCCCGGCCTCGCGCTTTCCGAGCGCGAGGTCCTCAAAATCACCCGGCCAGAAACTCTCGCCCAGGCTCGTCGCGTCGAAGGCGTCACACCGTCGGGGAGTTTACGCTTGCTTGCGTATGTTCGGCGCCGCTCCGATGCCACGCCATTGTTTGCCAACAGCACATAGAGCGCCCCTTCCTGCTTCATGAGGGGCATTGATGCCTCTCGATTTTTTCTATATATCTGATACATGTACACTATGATAGACTTGAACTTGGGACAGCCGGAATGTTGCAATTACTTAGTATATGTTGCAATTACTTATTATACAAGTTTTTTTCACCGTGACCCCGCTATCTACGCCGAGTATCCCACACAGCATGGTTCAAATGCATACTGGGCTGGATGAGTGATTATTGCTTTGTCTTCTGCTTCCTCGGCGCGTTGAGGATCTTGACAGCATCCTTCGTATAAACGTAGCTCGCGCCGCTCCATATCGTCGTCGCAGCCACGACATATCTATCCCCGCGTTAGCTCAATACTCCGTGCGGAGAGGCAGTGCGAAGGGCCAACATACTGCATTATCGTCAAAGCCTGTGAAAGGTCCAGAGGCACCAGAGGTGCCGCAGTCGTCACGCCGACAAGGGCTAGCTGCAGAAATGTGTTGTACTTGCTGATCGTGGTCGGCCGGACCTCCGCCGAGGGCAGGGAAAAGTCCCAGTAGCGCGCGAACGTCTTCGGAGGCGGGAGCGATATCCAGCGAAAGTAAATGGCCGCGATGGCGAGCCCGACATCTCTGCCGAGGATGATGCTCGCCACCCACACTATTCGGAACAACATCCGTTAGCATCAGGGCTGTCAAGATATCACCAGCCCTCCTTCCCCCCGCCCCCCTTGGCTTCCCTCTTTTCCGTCGGGTGGTGGGCAGGAGTTGGAACAGCCATACCTGGCAACGCTCCCTTGACGGCAAGGCACACCGTCAGGACCGTCATCAGCACCTTGTCGGCCATCGGATCAATCACAGTCCCGACAACCGTCTTGCGGTTCCATCGGCGCGCGATCCACCCGTCGAGGAGGTCCGTCACGCCCGCGTACGCCAGCAGCCCGACCGCCCACGCATGCGCGTCGTGCAGCACAAAGTACCCAATGACCGGCGCCGCGGCCAGCCGGGACATGGTGAGGATGTTGGGCAGCGTGTAAATGTCCTCGTGCAGGGTCGGGTCGGCCAGCGGACCGACGGCGGCGCCGGGCGATGGCGACGGTGACGGCGGCACTGAGCTCGTGGGTATTCGAGTCGCTTCGCCGGCGGCGGCATTGGTGGGAGGCTGCGGTTTACCTGCCGGGTCGGCAGTCTTGGCGCGGTTCCTGGTTTTTGTTTTGCACGCAGCGAGTCAGCGATGAGGATTCCCTAGACAAGTCCACGGTCGGGCAGCGGCCCGCCACGTGGGCGACGCATTTTTGGCGAGCCGCGACGGCTAGGATAACACACGTACGAGGTCTCTCGGCGCGACATGGGCACGACGAGGCTGAGCTTGGCCCGGCCTAGCGGCCGTGGGAGGGGCGGGAAGGAGGACAGTGTCCGCGCGGCAGCGCACGAAGGCCAGGACGCCGACACCGGCCGCGCGAAAAGAGTCGTCCTCCGCAAGGCCGTCCGGCCAAGGGCCGCGGCCTGCAAGGAGAGCATTGTTGCGAGCGGGAGCGGGAGCGGGTTCTCGGCTCCAGCAGGCACACTTTGACGCCGTGTTCAATGTCCGTTTTCGGGTGGGGTCGGCGACGGTTTCCGGTGCGCAGGCCGTTGAAGGCAGGCAATTTTCGCTTCGAAGCCGTTCACGGCCGTGGCGGGAACGGGGAGAAAAAGCCAAGGTCCCGCACATCGTGGTATTTTGCGGGTACCTTGGCTGCTACCCTGTAAGGCATGTCGTTGACAAACGAACACACGCAGCATGCACGACACGCACATAACGACTTTAATGGACTGCCGGTATAGCCATGAAGCTACGGAGTTACGCAAATGTAAGCCAGGTGGTGCATTCATGCTGGATTTCCATTTCGTGGCGAGGCCTTTGGTTTCTGATGTTGCCGTGAACGTTACGCTGCAACCACACGCCAGCCTTGCCGACTGCCGTACCCATACTTGGTGGAACCGCGGGACGGCCTCCTACGCGTTCAAAGAACCGAAAACCTAATATGAATCCGAGAGGAACAGCATAAGCAATGCATGGGCATGGTTCAAACAATGTCGACAGGTCTTGGCTTAACCATCTAAACTATGGATGCATGTATTGCATCTCCAAGGCATTTTAAAACACCCACCTCGGCAATGCCGTTGCGGGACGGCTGTCACAGTCAACGCCCACTCGGATTGGAGCGCGAACACAAATTGACATGTATCCGTCTACAAGTAGGCACACACACACACACACAAAGATAAGATTATAGTTTATTAACGATGACACAGGCTGGGGGATACGTAGGGGTTTCCTTGTAGCCTGACGTGCATGGCCGGGCTGTAACTTGTTCCCCGGCCGCCAACGCGCGCCCTTCGAGGCCGGTTTCCTTGCCTTGGCGTGCATTCCTGGCATCTTCTTCTTCGTCGCCGGGCAAGCACGCTGCTGGCATATGTGACACGACGGGTCGTTCTCTCTCGTGCGGAGTAGGCTCCGGAACTGGCACGTTGATCACATTGTTCTAATGCTTAATGTTCCCCCCGCAGCGTGCATTTATAAGCTAACTAGTCAGTGCCGCGAGCCAAATGTATTTCGTAGCGCCGTTGACGCTGGCGTAAGATGCGAGACATTGGACAGCTTGAAAAGCGGCCTGCCAGGGGCCGGGGCGTTCGTCGAGCCTAAGGGTCGCGGAAGACATGGAGGCCGTCGCTCACCGATGTGACACACCCCTCTCCACCTGGCGTTTTGCTATTTTGGCCCCCAGGGCTGCAAGGCTGCACCAGTATGTGATATCCCGACGGCATAATGCGACGTAGGAGGGCCCTTGAGACCTACGCGCATCTTGACACAAGATTTGGAGTGTAGTTAAGCCGAATGGATGATTATCAGGGGCATATTCCCCCCCGCCCTCCCCGAGTCGTCCATTTTCTTAGAGACCGCAAGGCTGCTGAGGACTTTGAATCAGTCACGTTTATACCGCATGTTTCGCTTAATAGCCGCATGACGCCTTTTCGCTTCTCATCTTACCCATGCCGAGTTTTTCCTGTTCACGATAGCCAGTTTGAGCACCCCCTGTACGCGAAGTCATCCAGACAAGAACTTGATCCACTGGCACTGCGCAATTGCTGATCGTCGTCGCCTAATAGGTAGGCTATTGTTAGCGGACGCCCCGTACCCCACCTCCTTTACATTTCCTTGGATTGTACATATCTAGCGTGACCCTCTGCTCAGCTCATTGTTGCATTGCGCATTCGCTCCTTGAGGAAATCATCCATCAATCGCCAGTCAGTCGCTGTGACAGGCATGTTTGAGTGGCTCGGCGAGCAGTCCTCGACAACCCCTGACGGAGCTGCGAGGAAATTCCTGCCGTAAATCTTGCTGGGACAAAGTGCGGGGTGACGGTAAGTTGAAGGAAATGTGTCGAGACGGAAATCGAAAAGCCGTGCATGAGGGGTAGTTGCGAAAAAAAAAAAAAAAAAGGAAACCGGGCTGTGGGAAGAGAGAGGCCTGTTCCCTGGCAGATTCAGGAAAGGGCCCGCTGCCAAATATCCGCGCCGTCGGAGCGGGGTCCGTAACCGTTGGGCATGGCTGACATCCTGGCTATACTCGGGGTTTGTCTCACGATCTTACCGGCCCGACAATAAAAATAAGAACAAAAGTAAAACGAAGACGAAAACCAAAACCCAAAACCAAAACCAAAAACAAAAAACAAAAATTAGTCTCTAATACTATGAAAGGTAAAGGAAGGGTCCGTGTGGCCTAACGGGCTCGGGACACAATATCCTATCTTATGCAACTTATACAACAACGCCTGTCTGCCAACTCCACATAAGAGAGTTTCGCCAATGCCAGGCCCTTGTCCCAAAATGTGGGAGAGGCCGGCGGGGGAGGCGCACCCGCCCGGGCTCCATATCACAGCTAGACAGGGCTATGGAGCGACCAAGAAATCCGAAGTCCACCCCACCGGGCTATATAGGACATGGCATATTCGTACGGGGTCGCCGGATCGACACCGCTGCAGCAAAGGCCAGGGGGGGGGGGGGGGGGGCGGGAAGGTCACCAACCCACAACCACAGCGGGAAGCATAGCGGAAGCAGTGAGAGTGTTGGCGAGGAGGACCTGCACCGTTTGCTTGTTGCTCGGATGCCGCCGACTCGTCACCACACCCGCAGAGTTTATTTTATTTTTATTTTTATTTTTATTTTTTTCCCCCCTTGTTGGGGCCCCACGATAGTGTCATTCCCCCTCCTTTGGATTGGACATGATGTTTACCACTTTGGCTTCTCGGAACACGTCTGTGTCGTTCGCTGACGGCCTGGGCCTCCCTGGACTTCACGCTGCGCCTGGCCACGTCATGTGTACATGAAAGATGATGCCAGTGGTCTCTTCCTTGTCCGATGCTTCGGTGCTTCGGTGCTTCGGCGCTTCCTTGGGGGGCTTCGGGACTTGCGTTCCGCCCGCCGATCTGCAGGCCAACAAGGTCTAGCTAGGCTGGGAGATTGATTCCTGCGTGACCACCGTGGCTCTCGCGCTACGGAGCACGCAACATCAACCAATCTTCCCCACAAATCTCAAAAGCGCAAGCGCCAGGTACTAAGTAAGACATACAGTACAGGCACACTGTATGTATGTACTGTATGTCCGGTCTATCCTCCGCTGCTCATACTTTGTTTTGGCTGGATGGAATTGCCCATTTCCGCCCGGCTACACGTGCTCAGAAAAATGTTTTGAGTATTGCGCCAGCCTATTGTACTTCACCAGAGACTGGACATAATGAATCATTTCGTATCGCGCGCTGCACTAGTTACTCCATGTAAGGTTTTGCTCATGTCACATGGCATTGTATAATAGACTATCAGATCGCTGCCACATGGCCGTCCGGCCGCCCAGCCGTCGAGCCGTCCGGCCGTCGAGCCGCCCAGCCGCCTAAAACTCAAAATCTTGACTCACAAAATTACGTACATGAATGATTCTAGCAAGCAAAGAATAGAAATAACAATAAAATTCAGGAGTCATGGGAGGGAGCGTGGGCTAGCGCGAACGCGCTTGATCAAATCGTCCAAGATCCAATTTGGAGCGGCGACAATAAGCAGAGAGGTAGGTATTTGCCACTCGCATCGTGTAGCTTGCAAGTCTTTGCAGAATTAATAGATTCTATTAAACTATTCCCAGGACTAAACCATTTCAATCCCTCATATCAACGCCCCAAAAAATCCCAAAGCCCCAAAACCCAAAAGTACCAATTTTCCCAATTTTCCCAATTTTCCCAGTTTCCCAGTTTCCCAGTTTCGCCGTGTTCGCCGCGTTCGCCGTTTATGTCCCGAGTCAAGATGTAGTAGACACAATATTGATCAATACATTCTCACATTGCCGTTGCCTCCCATATTGCCGTTGCCTCCCAAATGGCCGTTGCCTCCCATGTTTTGGTTAAATGTATTCCATTCGCTATCGTCCTCGAGAGTATAGCCGTTGGGATCCTGCTCACTGTCTGCATCCGAGGGCATTGGCGCAACAGAGGGCATCGGAAATGTTGAAGGGTGTGCATTTGGTGCCACAGTTTGGGGCACCGTTGGCGGCAATGTTTGGGGCACAGTTTGGTTTTGAGACATGTAGTATGAGTGCTGGGCAAGATAGGGAGGAGCCTGGCTGACCTGGTATGCTAATTGATGTTGTGGTACTTGATGGTGTGGTACTGGATGGTGTGGTAATTGATGTTGTGGCATTCCGACCTGCTGATAACTTGTGTGGGGAGGGGGACCTGTGGCATAATTGTTGAGCGGCGTCTCTCGAGATGGCCACGCGAATGCAGGCAAGCTGCTATGCTGAGCATTGCTCATTGAAATCTGTAAATCGCCGTGGCCCATGGCCTGGTGAAGGAGGGTAGTGCCGTTGCTGAATGAGCCTTGATGAGATCCGTAGGTGGTACCGTACGTGGTAGACAGGGCAACTTCGGGTTCAGGAATCGAAACGGGTTCTTGCATGGGGAACCGAAAATTGTAATGCATAAACTCGTAGCGAGGGTGAACGCCACGCAGATTTTGGTCTTCGGTTGGTCGGACGAGTCGCTTGACATGATCAACGGAATAATAACTGACCAGGTGATGGGTGACCCCGTGAAAAGAGAGACTAATCGTCTTCTTTACAAGGCCTCCATCCTTGAAGGGATAAGAGTCAATAAGAGAGCCGACTAGGGCTCGCTCATCTACCTTGCCGCCGATGGATTGCTCCAGGCCTGCTTCCATGTATCCCGACAATTTCGAATGATGTGACGACGGTTCCGTCTTGACGATGGCCCCTGGCGACGGCTTTTTCTTCTTCAGGGCTCGCTTCTTTTCGCCAGGAGGGAAGGGCTTAACGAGCTCCCGGTAGATTAGGAAATTATTGAGAATGCGACTCGGACTCCAGGTAATTCCATCGGTCCAGCGTTTGATTCCGGACGCATGCTCTTCGTAGATGAAGACGTTGCCGCTTTGGATGAGGTCTTGACGCTCGCGGTCATGAGGCCGACGGGGACAATGGGGGTACCTGCCAGATAGGACTGCTTCGAAGAGAACAAGGGCATCCAAAGTAGATTCTACCCTGCCCTTGTAGGTCGGCAGCAGCAATGGTGTCGACTGACTGTCCATGATGGGCTGTAGTTGACTGTAGTCGGACGGGTGTTGTCGAAGAATACTAGTTGTCGATGATTGGTACTAAGCTGCGACAGAGTTAGGGTTTGTGACTTGAAGGTTTTGAATTGAGAGAGTTGGAGATCCGAGTTGGGGATTTGGGTTTTGTAGTTGAGTTGGAGAACTAACGTTGAATTGAATTATTGAAAAGGAGAGAATCAAAGTTGCGACTCAGATCCAATTGAAAAATCAGACTCTGGCCAAGATGAATGTTGACTGCTTCGAGGTACTCGATATCTTGCGGTGGTTTGTCGACCTGGGGCAAGTTCTTTGGATTGGATGGGGAGGAAAGCGCGAAGAGCAGAGACAGGAGAGAATAAATAGGTAGCTAGCGGGAGAGGTGGGTTTCTCCTTCTTCCTTCCTGCTGATATTCTTTTTTTCCAAGAGACAGGAAAAAACGTCGGGTGCCTTTTTTTTTTTTTTTTTTTTTTTTATTTTTTTTTTTTTTTTTTTATTTTTTTTTTTTTTTTTTTATTTTTTTTTTTTTTTTTTTATTTTTTTTTTTTTTTTTTTATTTTTTTTTTTTTTTTTTTGTTTTTTTTTTTTTTTTTTTTTTTTTTTTTAGTATCGTAAATGCCGTTTCTTCGAGGCGGAATGGGCAAGTTGGCAAGGTTTGCAGGCGCGTGAGTTGTTCGAGGTCTAACAAGTGAAAGTGGACACGAACAGCTGGCGATGATTCACCATTGACATGTCTGGTGATGTGTACTTGGTAGCGTGTTGGACGACAAGCCTCGACAAGTAGTTAGTTACTTGGACGTGGCAACAAAAGGAGAGTAATAGTTTGGTGTTGACAGTTGGATCGAGACCGTGGCGGGGAATGGGTTGTTTTAACTTCCGGGTGATGGGTGTCAAGGAGCTTGTAAGTACCAAGGTAGGGGAAGTAGGTTGGTAGGTTGGTAGGTGAGTCCTTGGGGTTATATGCGTTATGAGCGAATGAGAAGCTGAGCAGTCAATGGTCTGTGGTCAGTCAGTGACCTTGTTAGTTTAATACCAGCACCAAACTACTACCTAGTTAGTTGCTTAGTATCTAGTTATTAAGTAGGTTAGTTGGTACTAAAGTTACTGGTACCAGAAAGAAGGGAAGAAAGAGGGGAGCCTGGAGTCTGGAGCCTGGAGCCCTGGAGTCTGTCCTGGGGCCGGCCCTGGAGTCATGGAGGAACCATCCATCATCCATGTTAGCGAGTGGGCGGCGACGCTGTGCCTACTTGGTCATAGTGTCGTTGGGCGTCGCATTTGTTACAATTCCCGTC
Source organism: Cordyceps cicadae (assembly GCA_002968875.1). Classification (NCBI taxonomy): domain Eukaryota; kingdom Fungi; phylum Ascomycota; class Sordariomycetes; order Hypocreales; family Cordycipitaceae; genus Cordyceps; species Cordyceps cicadae. The sequence continues at coordinate 62,255 of MWMN01000020.1, read as the reverse complement.
TGGACGACGACCGAAAACAGCACTGGGGGGGGGGGGGATGGCGAAACCGAGAGCAGTTCAGCCTACCAGAGCCTACCAGCCTACCAGAGCCTACCAGCCTACCAACAGAGAAGCCAACCCGACTGCCTGCGGTCGGGGCTTGTCCGCAAGTCAGTACCGTCCAATTACATATTCTTAGTTTATTTAGTTGCGAGGCGGCGCTCTGCACTTTGGACGAGACCGGCGTCCAAGGCTGGCCAGCAGCCGACCAAGCCAGCAACCAACCAAGCCAGCAACCAACCAAGCCAGCAACCAACCACTGTACTCTGTCTGTGCCAGTGCATACAGCACACACAGTGCACACAGTGCCCAGCACAGGTTACTAACAACTTGCGGCCCCCTTCCCTTTGCTGTCGCCCACCACAACTCGCCTTAGCACGCCATTTTTTTTTTCTTCATCAGCCTCGATCACTCAAGCGATCAATTAGCCGAAAAATGGCCCCAACTGTCTTTTATGCACGGGTTGCGCGGTGGGAGAGTGATGGGCAAGGCCGCAACCAACCAACACCAGGGCAGGAAAACAGGAGAAAGACGGCGGCGGCGACAGCCGGCCAACCGGGCAGCCCCTGGTCAGTCCCCGGCTCGACCTGCAGACCTGAGAGCCCCAGCAGAAGAGCAGAAGTTTGTATCCTTGCCTAGTGCAAGACAATGGCGACCAGACCAGGGTTCACGCTGGAGCAAAGCGTAGCAACAGAGCGTGGCGACTGGCAATGGGCCGATTTGGGAGCGACAACAGGAGGGGTGGATCGTGGCGTCGAGGAGGAGTCCTTTTAGTGCCCCCAAACTAGACCACGTTCAGTTCACCTCCCTCCGCTTCAAGAGAGGAGGTGATAGTAAACCTCGTCCGCCGATTGAGTTGCCAAGTTGTCGCAGATATGCAGTGGCCACTGGCAAATGGTCCACCGCAAGGTGACAGAAGCGCCATTAACGGCTGTTCCAGCCAGACGTGCAGAGAACCAGTATTGCTTCGTTGAGTATAGTACGGTACTGCGTTGAACTCGAAACCCGTTATCAATCATGCCAAATTTTCAATCTAGTCATGCACATGATGATGTTTTTATTGGTATTGGAAGGCCATCACATCTTTTCGCTGAACAGCTGCTCTTCTTTACTGCCGTCACTGCTCCTCGCGTCTGCCATGTTTTTGTCACCCCTCGACTGGACCCAAGACGTAGTTCGCTAAATCCTAGTTAGTCTGTGATGGGACCAGGCCGTAAAGATGCCCGGCGATAAAAGCTACCTCTCCTATCCTATGCTGTTCGCAGAGGTCTCCCATGTGGGTTAGAACAACATGCACTCCCAATGGGCTCGCTCGCATATCCTCAGCCGATGTCGTTCGGCAAATAGAAACAAGGTGATTGTTTTGATATTTGCGTATCAAATACTTTGTCAAACATGGATTATCCCCCAGCACTGCTCCGTTAAGTGATGGACATATATCTGGATAAAAAAACGCCAAGGTAAACTCTATCGTGTGTAGCGAGTCCCAAGACAGATCGTAACTCAAAGCCCCTCGAGCTAACAAACTCAGGCACCCATCCGTTTAACAAAGCGGCTGTATGCATGAGACGAAACTGGTAGAAGCAGATTTCAGAGAAGGCGAAAAACAAAAGAAACGCCCCCAAAAGATTTCGCATCTACGGTCTAAGCGCACACGTGGGTTGATGAACGATGCAGGTTTGGGACAATGTCAATTCGCCACTCTGCGTCATTTGCCAAGCCCGACGGCAAAGAGATGACTCCAGTGCTAGAATACGGTCAATTCGCTGGCTACGGCCGGATAACGCATGTTGGTTGGCAGGGGGGCCGGCGATCGAGATGTGGCATCCGGACATGCACAATATAAAGTGATCAATCAACAATGCCTTACTGACACAGACTAGTTCGTGAATTGTCGACACTGGGTCTTGAATGCGTGCCCGTCTTTCACAAACGCAAGAGGGAAAAATACAGCATAATCTGGTCTACGGAACGCGTGCTGCAGGCCTCGAGCAGCCAGAGATGTGGTAAGCCCCGGTAGGCAAGTTGCAAGAGGACAAGTGCATACCGGTATCAACATCTGCCATGTATCCGATAACTGCTGGTAAGAGAGGTAGTGAGGTAGGCACTAAGCAGAGCACGACGATGAGCTAGCTAAACAAGTAGATAGTCATGACGGAGCGGACGCACGCACCATCGCATCTAGCAGGCCGATCTCGAACCCCAGGAGGCATGGGCCATGTCACTTCTCAACCGATTCCGAACTTGTACATGACAACGGACTACTAGCTCGGTCTCGACATTTTATTATTATTATTATTATATTTATATAATAATAATACTAAGAATTCCATCCCTTTTTCTACCCACTGCAGAACCGGACCAACAGCGCGCCACGCTTGCTGCTTCTAGTCGACGTCTAGACTATGTCGGCCTTCGCACTCCCCAGCCGTCCAGCCACCTCTGCCCCCCCAAAACAGGGAGTTACAACCTTAGTACCTCTTGACTATGACGTCAGTGGGAGATGGATTTCTATCTGCCTCTTTTGTTAACCAAAACAAAAGAAAAAACCAAAAGAAAAAAACTCTACCTTTGTGACTGGGCCAAGAACAAAACAAAAGGCTGTATTCACCCAGACCCGACCGGGAGAGTTGTTGGTACAACTTGCTGGCTCCACCGTATCGACCCATCCATCCACCATCCACCATCCACCATCCAGAGGTCGTGTCCATCCATCACCTCACATTTTCCCGGCTCCGCTAATTAAGCCAAGTCAGAACCAGACACTGACAAGGCCCCCCCCCCTCTTCAACAATTTATATGCCCAAAACAGCAGTCCGTGGAGAAAACGGCTGATGATAGGTGCGCTAAACAGTTAGCAGCTACTTTTGTGCTCTGGCGTGGCGGACCTTGTCATGTCATGTCTTGCATTGGCGGCGGCGGCGGCGGCTGCTGCTACTACTGCCGCTACTGCTGCTGCTACTGCTGCTGCTACTGCTGTTGCTACTGCGTCTCATCTTAGTCCATGTTGACTTCGTCGTATCGCCGTATCGCTCGCCTACTAGTTCAGGTTCCCCCCCTTGCCTTGACAGTCAGCGTGAAATTGCTGACTAACTAATTTTTTTTTTTTTTTTTGCACTGCTGACCATGCAATTGTGATTGACATTCGGACCAACACGGTCACTACATCAACATTGTCTCGTTACTCAGCCACCACGCACAAACGCCACATCATATCCTGGATGGCGGACTGGTGACTTGGCCGCCTCGCACCGCACGGTGTTCTAAAAATCGCATGGCTTACATGGTAGTCGGGGCCTGGCCGCTAAATCCACGAGATGATCTGCAGCAAACCCTATGTCCATCTCGACAACTGCCCCATTTGCCGCAACTCTCTTTTTTGTTTTTTTCGATCCCATCTGAGCAACGAAACCTACCTGTCTTGGTGTGGTGGGCGTTTTCGCCTGTGGCCTACGGCACCACGGCCACTCCCAAATGTACAGCTTACCTTACTAGTTGTGACCAACTGGATTTGCCTTGGTTTTGGAGCAACTCCACGCTTGAACAAGGTGGATGGATGGATGGATGGATGGATGCGGGCACTTCGACGTTCGCCCAAAAGTTCCTCTGCTAAAGAGAGGAGAAAAAGGACCGCGCGGCATCTTGCGTCTTGTGTCTTGCGCCTTGCGCCTCTCTTGAGACTGCGACTTCCTTCATACAAGGCAATCTGTGGGCAACGGCTCCGTAGCCATTCACGGCGACACCGACCGCCCCTCCGTCCGTGCTCAATGCAGCCCAACTCATCTTGTTTCCGAATAGTTGCAGGCGACGTCAATGCAAAAACAACCGAGGCTCGCCTGTATCTGTCTCGCACGCTATTGCTCCTAGCTCCCGTTCACCCTATATTCCTTTTTCTCAAGCCGTTTTTTTCTTACCTGTCGTGTGGCTGGCCGTTGACGCTGTCCACCAGGCTTGGTTCGGTGTTTCGCCATGATTCGCCATGAGGCTCAGCGGCTACCCCAAAGATCCAAGCCTTTCCTCCCCCCTTTCATCTGGTTGTTCTTGTCTTCAAACAGCTCTTTATGCGGCCTCCCAATTAAGCCACACATTTCATCCTCTCGGTATGTCTTGACCCGGACCGACAGGAGACAGCGATGATGGGAATGGTACCCCGCGCTGGGTTGTGGCCAGTGAAGCGGAGGAAAAGCAGGGTTCTAGCCAGTTGGGGTTGGAGCCGTTGAGCCATGACTCTCTTGTGACAAGAAAGGCAAGAAACTGAGGCTTCAGGCCGAGTCATTCGCTCCCTTAGTAGTTTCGAACTATAGGAGCCCGAGCCTCGCACGCAAGAGATGGTCGGTCTCCTGAGTAGAGATATCGGACATCATCGACAAGCCATTTGTCAGTCAGCACCAGCCTACCAACTGTTGGTGATGTAATGAACCCAGCTTGCAGTAGCCCCTCGAAACGACGTCGTTTGTTTTTTCTTTTTCCTCTCTTTCTTCTCCGTTTCTTTTTACGTGACATGCAACATGAGAATGAAGATCGAGTTTCCTGGTTATGCCTTTCCCTATTCATCCTAGGACGCGGAGGCCTGCCTCCGATACCACCATGGTAGTAGTCGCCTATGAGCTGCCCTGTAGTTAAATGTCAATATTACTCATTTCGCCCTCTTTTTCCTCCATCCCCAAAATTGTGCAATAACGTATAATCAGGGAGAAAGCAGGGAAACGAGAGACCCAGAACTGGAGACAAGGTGGCGCTCCAGAAGCAGGGACCAGGGGCCTATACAGATGCGCAAGGGTAACTAGGATCTGTTGGCAGGGGTCCTGCGCGGCGGGAAAGCCTGGTCCGCAGGATCGCAGAATCAGCCCATGGCCAGTTATGTGTCAAACAGCTTGTAGTTTGCCAGTATCAGTCAGTGGTTTGGACTTGTTACCCCATGCCTGCCAGTCCAACATGAATCCGTCTCTGAGAAGAATCTCCGCAAATGAACGGTGCGGCTGCGAGCCGCTTGCTAATAAGTGATTAGGTTGGCTGCCGAACTGCGACTACCGAATAAGGTCTCAAAAACCGATATGCACTTGCCAGGTACACACACACACACACACACACACACACACACACACACACAATCCCGGACCCGGACGGACGGCCCTCCAACTACTTCGTTACGTGGCCGCCACGCCGCCGCCTGTCCCACTCTGAGCACGGTCGGAGATTTCGATTTCCCTGTTTTTCCTGCATTGTTGCTGACCCAAATCTCGGGTAACCGTTTTTCCCTTGGGTGAGACCAGTCATACCAAAGTGGCCTGCGGCCCTCTCTAGGCTCGATGCACCAGATTTCCCACCGCACGCGAAAACGTTACCATGCCAAGCTAAGTCACAAAAGCCGTCCAAACTTGGGCTCGCGTGCTACCTGGGCATGCAAGAATACTGGTCGGGCTGAAAAGCCATAACCAAACGGTGGTGTGTGGGTTTACTATTTTCTTGGCCAGAAACCTCTCTCTGCCTGTCGTTCGGCACTTCTCTCACATACAGTAGCACCATTGTGCGACGACGGAAAATTCCATTTCAATGCACTGCTGCGGATGTCTACATCTTTTTGACATAGTGTCATTGATTAATAACCACCCAGATAAAACCACGGTGCGTCGGTCTTGTCGTATGGCCGTCCGGGGACCTCCATGGGGACGGGGACCACTCCCGAGAAGATGGCAAAGCCGCCATTATTACCAGGATCTTCATTTACTGGCACGATGACACCGCACTCCCAGTTTCGGCAACTCATCTTTGCACTTCCCGTATCTCTGTCTTTCACCACCCGGCCCCTACAATACCCTCTCCGCGTTATTAGAGGACACAGCACTTTGCAACGGCAATTGCCCATCACCATTCCCAGGCTGTCGGAGCAGCGGGCGATTGCACTTACCATGCACTCTCAGAAAGATTGGCGCTGCCAACGTAGGCCCATCCCGCCGGCGGTGTGTCATTACCAACCAGCTGGGTTTCTCCTGCTAGCCGACGGACAAAGATCAATTTGCTATGCATCAGCAGCCCAGCCCTATTGTTGACACAGTCCCGAACGAGCTCTCTCGGAAAGCTGGGTGACCTCCACCACTTTGCCTGAACGCAGATGGTCCCAGCAGACTAGTTGCACGCAGGTTAGCAAGGATTGGAGGCTGTCGCAGGTACCTTGCCTGCACTTCTCAGTTTTCTGAGCTAGGGAAGCCTCACTTGGCGCCCGCCTTTACTCTTGGAAACCGTCCGATCCGTTGGAAAGTATATCCGGAACCGATCCCGGAGCCTCTCCGCGGGTCGCACATATTTGCCTTTAAGCTTTCCGCTGGCGCGCGTGTTGTATTCTCGCATTCCATCGTCCCCTGGTCATGTTGGCGCGCGCGAGTTAGTGGCAGTCGGCCGAATGAGGCATATAAGGCGGTGAGGAGGGGGACTTTTACCTTGACAAGCGTTATATATTGCATTGACGAGGTCGCAGTTGAGGGAACCAAGCGACGCACACTAAAACAATCACAGGTCGAGTTAGGGGCATGGGAACGCGGTCAAGAAAGCTGGGCGGGTCAACTAACAGCGAGATCAACTTCGACTGGTGTGTCTGTAGCCAAGCCGAGCCCCTTGACAGTTGCTCCCAAACCACAATAACCTGTCAATTTTTGACGAATTAGCTCTCATAAGTCAGCTTATCCGATCATCATGCTGGGCGGAGGGGCAGAGCACCATACCGACACGGCGTAGAGCACTCCCCGTGTGGCCTCCTGGTCTAGGCTATCGTTAGTACGAAAGGGGAAAAAAAAAGAAAGAATTGCGCAGCCGATCATGTTTTACATTGAGGAAACGAAGCCGAGGCTTTCCGTCGCAGAGAAGTCGTAGTTTGCGAGGCTCTTAACCATGACGTCGTCTACGCCTGCGGCACTGAGGAAGCGTGCCACGTTCTCCCCGAAGACGGTCATCCCGCAAGTGACATGTGCATCCAGACGGGGCAGGTCAATTAGAAACACCATCTGTAATCAAAGATAATTCACTCATCAGCCAAGCTCCTCGAGATAAGAATAATGCGACGGGACTTTGAATCGGGGGATTGGGGCACAGACATTCTCCATGACTCCAGTCTCCCCCCAGTCGTAGGGCACCAAATTCCCTGTCGGGATCACTAATCGGAGATACTTGGCGTATTTGAGAATCTGAAGCTTGGAGTGCATCGATCCGGGGCCGTGCATGGGCGGGAAGCAGAACCGTACGTTCTTAGGCGCGTTCACCTTCATCGCTTGTCTCTGTCGGGGCGTCGTCGGTCAGTTCGCCTGTCGTAGAAAAAATACAAGAAGTAAAAAAGCAATAACATGAGAAAAACATGGGGGAGATTGGGTTCGCGTTACCGATTCCTCGTCAGCCGCAAATGCGAGTAACAAAACCCGGGTCGTGCTAACATTCAGCTTCGATAACAGCCAGTCATCGTCCCACTGGAAGGAAGAGAGCAACGCAAGTTGGAGCTCTTCCCTCTGAAGGACCTCTTCAATCGTAATGTCATCACCTGTTCTGGGATACCCCTTGGTCCATGTGCGGCGCACGATTCCTTGCGGGTAAGGCGGTTGCGCGGCACCTGGCCGTTCGGATTGCTGGGGCGTGAGTCGCTTCGTCGCAGGCTCCTCCGCGCTCCCCTCGTTTGAGTTTGAGTTTCGGCGGCGCTTCCCGAGTCGACTCAACCGTGCCGCCTCCATTTCTTTCCGATCCAGCGTGATGCTCCCGAATGTGGCTTGCTTGGCAGCCTCGATATTTTGCAACCCTTCGGGAGCAGCATCGTCATCCTTCACGGCGTCGGGGTCTTGGAGGGACAGCTCAATAGCACGGCGCAGGTCTTCACCTTCGTCGGAGTCGCTGTCGAGCAGAATAACTTCCCTATCGGCCATCTTGACGAATCGACGAGCTCCAGACGGCGCGGGTGTCTTCTCCAAGAAACAGAGGACGGGGATAGCCAGCAAACGCAACGCCCAGGAAGGACACGGAAGCGCGTCGACGCGCGTCACCACGTGATGTTTGCAAGTCGCGTGCTCTCACCCTGGAAAATATCAGCAGATCTTCAGTTTCGGCTATCGAGGCGAAAGCGCAATAAGTCCCAAACTTCGCAAATGGAAATGAGGTTGGCCGAGAGTGAAGTTCGTAGAAGCTCGGTGCGCCTTGTTAGTGACTCCGTTTCGGACTGTTGACCAGTGTGGACCGGTTGGTGGTTATCACAGCGTGAATCCTCTCCACAAAGTTAGCATTGAGACTAAATCGGAATATAAATTTGGCAAACAGATATTATTGCCTTTTTTGATGTAGTTCATTGGGTATTTTCGGGATGAGGTGAAAGAGTTTATGGCATATATCTAAGTATTCTCAACCTTCCATTCCAACAGAGCCGTGATGCTACTGTTGGGGCTGCCAATGTGGAACGACGCGATGGATATTCTGATGGGGGGCATGATTTACATCGCAGATGATCTTCACAGATCGTAGATGGATCTATAGTACGTATAGTATTTTGCCCTTGTACTATGAGGCAGGACCTTTGCGTAGAGTTTCGTGGGTGGCTACATGCTGTTTTCGTCGACAAACATCACATCATAGTCCTTGGCATCATCAACTCAATCGATGCGCGTTGCCTCTTTCAGATCTCGCACAAACACATCCCGTGTCTTGCTGTTTGCCGTTACTCAATGATGTCTAGCGCGGTAACTACTTCCATGACGTGTCGATTAAGCGATCTAGCATCGTATTAGTTTCCCTCGCCATCGGAGCAGCATTATAAGGATCCAACTGCCGCTCTTCTCGCATCAAAAGCATTTTTAATCCTTCGACTTTGTTAAAATGTCTCAAAATAAGGATAATCAGCAGCACATTGCCATTGTCGGTGGAGGCGCTGCAGGCATGGTAAGTTGTGATGGCCGCAACCGTCGAAGTGACCGCAAAAATAACTGAGTTTCCATACTAGTCTTGTGCCGCAACACTGGCCAGACATCCCGATAGATTCAAAATTACTTTGATTGAAAAGGAAGCCGTGGTTGGCGGTCAAGCGACTTCAATTCCCCTTGACGCTCAACAGCATGGTGCCTCGTGGATGAACAATGGCGTCCAGGGCGGCTCGGGTGTAAGTCGAGTGATCTTATCAACTAATTCCTTACTTACCAGATGATAGATATTTAAACACACTTTTAATTTCTTCCGGGAATATGGCCATCCCCCTCAGGATGTCCGCCTTCAGGTTTCCTTCGGCAAAGGAAGGGACCGCTTCTGGACCAACTGCTTCCCGAGTCCTCTCGTCAAGCAGTTTGGCTCTGATATCAAACGCTTTGGCACTTTCCTGAAAGTTATAAAATGGAGCCTGCCTGTGCTTGGGATCGTCCCCATTTCCATAATGCTCAGAGTCTTCCTGTTTAGCAAAGACTTCGGTGACAAGATGGTATATCCGCTCATTGCTTTATTCCTGGGCACGGGAAACCAAACCGCTTCCGTTCCTTCAGGTATTGTGGAACGTCTCTTCAACGACCCCAACATGAAGCTGTGGGATTACGACCCGGAAACGCTACTGCCAAACTTGCCGACCATGTATACCTTCGATAAGCTTCATGACTTCTACTCAGCCTGGCGGGAAGACCTGACAAGCAAGGGTGTTTCCTTTGCCTTGGAAACTGAGGTCCAGGAAACGGTATCACGGTCAGAGAACGAAGTGATACTAAAACTAAGAGATACACGCACAAAGGAGAGTAAAGAAGAGAGCTTTGACAAAGTCGTCTTCTGCTCCCTCGCGGACGAGACACTCAGGATCTTGGGCAAGCAGGCAACCTGGCGGGAAAAGTTCGTTCTCGGCGGTGCATCTTTCTACGATGATATTACCGTCACGCATACTGACAGTTCCTATTTCAATGAACACTACGAAACGTCGTTCAAGAAGGAGCTTTGCGCAGAGCCAACGTCCGAGGCACAACGAAAGCAGATTGCATTCTCAAGTCCGACAGACTCGAATGGCGATGATGGATTCCGGCCCATGTATTATACTTACACATACGACAGCAACCCGCGGTTGATCGAAATGTCATTCAACTGCACCAACTACCAGCACCAGTTTCGTCAGCCGGACGTCAACAACAAACAGGCACCAAAATCTGTGTATCAAACAATCTTTCTCGACAAGAATCGCAAAGATCTCTGGACTATTGATAAAATTGACGAGAGTCAAATTATCAAGAAGAACTGGTGGCATCAACTCGGCCATCGATGGATCCATTACCTCCGTGTTGTTCCCAATATGATGTTCATCCAAGGTAGAAGTAGCACCTACTTCGCGGGATCATGGACACTGGTCGTAAGTTTCAATCTGAAGGCTGATGTTACTCACCTAATATGTGCCCTCATAGAATATGCACGAAGTTGCTTGCGTCAGCGGTGTTGCCGCGGCGTATCGCATGGGTGCCGATTACGAGCAATTCGACGATTTCGCGACGGACTTCTTCTCCAAGTATTTGCTGCTCTCACATGGGGTGATTTTCTCGCGACAGGAAAAGAAGAGAGGCAACGCAAAGCGCCACTCACAGTAGCAAACCAAGCCGCGGAACAGTATCAACCTAGAGTATAAAGTTGACACAGATAAGCATAACAAAGATCTTTTTAGAGAGAACACGGTTATTTCTTTGATCATGCTGGCTGTATGTGATATATTCCCGTTTATCCTATGTCTTGTACACCACATGCTGCAAATCTAAACTCCAAATCAGTAGTTGACCAGCGTCAGGTCTGGTACCTGTTCGAGTAAACAAATGCGCCAGCAGGATATTATGGGCTCCCTCCCCTGCCCCCCCCCCCATGCACAGAACAAAGGACCAACAAAAGCAAGAGCATGTATAAATGCAAATAACGAATACTCCCGACCCTGTCCTGCAGCAGCATGAGAGCAAATGATGAGTACAAAAAAAAAGCAATATCGGAAGGATGCTGGATGTTCATATAACAGTGAGTAGTTAAGCAAACAATGCCGTTCGTGAAAGGAAAGCAAAAATGACATAAACATCGAAGAATTAGAGCAAGCGCAAAAAGAGCGGAATAAAACTCGCAAGAGCTCATAATAAATGGTAGGGAGAGACCGCAGAATAATTCGTGAGCGGATAGTGTGCCAGTACCTAGTACGATGTGTACATAGTAACAGCAAATATATTAGGACCCAGGGTTCAGTTTCAAGATGCGGCGAAGGTCATTTTCCATTGCTTGGATATTATTGCCTTGCACAGAATGGGCACTGCTAGACTGCGGTGCTGGGTGATTGGAAGCGGAAGCTTGCGTAGAAGCTTGGACAGAAGATGCAGAAGAAAGTGGCGGTTTGGCCGCCGACTGGCCTCCGCCAAATAGAAATTTCTTCAGCGCAGCAGTAGCATCATCCGTGGATGACGTATTCGTAGCAGCAGCAGGGTAAGAAGGTACTGGGTGTGCATCAGCTCGCGCGGCGCGGGCAGCCTGAATTCGTTCGTGATACGGCGTCGAGAACGCGGGACCTATCTCGTGGCTCGGGTTGCCATCCAGTTCGGAACGGCCAATGCCGCCCGTCTGATATCTAATGCTTGCAGGAGCCGTTTGCGGCACGATGGCCTGAGGCGATCCCTGTGGGCCACTGCCGAAGATAGATGGCGAGCCTGGGCCAATATGACGGGGCGAGGCAAGTTGCCGTTCTTTCTCCTGCCGGTGAGCGCGAAACATAAAATCTAAAGGTGACTCCTGGGGTCGCGGAACAGAGGTCGAGTATGGTGCTGATGCTTCGGTATCGGTAGCCGGTGGCGAGTATCGAGGATCGCTAGGATAGCGGATATGGCTAGCCGGTGATTCGCTTGAGGACTTGGAGAGAAAGCTCGGGATCGGAAGTGCTGACGGAGCGGGAGACGCATGAAAAGTAGCTCCAGCGAAAGCTGTCGCGGGAATGCCAGACTTCACTGAGGCCCTTCGCCCGGTCGGCGTGGCTCTGTCTTGTTGCGCATCTGGTGAGATTTGCGATAATTTTCCTTTCGATCCTCTGTTCCTATTTCGTTGCTTCGAATTTGCCTGAACGGAGGACTGACTCCCTGGCGCAGGCGACCCGGAGAGAGCTTTGTTTGGGGTATGGGGAGCTCGTTCGTAGTGTCTGGCTTCGAAAGATCCGACATCATTTTCCGATGCATAAGCTTTTTGAGCCGCCGTTTTCCCATTGCGCCGTTGGCGGTGGCGACCTGGAGTTGTTCTTGGTTGGGGGGCTGCGTCGCTCATGGCAAAGTGTGATGTCTGTAATATAGCCTCGAAGCAACTTGGCGCGATTTCGCGCGATTTTTGATGGCCTGTATTGGGTTATTGATGGGCGAATGTTGCCCTGGAGGACTGCGATGAGGCGTTAAAGGCAAAAGAATTATTCACGTTGAAAGAGCAGGTGCATTTCATGACGGAAAGTTAAGTCAAGTGAAGGGGTTGGCGGTCCTGCAGGGCAAACAGACCCCATCAGGCTGTTGGTGATGTGACGCAGATCAAGGGTGGCGGGTTGCCCCGGTACATACATATCAGTCGCTTATCGATAGTGAGTTCTTGGTACCCAATATTTTGCCCAAGCTTATCGTTAGCTACCAGTAGATGCTACTTCGAGATCCGGACGGACCCCGCAGCCCGCCTCCAACCGCGTTACTGACCGGTTTTGGTACAGAGCTACTGCCATCAAAGCCAACATCTCGTTCCTCAACAGACAAAGACATCTATCACGCCACCACAAGGAACCTCGAACCGGCCTTTGCGACAACCAGAATTTTTTCTATACTATTTGCGCTCAAATCTTCTTCAAGGCGTCGCAGTCCAGTGCTACTGTTTATTTCCCCATCAAGGTACCAGCAGCTCGCTGGTCGGTTTCAATTCCGTTGGTGCCATCACCGTAAGCGCCGAACGTGCAAAGCCCTGTCTTTTTGCGGCTTTGATCTCCTTGCACATCTTTCTCCTGTCATCATATAAAGGATATCCTCTCCTTTATCTGTCTTTCGAAACCCCGCCGACCAAATTTCACCCGCTCAGAACGACCAAACATGGCGGACGTTGACATGAGCGACGCTCCGAAAGGGACTGATGCTGCGAACGGCAAAATGGCCGAAAAGAAAAAGTTTGAGGTTAAGAAGGTTCGATATCAAACGGCCACGAGATAGGGGAAACATCCGCTGACCAGTGCAGTGGAACGCCGTCGCACTTTGGGCTTGGGATATTGTCGTTGACAACTGTGCCATTTGCCGAAACCATATCATGGACCTATGTACGTTCAGCATCAACCTTCCTTAATCTGACTGTTCTGGTCTCTGATTATAGTATGCAACAGGCATCGAGTGTCAAGCCAACCAAGCATCCGCAACGAGCGAGGAGTGCACCGTCGCCTGGGGCATCTGTAACGTGAGTTATACTTGGCACTCGAGGTAGTATATCCCTAGGTGCGTTGCTAACTCTATCGTCTCCAGCATGCCTTCCACTTCCACTGCATTTCACGCTGGCTCAAAGCCAGATCGGTATGCCCACTCGATAATAGGGACTGGGAGTTCCAAAAGTACGGTCGATAGTTGGAGTGATTGCATCACCGACCAGTCACGCAAGCATAGAGCCATACGAGCAAAAAATAACGAAAAATATCATGCCATTAGGAAGGGATTGCCAGTATGTATTCATTAGGTAGACGCGGTTTAATCCCGAGTCGTGTTTGCATTACAATGTCATTTGACCGTAAGCATTTTTCATTCCGGCTCCAGCTGGCAGCCATTTGATAGGGCTCTTTTTGTAAAAAGGCCACGGCGGCACTGTGATGAGGAATGTGAGCGCCGTTGCCCCCAAGGCAATATATACGGCTTTCTGGATATCTTGGAGGGTATATCCGACGTTGAATGCGATTAGCTAGAAGACATATCGTCAGTAACCTTAAAACCAGATCTATGGCGCGCCTATTCCTTACTGCGGATGCAGACAAAAGTATGGTAGCCAGAAATTCCACACGTCTCTGGCCATCGAAGTCCTGTACACCGAGTTAGCAGCTGAGCGCTTCGCTGAGGCTGATTTGCGCGTCAGTCATGGGGCTGGTGTCGCACTATCTGTCCGTCGACCACATCGCGTACTTGGTCTAGTATTTGGTCGGCCATCGGTGGTTTAAAAATGCGCAATCAGTGTCGGGATTGTCGAGGGTAGAATGCGTCGTGAAGCACCGTGCTGTTTGCGACTGTTGAAGCTGGTCAAAGGACAGGTAGGTATGTTTCAGTCGCTGCTTGGGTGGATGACCTTTTAGCGCGAGTAGATGTCCAGCGCACAGGCCACCCAATTGCGTCTGGTCAGTGGCGGCGAAGGGCTGACTGGATTTTTTTATGCTCAACTTAATTGGGCCCTTCTTCTTTTTGTTAACCAGTTATTACCAACGACGAATTTTCGTCCTCTTAAAACATTCGACGTCAGGTCTCACCTCTCGACATTCTACTCACTGCGTCATTCTCGCAACCATTTCCCGGCAATTTTCTTTTTCACCTCTATAGCAGAACTCTACTACATCCACTGGTAGTAGTGACTCGCAGACAACACTCGTCTCAATCTATCTGTCAGGCCAGAAAAGTCTTTTTGCCGTCGACATCAGATGAGGTGACTCGCAGTAGCTCAGCCATTCACGACCCTACTGCCAAACTCTACGAGGTTACCCTCGAGACTCTTTCAAGTCATCAAGTTGGCTCAACTCGCCCCCTCTTTGTCGCCAATCCTCCTTGGTCCAGGGTGCTGGATCTACAGCGGAGTCAACAAGCGACCACCTTAACTAGGCCGGACAACCTATTGACTCCGACTCGACGCTACCCTGTACGCTGCTAGCAAGATTCCGCTATTCTGTTCTGGCAGAGCGCACCTTTGTTGCTCGCGACAAATTTCAAGAAGTTTTGATCAACGCCTTTGCTCGGCGCGGTAGTCCGCGCCGGGCGTCAGTAGTTGTCTACTGGCACTACCTCTACATAATTGCTTCCTAAAGCATGCACCCCTCCGTTAAGCAGACCTAGCAGCAATCGCACAATCGAATCGCAAAGGCCTGCCATCTACATTTCCCAACGCCGCAATTCAACGACCGCCGTTCAAAATGTCCGACAACGAGAGTACGACCCCCAATGTGGGATTCGAGGCGCCGGTGCCTGAGCTGGATGACCACCGACAGCCCTCAATTTCTACCCAGAGAGTGGAGCGACCTCGCCGAGGCACATTTGACAGCCTCTATGGATCTCGGCAGGCTGAACCGGAGCCAGCTCCGCCGGCCATAGTTGTTCGCGACTTTGAGGAAGCAGTCATTGATGAGGACGGCGCCGACCTCATGTCAGGAAATCGTCACGGACGACGCCTAACCGCCGAGTCCAGCGAAAGCCGCTCTCCCTCTCCTCCGAACTCCGTCAAGGCATTCGCTCAGGCCAGACGAAGGGAACGCGAAATGTCATTCTCGGACCCAAAAGCAGATTATGAGGAAATGCTTGGGCTTGGGCGGGCTCGTTCGGTATCCAGTCGCCGAAGCCACCGCAGCAGGTCCCGAGCTGTTGAAGCCGATGCGATCAGCCTCGGAACCAACAATGCTATCGAAGATAACGGGTGCCTACCAGAGGGCGGTCACCATCGGCAGCATCAGCTTCGGATCGACTTTGACTATCTTGAGGAGTTTATCGAATCGGAGCGCCTTGCCCATGAAGTCAACCGTAAAGCCCCTGTCACGTCTGCCTTCAATGATCTTCGTATGGAGGCCAGTGCGCACCAAAAAGTTCAGCTCGCCACGTCTGATGGGGACATTATCGATATGCCATCAGATGGATCCTCCTCAGCACCGGAAAAATCGGCTGCGGAGACCGCACCTACGCCCAAAGGCCCGCAGTATGCCTTCGAGAACAATCGTTTCAGTTTTTTCTCTTCGGCATGGGAATCCACAATCCATGCTGCTGAATTTGGTGATCTGGTCCTCCCTGGCGAGGATATTCGTGGGCTTTTCGAGCTCCCAAAAGACGAAAGCGACGGTGTCTGGTGGCTGAACATCAATCGTGCGACCAAGGAAGAGGTTCTGAGTATCTGCAAAGCTTTTGGGGTCCATCCTCTTACTATTGAAGATATCGTCACCCAGGAAGCCCGAGAGAAGATCGAATTGTTCCCCTCGTACTACTTTGCCTGCTTCCGATCCTTCAACATGGTGGAGGAGCAAGATGGGATCGAGTACGAGCCTTTCAACATCTACACTTTGGTTTTTCGAGAGGGTACTCTGAGCTTCAGCTTCGCGCCCAACTCACATGCATCGCATGTCCGACGACGGATCACCGCGCTCAAAGACTACTTGGCCCTCAGCAGTGACTGGATTTGCTACGCATTGATGTAAGCCTGGCCTCTGTGTACTCACATGTAGCATACTGACATTGTCCTCCAATAGTGACGATATTGTCGACTGTTTTGCTCCTGTTATCAATCAAATTGAGACTGAAGCGGATGCTATTGAGGATGAAGTCTTCGTCATGAGGCATGACGACTCAAACACGTTCCTTCGCTCAATCGGACGCGTGCGCAAGAACTGCATGGCTTTGCTCCGCCTCCTTGGTGGCAAAGCGGATGTACTTCGCGGTTTCACTAAGCGATGCAACGAGAATTATCAAGTCACTCCCCACATGGACATCGGCATGTATCTTGGTGACATTCAGGATCACGTTGTGACCATGGCAAATAACTTGGGTCACTGCGAAAAGCTGCTTTCTCGCGCGCACAGCAACTATCTTGCCACCTTGTCGATTAACAACATCTCTCAAGGCACTGACACCAACCGTGTCCTCAGCAAGATCACCTTCCTTGCGTCTGTTCTAGTACCGCTCAACCTCGTGAGTGGTATGTTTGGTATGAACGTAAGGGTACCTTTCCAAAATGACAGGGTAGATTCACTCGCCCCTTTCTTTGGTATTCTGAGCTTCATGATTGTTCTTTGCTCGCTTATTCTAGGGTGGGCTCGTTGGAAGCGATATATTTAGTCGTTTTGTTGTGGGCGGTACTATTTTCTCTGCTGTATGGCGTGTCTCTGTTAAGTCGTGTTCTCCTGTTTTGTGGCATTTTCAAGGAATTCGTATAAATACGGCTATAGACGAATAGAATTTTCAGAAAGCTTTCGTTTCCTAGTTCTTTGCTAGCAAACTGCCGATTTTCAGTCCGAAGTGAGCATGTGTTTGCGATGTCGAGATCCGGTGGGTCTAATAGCAAGCGCTCATTCGTTCGTTCTCTGGACGATCTGACCAGAGCATAGAGCTGGTCAAATTCTTACCGATGCAAATCACACTCTACGAAACTACATACACATCCAGAAAACGCACAGAACTCTACGAGAGAAATGGAGAGCTTCGAGTCTTCTTCCCTTTCCCGTCTCAATGACGGTGACAAGGCCGAGCTGCAGAAATTTCTGGCAAACGAGCAACAACGCTCCTCAATCCAGTCCGGTAAGTTGACCTTGCGTGGCCACTTCACGACGGCCAATTATCCCGGCAAATGAGGTTACAATTGCTAATAAGCTGTTCTCACATACAGAGACGCATAAGCTGACCCAGACATGTTGGAAGAAGTGTGTAACTAGCAGCATCAAAGACTCGAAGCTCGACAGGTCGGAAGAGACATGCCTCGCCAACTGCGTCGACCGATTCCTGGACCTCAATCAACTCACGATCAAACATTTGAATAACATGCGCTCTTAATTCAACGTCGAAGGACGCGCCTCGAGTGGCACCTGGAGACACCAGCATTCGGGAAAGAGGCGAAGGCGGCGCGTGGCGTGGCGCGTGTCACCAAAATTCGCATACTTTTGTACATTAGGACATGGGTATTGACTGCCTCAAGCGACAGAACAAAAACATCGACTCTAAAAGTCGAATGCGCAATTTTACTATCGCTGAAAATACGGTACCGCAGAACATTTTAATCGCAGTGGGGAGACGCCACGACTAGCAAAGTCATTGGCCAAATCAAAACCGGCTTGTTTTTGGATATAATCATTTGAACCGTAGCTATAGACAAAGCTCTTTATGCGCCTATTTTTCCGGATGTCCCATGCATGCATTTCAGACCAAACCACATCGTAAACAAAACCAGTTTCCCACCGCTGCTACAACCAGTCGCTTAAACAAGGGAGAGCTTGTTGGCAGCAATGTCGAGAGCATCGACATCGGGGGTAAGACGGGCATAAGCCTTCTTGGTTCCGTCAGGGCTGTTATCATCATGTTAGTATATACAATTGCGACGCAAATGGTGACACCCGGTCATCATATCTGAATGAAAAAAAAAACGTACCGGATCAGGGTGTTGATCTTAACGGTGTCAATGTCGTAGAGCTTCTTGAGGGCGCCCTTGATCTGGGCCTTGTTCGCCTTGATGTCGACGATGAAGACGAGGGTGTTGTTCTCCTCCATCTTCTTCATGGCACTCTCGGTGTTGAGCGGGTGCTTGACAATCTTGTGCTCGTCGAGGCGCGGCAGATGAGGGATCGACTTGCGGGGGAACTTGGGTTTGCGTGCGAGAGACAGGGTCTTGGGCTGGTGGAAGGTGGTGCTCAGGCGGACCTTGCGCTGCTTCTGGGAGTGTGTTCCCTTGAGCGCGGCCTTGGCGGCGGCGTTGGCCTGCTTGGAGCCCTTGGGGGCAGCTACATGAGAAAACCGCATCAGCAATCGCTCTGGTTTTGGTTCAGAACTCGCAAAGTCTGCTACTGCATAGATGCTGAGGATGGAGACAAGATGACAGTTCCAAGCGATCTGGTCACTGAAATTCAACCCCGGTCGTGTCGTTGGCCATCGTCAAATTGCTCTCCTCCTCGCTTCGATATCGCGTAGCTTCATAATAGAATATCCATTTCTGGTTCGGTTCACAGCGTATCGCAGTACATCGCAGTGCCTTTGCGGATTGTTTCATCCCGTACCTTTCTTGTTACCGACGGCCATTGTGTTGATTTGCAGCGGAAGTTTGCTGTTGTGGTTAGTTGAACGTCGTGGGTCGGAGTGAGGAAGAGTTCAGCAATAAATTTTGTCGATGTGGGCGAATTTGTTTAGGGCTGGAGTGTGCGAGAGGATTTCCTCGCTCCTATTGGCTGGTTTACCTTATCGATAAAGTATCACGTGATCTGTTCGAAGTACTGTACAATGACACGCATTGTAAAGTACAAGACGACTTTATGTACCCACTCTCCTGGACAAGGTTGCTCGTTGACGATGTCTGGAAAAGTTTTAACTTACATGACTATATCATCTAATTGAAAGCTATGCTGCACCTCAGATGAACATGAAATATTCATGAGTATACTTTTGGTTTAACAGTTCCCATCGTTGGAGCCGCTGGTGGTGGAATCTTGGTCATATCAGTGCAAAGGTACATTTTCTAGCCGTTAACCTCGTGAACGCGGGCTAATATACGCTCCCTTGTAGTAGAGGGTTTCTTTTGAACGCGCGTGCATATTTGCGCTGTTTCCATTACCATGGTAGCCAAAAAGAAGCCCCTAAAGAGCCTCAAGGCAGGCCGCCCACCTCTCACTCGGCCTCGGGCTACCATGTCGCGAAAGGCCAGTCGGGCACTCATCAACAAGCATCATCAGCTCGACAAACAACGGCGCCAGGCAGCTTCCAGGGGGGATAAGGCCATCGAAGCTGCAATAGCTGCAGAAATGGACAGCCTAGGCGGCATCTCACTTTACCAGCAGGCCAGTCTGCAGGGGCAAAGTACGGAGCGTGGCGGGGACACTTCCAAGCTTCTACTCGAGTGGCTTCCTATGGATGATTTAAAGTGCTCTGGTCAGAAACTACGATTACTGGAAGTCGGTTCGCTGAGCACTCGGAATGCTTGCTCCTTGAGTGGCTTGTTCGAGTCGGTTCATATTGATCTCAACAGCCAAGAACCTGGGATTCTGCAACAGGATTTCATGGACAGGCCAGCGCCTAGTGATGATGCAGATCGTTTTGATATAATATCTTTAAGCCTGGTTTTGAACTTTGTACCAGATGCAGCGCTTCGAGGTGAAATGCTCAAGCGTACACTGGAGTTCCTGCGCGGCACCCACTCCGGGATGGGGACGGGGGGGAAAGAGCTGTTCCCTTGTCTTTTCTTGGTCCTTCCACGGAGCTGTCTTGATAACTCGCGTTATTTCACGGAGTCGAGGCTTGAGTCGATCATGGAGATGTTGGGGTATTCAAAATCCCGCATGAAAATGACGCAAAAACTGGCATACAGTTTGTGGAGGAAGACCGGCCAAGCAGACATTGCCAACGTTCCAAAGAAAGAAATCAATCCTGGTCGCACCAGAAACAACTTTGTTATAACACTGCATCCTTAGCGATTCGGTCCATATACCCAGATGATTTTTAATGCTGCTTTTGTTTATATATTCTCTACTGTTTCGGTTCATCTGATCGATCATGCCACTATGCACGTCGCCCCGTTGCATAAAACTGCAGGCACCATGCTATAATGACTTATTGCAGACCGCAAGCTAAAGTGAAACAAATGACGATAAACCCGAACTTGTCAGCGAATGATCTGCGGGCAGCGGTGCATTCCCTGGGCGGACGACAGGGTAGCTCTGCATACCAGCGGCCCGCGCAGCATCAACTTCCTTGATATTGTCGCTCAAGAAAAGCCAGCGACTGGGCTGCGTCCCAGGGACTGTCGAAATAATCTTGGCGTAGCTCTGCGCCTCGGTTTTTGGACCTGCATTTATGGTGTCGAACCAAGCCGCGATAAATGGCGTCATATCAGATGGACTTGCGTTTGTGTGGCCAAATAAGAGTTTCTGGGCAGGGACTGAGCCGGAGGAGTAAATCATGACTTTCTTTCCAGAAGAATGCGCAGACTTAATGAAAGTAGGAACATCATCGAAGAGAGGTGCTTTGAGAACTCCGGAATCGTAGCCGTTTCGCCACAAGTAGCCCTGAAGCGACTTGAGATACGGAGCCTTCACATCGCGCTGGACCAAGTCATTGACATGTGCTTCCAAGGCAGCACGGTCGTTGCGATACTCCTCCGGAAATGCTTCACGATACGTCGCAAAGGTTGAGCTATCCCACTGGTCATCTAAGACCCCGGGGAGTGCTTGCAGGGCATACGGGAACTACGACGGTCAGCCGCTTCTTTGGACTCGATAGATGTTTGTGCAAGCCGTTTCGGCCATTAATCGGAAGGCAAAGAAAGAGCTTGTGAAGGCAAACTGACCAAGACATCCTTGACAAAAGATATGGGACAAACAGTGCCCTCTATCATCACATTAGTACTAGCATTTTATCACTGCTAGAAAGAAGAAAATGATGCAGCGTGGGTGGGACGAGTTGGTACGTGGCAGAATTGGTGATCAGACTATCACGGGCAGGAAAGCCAGGAACCAACCACGCAAGACAGAAGGACATTCATACCGATATCAAGGAGCAACACATCAACGTCGGCAAGCATGACTTGGGATATGTAGCGGCAACGCCAGGAATGCTGACTGGCCGAAGCTGCAACGGAGCGGTGTGCAGGCAGTTTGGCGCTTTGTGCCGCTTGGATGCCGTGAGGAGGTAATTTCGGGGGATTGGGAAAATTGAGATTTTCCGTCTGCAGCAGTAATTCGCCTAAATCGTAGGTCCCGAAGGCTGGTTCCGCAAAATCATGAGTGTTGCTTGCAATGCCGTGTTCGTTGATGCTGGCTAGAGCCAGTGGAAGGCGGCCGGACCGTGCTCACGTCCCTTGCAAGCTCGTGGATCCTCGAGCCGGTAAAGTGAAGCCAGAAAGCCAATTAGGTCCAGGGATGGGAGCTGGCTGCAGATGCGTGCAGTAGCGTGAAGTCCAGGGGTCAAGCAATGTTCGAGGCGGTCAGCGGGCGCCTCTCGAAACCACGGCGCAGGATATACAGTCCAACAAGTGGTGAGGCGATGATTTTTTTTTTCTCAATCTGGCCTATAACTCCACCTTGGTTTGGTGAGCGGTTGCAGTTAATTCTTGAGGAGCGCTAGCCCAGTACATCAAGCAGTCGTCAGCCTATCAACTGGTTGCAGACTTGGTATGGATATTGATTATTTCCTGGGGTTGGGGGGGTCCCTCTCAAATCTTCCAACTATTCGTGCGTTGCATGAATTGAACGGCGGTGTAGAAGAGAAGCGCATGGCTGCCCGATTTGATGTTGGAGATGTTGTTTTCGCCTGTGAATTCTATCGCCTATCATTTTTCTATCTGATGCGTGCGTACTCCTTCCACGACAAGGGGGCCTCGAGCGGCGCCACGCCGAAGAAGACTCTAACTTATTAGTTGCCAAGGGAGTATTTGATCGTGAAGTTAACAGGTGGCCCGGCCAAGGGGGTGGCTGGAGCAGCATCTTGATTTATGCACAGTGCGAATGCCCACATCCTCTTTAAGTTCAAAATAAACACCACGTATGGACGCATAAGTTAGGGAACTGGCTGGGTCGCGGCCATGCAAGCGGCTGGGCCTGTACATAACAATGCACAGGTTGGGAATACCATCAAAACCCTGGCCGGCGCGTATAAATTGGGCTGTAGGGCCACTGGCTATCCATATTCATATACATTCATATATAGATGGATAAATTGGACAGGCGCGAAGAAGGAACGAGAAGTAATGTCTTCGTAGTGATACATTCGAAAAGGCCAGATAAGAGTAAGCAGCTGTTGTCGTTACCACGGGAGAAAGCCGCCCACATGCCAATGCAAAACCAATAGTAACGAGTTGCCAGGCTAATTTCCGCCAACAACTAATTATTACCTCCTTAGTTATTATGTCACCGTCGCCTTGCGCCAGAAGCTTGGACCTACTACCAGGTAGTTATTTCATTCATTCAGTTGATGGTCTCCTCGCTTTAACAACAGTACAATAAGATACTCCGTAGCGTAGCACGAATCGCGGGCGACAAAAGTTTCTGCAATACGCATCAAGATAACGGGTGTGACTATTGAGCCCCCATGCTTTGTTTCGATAGTTGTGAGTTGGCAAAGAGCTTACGACTACTGTAAACAATGCCCGCCCAGTGAAACGAGCGCAAACACGCAAGTGTTATCATAAGGGATAACAGGATCAGCAAGCACAGTGCAGTTTATTTTTTGTGTTTGACAACCCCTGCAGCTATGTAAAGGAGGGTAGCTCTTGATCGTCGGCCAATAGGGTCTCTGCCTGACGAGAGATCCCCATGGAACAACTACGTACCTAGGTAGGTAGGTACACATGCAGCTGAAAGGGAGTGCATGCCAGAAGACGGCCCAACGAGGGACCCTGATGATGGATGGTTCAAACAGAGACACATCGGCTTCTTTTTGTCTTTACCCCGTGCTGCACAGGAATTGCGAACTATTGGCGCTGGCAAGGATTATGGCGAGGCATTAGCCTACGCGAGAGTAATCGACACGAACACGTCACAGTCAGCAATTGACGGCCGAATCGGAGCCCGGAGTCATCAAAGTACATCAGATAGATAACACAGTGGCAGCTCCCTTCAATAATTTGTTGGGCCGCCTGTTTGAGGCAATCTGGGCCGCGATCGCTCAATGCGTCGGCCTGAATGGCGTCAGTGGGTGTCACTGTGCGAGGGATACATCTGGTCAATCGCAGCACGGGTCTGTTGAGAAACTACCTCAAGACCGAGTCTACAAGTAGTGCCTCGGTGCTACAACGTCGAAATGGTACCACGGAACACCGTACTCTACGGCCTCAGTGAGTGCAGAACGCGGGGCAGAAGGGGTAAGTATACTGTGTGAGCTGATCTAACCTGGCACGGACTGGTCACGTTGGCCTCTCGTCATTTCACTACTGGGCTACGTCTTGCCCAGCGTCTCCACTGGGCAACCGAGTACCATAACTAGCGTGGTGTGGCAGTTGTGGTGGTTATGGTGCACAGCCAATGCCCGCTTGCGTGTGCTGGAGGATGGAGCCAGGGCTCCCTCTCATTCAAAGGCCATTGATCAAAGGGCTGCAGGCGGCGACACCGCCCAATCGTTTGTTGTTAGTGGGTACGATGAAGCTCGCGCGAGAGACACGCAGGTTGAAAGTACTACGCTACTGTCAGTAGAACAATGAGGGCTGGTAGCTCGCACGGTAGCGCCTGCACTGTGAGGATTCGCGGCCGCTGATCACACGGAGCCAATACGATGCGAGAGACATGGTTTAAGCTAGCCCTGGGTGAGGCAACTAGCTGGTAGCGCCAGGCTGCAGGTAAACCGAAACGGTGCTGTCCAGTCGTGCCAGCTACAGAGGCGCGTAGAGATGGGTTCTGGGCAGGTCGCAGTAGGTATGCGCTCCGTCTATGCACAGTCTAGTTAGTGAACTCGTACAGTTCCCCCGACGTCAACTTGGCAGGCGTGGCAGGACCCACGTCGAAAATGCACCCACACGTAATCGCAACACCAGTTGGTACGTACCGTAGGTGGCGCTAGCCGTTCTGGGGCTAGTCAGCGCTAACCACTAAGGAGTTGACCACCCTCCCTATCCAAGACGGTCCTGATACTGTGTAACCGACACTGTGCTTCCAAGCCATCCCTCAGCAGGTGCCTGGTATCCGCCGCAGCAGCGCCATCTAACCACCCCCCCCACCACCCCAGAGCCACTGGTCCAGCGACTGTGCCAGGTGCTTCGACTAATGACCCCCCCGTTCCACTTGCTTCCATCCAGTCTATCTCATCACCGCCATTCCCTTACTCGCTCTTTGCCTCTTTCCTCTCTTCACCTTAACCGCATCCTTCTTCAACCCGCCCTCCCCTCCTTCTCGTTCATCCGTTCTCTTTCTCACGGCTCGTCATACTCCCGTCGTGAAGCCCTCTTTCTCCCCGAGCTTGCATCTGTCATCCGCCGCCGACTGGTGCGTCACACGTTAAAACGCCACCACAGCCGTTTCCAAACACCCGCCATCACAACGCTCTGCAAGCAACAGGCCAACGGCTTCGACCTCGCCGCTCGACTACCTCTGCCAATTATCGTCGAGAGAAAGAAGGCTCACGCATTCAGCCAGAATCATTCCCCTTGGAACCTGCTGAACAGTATCGAGCATCTTGTCCTATTTGCCAGCTGACGACCGACCCGCAACACCAGTCGCCTTGGCCCGACCACGTCACGATCCTCCGGTCTCGGCTTCACCAAACAACAGTCAACATACCAGGGCACACTATCTAAATAATCGTCCAACCTCTCCTGGCCGTTGGGACTCAAGACCGTTCGCCGCTTTCAACCAAACGCTCCAACGTCAGCAGAACGGCACGTACCCGCCTCGACACTCTCTCCTGGTCACAGCTCTACTTTAGGGAGAGCCCAGCTCTGACAGGTTCCAGTTCATCTGGTCCGACAAAGCCGCTCACTTCCTCCCTTCACCAACCAGCTTCTCCCCTCTCCTCATAAACTTTCTATCTCAAAACTCGACTGTTCAATTTTCAGACGGCTCCGTCCCACGCCGGCAACCTCTCGACAGCGTCCTCGCTGCCACGTTCATTTCACTCAACCAAACAAAAATTATACACACGACCCTCGATGTCATTATAACGTCTCTCATCTCCTCCCTTTCGGTTTTTCGAACCTTCGAAAGTCGCCATTGGCACCTGTCTAGTCGCTGCTTCGACACGTATACGTTTTTCTTTTGTTCTATTATTGTCAAAAACCCATCCTCTTTCAAATGAGCCATTGATTCAGCCACGATCACAATCATAGTCACCCAGTTTCCAGTCGGGTGCACCGTCGCTTTCTACACTACCCTTACGCTACCTGTACATTGCAACTCGAGCTCTTACTCGCTTCTATCATTCATCGACTTCTTTTCCATCCCGCCAGCCACTCTACCTTCCCCACCTTGCGATCCTCTGAAGCAAAAGCTCCCCTGAGTCTCTACGTTGCGCAGCACATTTTCATTTTCACGACAAGCGTTTATACGGCAACCAATCCGCGACTTTTTTTTTTTTTTTTTTTTGTACAACTACTACCGTCACTTCATATTGCGTCCGTCATTGCATCTATTTTGCCATACTTTTCTCATTGTCTTGCCCGTCTTTTTCTATACTATTCAAACCTGCAGGCATGGAGTGCTTACGGGATAAGTTTGTTGGAGGCGTCCTGTTGGATGGAGGTCGCTTCGAAACCCTGTCACCGCTCAATCATGGCTCTTTTGGTATGGTCTTCATGGCGCAAGATCTTGCTTCCGACCAGCCGGTTGCGATCAAGTGCTTGACCAAGAAAGCCGGCCAAGGTGATGCCTGTCAAGAGTTCGCCGTCGACGAGCGCTCAGAAGAGTTGGTTCTCCACCGAACTATCAGCCCTCACGACAACATCGTCAACCTCATCCATTCCTTTGAGACCGATTCTCACATCTTTCTCGTCTTGGAGTTCTGTGGCCAGGGCGATCTTTATGAGGCGATCCGCAATGGCCATGGTCCTCTACAGACTGAGCACGTTCGCCAATTCATGCTAGAGCTTGTGGATGCTGTCGAATACATTCATTCCAAAGGCATTTACCACCGAGACATCAAGCCGGAAAATATCTTTCTCACCCAGGATGGTGCTATGAAGCTTGGCGACTTTGGTCTAGCTACAACTGACAAGTGGTCCTACGAGATGACCGTCGGAAGCGATCGTTACATGGCCCCCGAACAATTCGACTCTGCTGGAGCCGGCTACTCGCCTGCTGAGGCAGATATTTGGGCCATAGGTATCTGTCTTCTCAACATTCTCTTCTCTCGCAACCCCTTCACCACCCCGACCGAGGCCGACCCTCTATTCCTCGATTACTCCCGAGACAAGCAGAGCTTGTTCGATGTATTTCCTTCCATGTCCCAGGACACGTATGAAGTCATCGTGCAATGCATGAATTTGGATCCCAAAAGGCGTTCCCTGGTTGGCGCAAGGGATGCTTTACTGCGCGTTGTTTCATTCACCACTGAAGACGAATCCCTCGACGACTTTTGTGGTGCTGAAAAAGCTACCGTGGCCTCTGCCAACAGAGAGCCTCTCCGCACTCCTTCCTTACAAAGCCCTCAGCTCGAATTCGGCGCCTTTCCCTGGACTCGTGCGCTCCACGCCACGCCCAAACATGCTAGCCGTCAATTGAGTGCTATACCCGATGACGAGAGCTACAGCGAGGACCTCTTCTCTAAATCTGAGAACACTGTGGACTGGTGCTCGGCTGCACCTCAGACGCCATCCATGTCCTCGACTATGGAATCCCATCTCATGCCGACAATGAAGAGCTTGACGATCAACCAGAAGCGTCCGAACATTTCGCCAGCTGCCGGTTCATTGCCAATCACCATGGCTAAGCCGCTACAGCTTTCCATGTCAACCGTCTTTGGTCGCCGGGAGCCTATGTCCAAGAGCTGGAGCGACATGTGGGATGAAGACGAGGAGGAAGAGATGGAGCAGCAACGCGGAGCTTTAAAGGCTATGAACTCACGAACATGGAGCCATGAAAGCATGCAGTACGCCGAGAAGGAGAATGCTGAGCCGGCTCCAGAAGCTACACAGATCAAGGGTGATGTTGACGGTGACTTGGTCGATGGCTTCTTTTTCCATGAAGCTGTCCTTTCCAAGCCTGTCCCAAGTGTGCCTCGCTATTCCCCCCCTCCCAAGCGGAGCAACTTCGACAAGTGGGCTGCGTTGGGTGAGCGCCGTCGTGGTGGTACTGCCATGGACATTGAAAAGCCACCTGCATTGAAACACCGTCGTTCTCTGGGCTTCGGGCTGAAGACCAACGAGATGGGTGGTTTGGATCAGTCGCCGCTTCGGAGTGGGTTCAAGGATCGAGTCAAGGAGTCCTCGTTGACGAAGGGCAGAGACCTCAATTGGCGTCGTGATCGACGTGCAGATATCGGGGATATTGAGTGGGTTGGTGGTTGGTAAGAGCCCATAGGCACACTACTCTCCATCAATCGTGGTCGGAATCGCCTATATCTTGGTGGAATTCGTTGAAGCTACGTTGTATACAGCTTGCTCCGCTTATGACGCCCAAGGTTGTGATAGATTTTGGCCCGCTTTCTGTGTATTAGATAGTCGTTATTTAGGAAATACCAGAGATTACCCACTCAAACATTGACCTGAATCTAGCAGACGTGCGATGGTGAATACTAGGAACTATTGACATTTAGTGTTTATTTGTACATTTGTCACGTTTGCCTAACTAGGCAAGTTGCACAGAAATTTACTCGTTCGTGTCGCTCTGCAATCCGGATCTCCAGACAGGTAATACAGATCTGAGGTTGCTCCAGGTACTACAGCCAGGTACGTGACACTTGGGTAGGACAGAATCTCTGAGGAAAATGGCGTTTCCATTCGGGGTGTATGTCATAATCTAGCAGTGAGTTCTTCATCTAAGCATCCACCATGCTCTTAGGCAAAAAAGTGCAAGCCGTGCCGATCAGGCCCAAGATGGAGAATACAACGATGATAACCCATGAGATTATTCGCTCCAAACGCGAGACTTCGTCCCGGAAGAGCTTTAAATAAAACGCAATCGGTAGGACGATAGAGATGAGGGTACAGAGGGCGGCGCCGAGAAACGCGCAGACCGAATCAAAAGCAGGAAAGACGATGGAAATGGCGAGGAGGACGAGGACGACACCCACGCGAACGCTTGCGCGCTGAGCATCACGCACCCAGCGGCGGCCCCTGCCCTGCTGCTGCTGCTGCTGCTGCTGCGGCTCGAAGTGGAGGCCAAGGATGACGTCGGCGGTGGTGATGAGGGGACGGGCGCTGAGGGGGATCTTGGTGAGCGGGATGATGCCGATGCACACGCACATGAAGAAGGTGAGGCCCGGCGGGAAGCCCTCGGTGCGGAGGACGTTGGAGGTGATGGCGTCGCGGATGCCGTCCCCGAACATGAGGATGCCGACGACGGCGAGGCAGGTGTCCAAGACGTACTGGCGAGGGTGTCAGTTGGTTTTGTCAGGTCCGTGGAGGGCTGAATCAAGGTTCTTGCGCGGTGAACGTACGGAGAAGGAAAAGGTGATGGTGACGGCCTTGTCCCACTTGTGGGGATGCCGCATGTCTCGATAGATGGAGGGGAACACGGAGTGGGCGCCCCAGGGGCTGGCCATCAACCCGTAGGCCAAGGGCAGCGCGAGCCAGTTTGAGGGCCAGAGGTGGGTGACGGCGGGCTCCCAGAGCGAACCCGGCGCCTCCTTCTTGACCAGGCCGTCTATGACGACGATGCAAACAACTGCGTGTCCTCGTCAGCACAGTGCACAACACAAATTTTGGTGGGTGCTGTCAAGGGGGTGTGTCTCTCATCCCATACGTACTGCAAAACGTCGAAAAGATGCCCACGACGCTCGTGTAGCTCAGCCAGCGCAGCGGCAGCGTGTTGAGCACGAGCACGAGCGCCGCGCACACGCACTTCCACGCGGCGGGCCCGCCGCGGACGCCCGGCAGCAGCAGGTCCAGCGAGTCGGCGAAGAGGATGACGAGGGCGACGCAGGCGGCGAGCAGCTCGAGGGTGAAGAGCGCGGCGACGACGACGCGGGCGCGGGCGCCAAAGGCGACGTACGCGAGGTCCGAGTAGGTGACCAGGGCCGGGTCGCGGCGCATGCAGCGGGCGAGCAGCCGCGCCGTGTGCGCCGTGACGGCCGCGGTGGCTCAGCAGCGCCGGGCCGAGCAGCCAGCCGCTGAGGCGCAGCGCGAGCGGCAGGCTGAGCATGCCGACGCCGATGATGGCGTTGACCGCGTTGAAGGTCGACTGCGGCAGCGTGCTCTGCCCGTCGACGGTGAGCACCACCCGGTCGCCCCGCTTGACCTCGCGCACGACCAGGATCGGGCTCTCCTCGCCGAACGCGGGGCCGTTGACGTCGCCGCCGTCGATGTCCTCGCGGCCCGCCGTGCTGGACCGCCGCGGTCGGATGGAGGCGCGGCGGCGCTGTTGTCGCCGCGTCGTGCCGGAGGCCATGGTGCCGTACTGCGAGCTGCTGCGGTAGGAGCCGTAGCTGCCGATGACGGACGGCGACGAGAGGTGCGGCGCCGCGAAGAGGCTCGAGCGGCTTGAAGCCGAGCCGCCAGCACCGGTTGCCGTCGGGAGCGCGCCGGCCGCCATCTCCGCGTCGAGCAGCTTGCCCTCACGGGTGCGAAAGTCTTCCTGCGTGGCCTCTGGCGCGAGCGGGCCGCTCGCCGCTGCCGCCGCTCCCTCGAGATGCTGCGCGAGCAGGCCCGTCGTGGGCGTGGCTGCAACTGGACTGCGGCCGTAGTAGATGGCTGCGTGCTCTCCATCGCCGCGCGCACCAGTGTCGTCTTGCCCGATAGGGTCGGCGTCGTCGTTGTACACGATGCTCGGTCGTCGGGGGATCACTTCGGGAAACTCGGCGGCGCGCTGCCAGCTACGCGCAAACTGTCGGAAGCTGTTGACGCCGCCAATGTCGGCCATGGCCGTGAGGCGCTGACTGACGGATGATCTGGGACGATGGGAGGAGCAGTTAGTAAGGCCCGTGCAAGCAGAGTGAGAGGCCCTCCTGGTCTAGGACTCGACGTACCTCCTCCGATCGGCTTGGGCAATCAAGCGGCCGGATTCCTCAGCGCCATAGTCGTCGTCGGTATTGTCGTCAATGACGTCTTCGTCGGCCAGGTTCGCCGTGTTTAGGCTTCTAGACGGCGAAGCGCGCCTGTCATATCCGTCCCATGTCGCCGAATTGGAGTCTTGCGGCCGCGGTGCCATTTCTTTTCGACTGGCAGCCTGGGTCGTGTGTCTGTGGAGTCTCTAACGGCCTGGTGATGGCGATGAGCCGGCTCCCGATTTTCTGGGTAGGTTCGACGGTTGGGCAGGGTAATCGTCTGTCTACCTGGCTTTCGGCATGGACACGGTTTCTCCGCAAAGCGATGGTAGGATCCCGTCCCGTCCCTTTGGAACCGGCAGCTCGCTCAATAAAATGCAGGTCAATGGTCTGAGGTTTGCGTTTTGAGGAGAAGAGGGGAATGCCAGCATGGTACGACTTTGCACGTCCCCGCTCGTGCCATCTTTCCATCTAACCTTTTGATTAACCCGAGAAGCCACTAACTTGATGCGCGATGGCAGGTTGTTAGCGTCTGTCAAAGTTTCGCTTGTTTTACCAGTAAACTTGGAATAATGACTTGGAAAACGAACCCACTGATTTGCGTTGGAGTTGAACCCTGCCGTAGCTGATCGGGGTCGATGTGGTGGCTGGCTACCTAATTAATAATGCATGACGCCCGAGACAATCCCTCGCATGCATGGGTAACTTGTCCGGTGCTTAAAAAAGCTTATCGAATAATAATAAGACTTACCCAGCTATCCATAAATTTTACAAATTTCCGCCATTTTCTCTTCCCAGCTCGATTGTTTTTTCCGTCTCTCCTAGTGGCTGCGTTGTGTTGCAGGTGGCCTCGCGAAGCGGCTGCAAACAGCCTCATCGATCCACTGGGGCAGCAAAAGCATTACGAACTGTACAGTGACCAGCTGTTACAGTGTTGAACCCATACTGCATTCTTGAGATATTTGCTCGTACAGGTCACCCTCTAATAGAAATAACGACGTTGTTGATTAAAGTTATACACAAAGAAGAGGATATCTATGCCAAAGTTAAAGAGCCCACTGACTAGCCCCCCATCCCCAAGCTCCATCATCACCTCACCTTCACCGCACAGCAAACGGACTGCTCGTGCCCACGAACCCCTTCTTCGCCGCGCCATAGTTCTTCGCATCGCCATAGTACCGGATCCTGTACGTGCCCGGCTCGACCCCCGTCGTGTCCCACGCAATGTCCACCTCGGACAGCCCCCGGAACGCGCTCGTCTTCCGCCACGTAAACACCAAGAACCAGTCCGCGTCGTCCCGCACCCTCGTCCACCGGTCCCCCCCGTCCTCCTCCTGCCGCTCGACCGCCGCGTACGTGTCCTCGAGACGCAGGTCGTTGCGCGGGTTCGCCCCCTGGAACGTCACCTCGACCGTCTCGCCGCGCGTGTACGCCCGCCGCGGCCGCGCCAGCTCCTCGCCGTACGCCCTCCCCCACGGCGCCGTATCGTACAGCGGCGCCGGGAGCAGCCGCAGCGCGCTCCGTACGTTGTTCGGCGGCGCCGGACCCGACGCCGGCTTCTCCCTGCTGCTGCTGCTGCTGCTGCTGCTGTTGCCGTTGCCGTCCCGCAGGTACTGCACATTGCTGGTCGTCAGGTTGATGTACGCGTCCAGCTGGTGCCGGCCGTACAGCGTCGCCGCGCCCTCGTACCGCTGCACCGCGTACTCCTCCGGCGTCGCCACGTAGTGCGCGTACACGTTGACCGGGCTGCCGAGCACCACGATCGGCGCGCCGCCGTCCCCGACGACCCCCTCCGAGACGGCCTGCTTGGCCACGGCCTCCTTCCACCGCCGACCGCTCATCGTCGTCACCTCGCTCGGGCTCAGGATGACCAGGAGCTGCCCGACGCGCATCATCGCAATGTCCACAATGTTGGGCTCCCACGCGTACGGCCACGACAGCTCGCCCGCCGACAGGAAGATGGGCTTCGGCGCGTGGCACTCCACCTGGTCCCGCGACGGCTTCTTGACAATGTTCTGCACAAAGTCCCACCACGGGTTGTGCGGCCTCCCCGAGTCCCCCTGCACAAAGTCGAACTCGCCGCGGCCGTCCGTCGTGCCCGCCGCGAACGAGTACCCCAGCGCCGCCGCGCACGTCCGCGCCGCCGCGCCGCCGGGTAGCGTAAACTCCCAGCCGGCCATGTTGTGGAAGAAGTGAAACGAGCGCACGCGGCCGCGGATCGCCGTCCAGGCGTCGCCGTCCAGGATCCGCCGCACGCCCTCGAGCTGCCGCATGGCGATCTCGTGGCAGCTCGCGGCGCCAAAGTCGGGCAGGCCCGCGTGCGGACCGCGGCCCTGGCACTTGAGCACCGTGCCGTCGGCGCACGTCGCGTCCTCGAGGCGGCACTCCGCACCGGAGCCGTCCTCGCACCAGGCGCCGCCGACGTTGGGCGAGGCGTCGCCCAGGTTGGCCTGGCTGAAGCCCGCGACGAAGCCGTCCGCGTACCGCCCGCCCCCCTCCTCCCCGGCGGCGTGCCGCTCGACCATCCAGGCCGCGAGCGCCTTGTTGTCGCCCGCGACGTGCGTGTTGTTGCGGTACAGCGAGGTGCCGTGCGTCGGGAACCAGTTGAGGATGCCCGTGACCTTGCCGTCCGCCGCGCGCGTGAAGCGCAGCAGCGTCATCGTCTTGTCCGTCGAGTCGGCGTACCGCGCCCGCTCCTCCCGCGGGTTGTTCAGGTACGCCCACAGCGAGCGGTTGACCGAAGCATCCTTGATGTCGGTGGTGCCCACGTCCAGCCGGCCCTCGGCGAGCCTCTCGTGCGCGCGCCGGATGGCTAGCACCGTGCCGGTGACGAGCGCGTCGTAGCTCTCGTCGTTGAAGCCGAGGCCGGGGATCTGCGGCGTCAAGTAGTTGTTCCAGCCGCCCGGCGCCGAGTGGCTGTGGACCGCGGCCAGAGCGACATTGTCCTGGCCGTACACCTTGTAGTCATCGCCCAGCTTGGACAGCGCGTCGAGGACGCCGAAGCGCACGCTGGTGTCGCCGACGAGCGCGTCGAGAACGACATAGACGACTCGCGCGCTCGGGTCCTCCGTATCGCCAATGATGAAAGCACGCGCAAAGAGCCGCTGTCGGAGTCCGGAGCCAATCTGCTGTAGGTTTGCGTAGCCGGTCAGGGCGACTTCGGCGATGGGACCGGTGATGTCGGCCTTGCCGACGCCAAGTAGGTATTTGCCGCTGTCGGCCGCTGTCTTGCTCCCTTGGCCGGAAGTAGAATTGCTCTCCAAGGTAGGACTATCTACAATAGGATCGCCGCCGGCCGTGGTGTTGGTAGCACGGGGTGTGATGGCGGCGACATTGCCAAAAAGCAGTGCCAAGAGCAGCGTGCACAGCACCTTCAAGAAGCTGTTGGACCGCATAGTGACCGACCTCTTTGCTACTATGATAAAGGAGAGTAAGAGAGCATGGGAAGAATGGACCAAGATGCAAGATAAATCTCAATGGTTATATTGAGACAAGCAACGGGCCCTGGCCGATCTTTATCCAGCCCGAGAACGGTGGCCCCGAACAACCCGGCGAGTTCATCTCCTATTTCCTAGTCGATCCGAGATATGCAGCCGTAAACCTTGCTGGAAACACCCGAGCGGGAAGAAAGAAAAAAACGTGGAAATTCAGCGCAAATCCTGAACGGGCCGCCGGCTTGACAACAACACTACAACTTGGTAGACTGGGCGGCGCGCACAGTCCTCGCGCAAAGGGCGGGCCAACTCCATTCCCAGGGACACCTCGATAAGCAATGCACGGACAGTCTCATTAGCTGTTCTGCTGAAGAGATTCGAGCAGAAAAAAGAGCAAAAGGAAGAAGGCAGATGTGATGGATGATACTTGTTGGGTGTGCCCGAGATCGATGCATCTGTCTGCTTGGGATCCGGCTCGCACCAACTCTCTCAATCAAGGCAGGCCAATGCCACAGAAAGCTACTGACCGAGGTAGAAAATACTGCTCTGCGCAACAAAACTTTATATAGGACGAATGGGGCCTTGGTAGGGGGGCCCGAGAGACTCGATAGGGCCCATCTTGGCTGCGCCATCGGCTTGGCTAGGGATGCGCAATCGGGAGACGGCGACGGAGATTTCCTCCGATAATACAGGTGCCAGACAGACTAATAAGCGAGTCCTGCAAACATTGGATCAAGACGATTTATGCCAGGTACCGACTGCGCCTGCCATCCACCGCCGAGGTAGCATTCGCCGCCAGGTGGCCAATATCTACTCAGCACCAACCAACAACTATTATTATTCCGTAGCGGAGTGATCCAAGCAGAGCTGACCACTGTACGCCGTTCCGGCCAGTTCTTCACCGGCCAGTGTGAAATTATCATATGTACATACGTATATATGTATATATATATACCAATAGTGAAGCAGCAAGTACGTAGTGCTTGGAAGCCTCGGCAAAGCCCAAGAAGAAAATATGTCATCCCACCCCGGTTATCCGCTCTGACGAGTCTGGTGCGTCACATCGGTAAATCTCTCAGCGTGTTCCCACGCCCACTTGCTATCAATCTCGTAGCCCACGACATATGACTTGGGCGGATCAGTACCGCAATCGCATTCGTCGCCCGGGCGCGTGGACGTAGAGGTCGTAGCGGCAGGGAGCACCGCGATGCGGCGTACTCGCGCCGACGCCGGAATCTCCGCCGCCGACAGCGGCCCCCCCGGGTGCCCACGCTCCTCGACGGCCATGGCACGCAGCGCGACTGCCAGGACCATCTTGCTGTCCCAGAGGCCCTCGAGTCGCCGCTGTGAGCCGCCCTCGGCGGACATGAGTGCGACAGCGCGCCGTCGAATCACCGGGTCCCGACACTTGTGTATGATGCCGTAGAGGACCGGGACCACTCCAATGTGCATGTTAAACTGTGGTAGTCGCCGTCTCTCTGGAGGAGGCGCGCTGCCGCCACTGCTGCTGCCGCTGTTACTGCTACTGTCGTCCTCTCCTTCCTGCTCAGTCGCCAATTCTGCATAGCGAATCATCTCTTGGAAGGCATCCGTATGCTCGTCCCAACGGAGCGGGTCTTCCTCTGCACCAGGAGGTCCGTCAAAGACAGCCGTTTCGACGCTCACGTAGAGCCCTAGGAGCTCCATCAGCGCGAGACCTCGCCTGCCCTCGCGGGTGGCCAGAAGCTGCTCCGAGTACGTCCTCTTGAACTCGTCAAAGGCGGACTGCCACCATCGAAGCTTGACAGGCACCATGCCCACTCCGCTTTGATTATACGTCTCCAGCTCGAGTCGAAGAGTGCTGAGCGCATGCTGGACCTGGTTGAGGTTGTGGAAAGTTGGTCTCTCCTCCCAGGAGAGTTTCTCAAAATCTAGAATATCCGCCACCATAGTGGCGAGGTTTGGATCTATCCCTTTGACTAACTGTAGGCCTGTTAGAACAAGATTGATTTTTTTAAGGGTTGCAGAGCTGTGCTACATGAAAGATGACGCACCATATATGCTTGTGTCGCGATACGACTGAGGAAAATGTCAGCAGCGGCAAAGAGCGCGTCCCGATCACGGCTTGATGGTCCATTAGATTCAGTATAAGGACTATAAGAACGTGCCCGCTCTTCTTTCAATATTGCGTATCCCGTAATGAGGAGCTGCAGTACTGTCAATATTCGGCCGCGAAGAACCTATCATGTATAGAAGAAACAACACGTTAGCCTAGTCTAGCACCGAGGCAGGGGCCAACGTACCTCTATGCAGATGAAAAGGATGCACGAGATCAGGTGCACGTGTGCGTTGCTCGAATTTCTTTCGGAGCCCAGTATGCTTTGTATGGACATGTTGTACTGTTTGAGGGCGAAGCGGTCATGGTTTTCTTGGCTGGCATCGCCATGCCTCACAAAGTTTTCATGAAATGACGAAAAGGCAACGACGGAATGCCATATGCCCTGGTGCATGTTTGCCGTCTGGATGATGTGGGACATCCACATATCTTCTTGGATGAAAGTGAATAGCTGGGAGAGGGTATTCTCTTGGAAATATTGAAAAGAGCGTAGCTCGTTTGGAGGATACGTGACGTTGACCAGAGTCACGAAGCGGATGGGCTTTGTCTCAGGCTGGGGCTCGTAGCCATCGCACTTGCGACCGGTAGTTACACCTGTGGACAGCGGTTAGACAGACGAGTTTTTTGTGATTGGGCATGCTAGATGCATGGTAAAGGCATCAAGGGGGAAGGGAGGGGCTCAAGCTAACATCTTTTGCACGAGGGCTGAGCTTCGTCGCATTTTATACGCCGGGCTGGGCGCAAGTCAGTTTAACAAGACAAACATGAACATGGGAATCATTTGGAGCGCACCTCTATAGGAACGGGACAAGAACAATGTCTAGTTAGCACGGCTGTTGCAAGGCAGGCTGGCATGGGAAGCATCATGGCGGGCATTCAAGCCTCAGCTATCGCGATAGGTACGGATCGGTGTGCTGACAACCAAGAAATCGAAGCCGAAACCGAAACCAGAGGTGTGGCACGGTAGGGACACGTGCTGGAGCGAGGGACTGAAGGCCCGGAGATGCAGATCGGCACTTACTTGCATGTTCGGCAGCCGGTCCGGACTTTGGGGGCCTTGGCCCGACGACGCTGACCGGCCTTGACATGTGTCATGATTCACCGACGGCGTCCGCCAGCACTCGGAATTTCTAGTAGCCCACTCTACTGCCTAAACAGGGGCGAGGGGCAGCAGGGGAGCAGCGCTGTATGTACTGTAGGTATCCAGAGACAAGAGAGACCTGCGGTGCTACCCAGGGATTCGTGGGCGGAGATGGGAGATGGAGATCTTGTCGTGATGGGGATTAGGCGAGAATGGTGGTCCTGGTCGTGTTGTGCATATTGATAGACGGGGGGGGGCCGGCGGCGGAAGGAAACGAGCGTCAGATGGCTGGCTGGCTGGCTGGCTAGCTGACTGGCTGGCTAGCCGGATGGATGGATGGATGGACGGTTGGATGGATGGATGGATGATTCGATTTGTTCGTATGGGCTTGGCTAAAGCGCGAGTGGGTGATGGAAGGAGAGAGGGGAGGAAGGCAGTTTTAATAAGACGGGGCCAGACCTTGCTTGGATCGACCTTGCCTGCAGCGGGGGTGGGCGCGAAACAGGGCAACAATAACGTGAAAAAAAAAAATGGGAATAATAGAATGGTGGTATCAAAATCGACAGAGGACCTGAAACAGAGCCAATCGTGTGCCCCTGCCCTGCCCTGCCCCATCCGTCATCGACATGGGATGAGTAAAAAGTCAAAGGCGTGTTTATGAGCAGAGCAAACAAGCAAAATGAGGAGGGATAGTGCGTTTATATTAGACTATTAACTAGGTAGTTAGTAGTTTGTATGTTAAAAGACAGGCTGTAGGTATGTAAGGATGTACCAAGGTACAAGGCACATTAGTACTAACCTACCTACAGAGCAGAGGACGGTACCGCCACTACTGCGACTCGGGACCGCCCGCCAACGTTACACATGCAAATCACCATTAATTACCAAGGTACCTACGTACCTACCTTAGTAGTACCCAGTACTCCGTAGGTAGCCGGGGCTTCCCAACTGCCGAGATGCTGCCAGCCCTTTCTGACGTTATTTCCACAATCAATCAATCAATCAGCCAGCCCAGATCCTCGATAAAAGAACAAAGAAAAGCCTCGCCTCTCTCTCTAGTGTCCCTTCAATCAACACCGCCACCTCTTTTGCCTCAAACTTCACCATGCATACACAACAACACAACCACCAAGCCCTTGCTTCGCCTCTTTGCCCGGGCCTCCACGGAACCCGCTCGCTGCGCCGCGTCAAAGCCGTCAAACGGCACTCGGCAGAACCAGCATCCGCCGAGGCAGGCCCCTTGTCGCCCGGCTATCCGGTCCCCCTCCCCCCCACGGTATCGCTGTCAGGGCCGGCCGATCTGCCCACGCAAACGAGGGACATGGCATCGGCGGTGATGCAAATCCCATCGTGCCCCCTCAATCTTCAGCGGCTGAAGCCCAGAAATCTGCTAAGCTGACCCTACAACAACGCATATTTCCATGTCCCTCCTTACTTAATCATCCGTGCTTCCCCCCTTTCATTCCAGTGTTGTTGAACCTAAATTCTGCGGCCCCGCCTCTCAACATGGTCGATGACCAAGGCTAGGGACCCTTTTTTTTTTTCCCTCTCCCCCACCGCATCACAACCAGTACTCACCAACGCAACCTGTCAATTTTTTCTTGTTCCCTCCGACTTTCGGCACCCCGATCCGATCCCCCCTCCCTCCCTGCTCCCACGTGCTCTCCCGTCTCTCCTCCCAGCCGAGCGCCGCTCACCACCCCTTTCGTCATGGCTCACGGCGACGGCGCCGTCGCCGACCACCTCGCTCTCAGCACAGTCGCCGCGTCCCTGCTGCCCATCCTCGAGGCCTTCCACCGTCGTCACCACAACCAGCACGGCGCCTCGCACTGGTGGTCCTCCTTCCAGCTCGTCCGGCGCGGCGCCCGCTCCCTCGCCTCCGACCTCCACGATTCGCCGCCCACCACCACCACTGCCGCCGCCGCCGCGCCGACACAACCCAAGACGACCGAGAAGCGGGAGCGCCTGCGGCGGCAACGCCGGCGACAGCTCCTCGCGCGCGTCACCCTGCTGCGGGAACACACCTTCCCCAAGGCCTACCTGTGCGTTCCTGCCCCCTTTGCGGCATCCATCACGCAAGGGCCCCGTCACCTGTTCGCTAACCCCGAACCCTGATGTCCCGATTAGCTGCTTCTCCCAACTCATCGCCGACAGCCAACACGCCACCCTCGGGCTCCTTCTCCTCAGCATCCTCGCCAGCCTATCCTCCATCCTCACCTCCATCTCCCCTGCCCCACCGCCACAAGAACCCCCCGACGACACCACACGCACCACCACCTCCGGTCCCGTCGACGACTCCTCACCCGCCGGTTCCCGAGTCGCAGCAGCGACAGGCCAAAAGGCAAACCTCGATGCGGACAGGGGTGTGGCCGTCTCGCGCGATTCCCTCCCCGCCCGCTCCATCGCCTCGTCCTCGTCCTCCAAACCACCACCAGCCCAGAGGCCCGTCTTGGACACGGACGCCGTCGCGCCGACGAGCAGGGACAAGAAGCGTCGAGCGTTGGACGGCGGCTCGGACAGACCAGATACCGAGACGAATACGAAGAAGAAGTCAAAAAAGTCAAAGAAAAAGGCCGGTGATGAGCTGTCCAACTTGTTCGGATCTCTGTGAGATGCGACGAGGCATGGAAACGTTCATGGCATATCCGCTCGCTAATCCTGTACCATAAAAGGCAAGTCACGGAATTTATACGAGGCGACAACAGCTACCTACACTATACCCTATTACACCTCATTAGAGCGCAAAATCTTGGAGAATACAATGGACATTAATTCTTGCAATACCATTCATTACCGATACAAGCAAAGTAGTAAACTTCCCGTACCAAGTCGCTGCCAAGATGCCCCCCGAGGGCAGTCTTGGTTCAACGTACATACAAAGAAAATTTCCTCCTCCTTTCCCATACGCCCAAACTGCTTCCGCTTCCTGTCATTTACAATCTCGCCGAAAATAAGATAACAAAGGGGGTAAACGCAAAACACTACTCTCCCCGTACACTCCCAATTCCAAATGGACGCGAGTCCATCTGATAGCCAAAAAGAATCGGACCCGCGAACCTGTCCCGGAAAAACTGGCAATAACACACCAACTAAGACACCGAAGCAAATGACGAAAGACACCAATCTCAAGTCCCAAATCCCAACCAGATGGAGGATGTCATGACGCTCTAAAGGCTGGGAAGCAGCTAGGCCGCCTTGACCACGGATGCGTCAACATACCGGGCGAGCTGGTGGCGGTCATGAGTGCGTGGATAAATTTATCCGTAGTGGTTCATAGTGGTGCTAGTAAGGTCGATAAGACCAAATTCGAGCCTTCATGTCGCCAGAACCAGTGGCAAAGTAGCTGCCTGCAGGGCTCGGAGCAACAGAAATAACCGAGTTCTTGTGGCCCTGAAGCATAAGCTGCGTTGTGCCGGTGCGGGGGTCCCAGAACTGCACGCCACGGTCCTTGGATCCCGAGAGGACCCAGTTTGCGTCAGGAGTGAGCGCCACGGAGAGAACAAAGTCACGGTGGCCCTCAAAGGTCTTAACGCACTTGCCCCCTTTAGGCTGAGCGTTTGGAGCACCGCGAGGGCCTGTGAGTTCCCACATCTTGATGGTTCTGTCCAGGGATCCAGATACGAGATCCTTTCCGTTAGGCGAGAAGGCCACCGAGTAGACACTGTCCTTATGTCCGTCGGGTCCCTCGAGGCGCTCTACCAGGAAACCGGAGTGGATGTCCCAGACACGGACGCTCTTGTCGAGCGAACCAGCAGCGACATACTGGGTGTCTGGGGAGATGGCAACAGTCGTGACGCCGTCTTCTATCGTGAGAGTCAACGTATTGGTGCCAGATTCAATATCCCACAGGCGGACGGTTCTGTCGCCAGAGCCGGATGCAATTGTGCGGCCATCGCGAGCAAAATCGAGAGAGTAGATATCTTGCTCATGACCGGAGAAATGGTTGCGGATAGTGCGAGTCTGAATATCCCAAACCTGATTCAACAAGTTAGCAACAAGAATGGTTACCTCGGATGGGGGGCAGTGACGTACTCGGATCAGTTTATCTTCGGCACCAGTGGCTAGGTAGCGACCGTCGGGGCTGAAGCAAACGCTGCGGATGTAAAGATCGGCAGTCATGTCCTGAGCACCGTGGTCCTCGAGAGTGAGGATCTTCTCACCGGTCTGAACATCGAAGATCTGAGCAGAGCGGTTGCAGCCGGTGGCAATATACTTGCCGTCATGGCTAAATCTCACACAGCAGACGACACTTTCGTGCGTGAGAGAGTGGACCAGATCGACGTCAAGGACGCGCTGAACCTGAGGGTTGAAAATGGCATACCAATCGTTGCCAGTCTTTTTGTTATGGGGGGCAACAGCATCAACCTCGAGGTCCCCGAGAGAGTTGCCGACGGGAGGGGGGCGCGGGCCGAGGCGGTGATCAGGCGTCGGGTGGCTAACTTGCGGGGAAGCGTTGGCAGGATACGGCGCGGGCGTGTTAATCTGCGGAGTGGCGGGGCCAACAGCATTCGGGGGACGGCCGACACCACGACTTCCTCTAGGGCCCGGGGAGGCGGTTGCTTGAGGAGGCTGGGGGCCAATGCCGTTTGGGCCTGGAGGACCTTGGGGATAGCCCTGCTGATAGGGAGGCTGATTGGGATGGGGAGGACCAGGTGGGATGCCGGGAGGGCCTTGGCCCATCTGATGCTGAGGGCCTATCTGCTCTTGAGGAGGGCCATGCTGTTGGGGAGGAGCTAGACCTTGCTGGTTACCACCGGCCATGATACCATTGAAGAGTCCGTTGCCGGCAGCGATGGATGGTGGCTGAGAAGGGCCGGCGTGCTGGGGAGGACCGGGCATACCAGGAGCGGGGCCACCTTTACGAGCGGCCTCGAGTTGGTGACGGAGCATAGCGATTTCTTCCTCGTACCTGAGAGTTGGAGAGATGTAAGCCGAGATTATCAAGGGTGGAATTGGCGGGACGGCAGTAGCCGCGAGAGGAAACAGACGTACTTTTGCTTCAGAGTCATGTGTGTCTGCTCCATGCTGTAGACCTTTTCTCGAACAAGCTGCATTTCGCTGACCTGAGCGGAGACTAATTCCACACACGCGCAAAGTTAGCAGGGGGGTTTTGGTGTTGGACGGGTGATTGCGGCTGTGACCATCAGCCGAGTACATACTCTGATGCTCAAAGCCTTCGCTCTGACGGATTTGGCTATCAAACTCGGCACGAATCTGTTCGAGGAGCTCGTTGAGACGTGAGTTGCTTGGGGGGACGGCCCCCATACCACGATGGGAATACATTGTCGCGAGGTGAGCGTTGAGCCCGTCGATGAAGTAGTTTCCTTGGGCTGACTGAGCCGTGATTGAGAGACGGAGGGAGGGTATGTAGGTGTCGAGAGAGTTTGGTCGCGCGGGGGGGTATCAAAACAGGTAATCAAGATGCTTTTTCGGGGCGCGTCGACGTGGGCGAAAAGCACAGCGGATGTGAAAGAAATCAACTGGCTGCGTTGAAAAGCGAATCCGAAACGATTACGGCGCGGAGGGGGGGTTGAGGCGATGCGTCGGCTGGGAAGCCTTGTCGCGGCGACGAGGCAAGCAAGCGTCCGGCGCACGAGGGACAGAGTTGGGAAAAAAAAGCCGCCCAAAAGCCGGACTGGGGGGGGGGGGGGGGGGGAAAAAAAAAACCCCCCAAAAGGAGAGGGGGGGGGGGGGGGGAAAAAAAAAACCCCCCAAAAGGAGAGGGGGGGGGGGGGGGGAAAAAAAAAACCCCCCAAAAGGAGAGGGGGGGGGGGGGGGG
The DNA here is from genome assembly GCA_002968875.1 of Cordyceps cicadae. Lineage (NCBI taxonomy): Eukaryota > Fungi > Ascomycota > Sordariomycetes > Hypocreales > Cordycipitaceae > Cordyceps > Cordyceps cicadae. The sequence continues at coordinate 19,336 of MWMN01000020.1, read as the reverse complement.
AAAAAAAAAACCCCCCAAAAGGAGAGGGGGGGGGGGGGGGGAAAAAAAAAACCCCCCAAAAGGAGAGGGGGGGGGGGGGGGGAAAAAAAAAACCCCCCAAAAGGAGAGGGGGGGGGGGGGGGGGGGGGGGGGGGGGGGGGGGGGGGGAGAAGGCAGACAGAGAGAAGGCCGCTATCGTGAGGAAAGGGATAAAAAAAGGAGAGGCGCCGCGTGATAAATGGAACCGTCGCGCCTGTCCTGTCAATGGAGATGCTGACGATGTTTGAGGAGATGAATTGGGTGGAGAGGGTGCGATGCGGGAGGGCAAAAAAAAAAAAAGAGAGAGAGGAAGAGAAAGAGGTGAAAACAAAAGGAAGCGTGGTCAAGAGGAGAAGGAAAGGAAGTTATGGAGCCCCAAAACGCAAGGCGCTGGCTCGCTCGGGAGGTGCAGGCTTGCTAGAAAGTTAGTGGTCCTCGTTGTAGCACGGCGGCGGCGCTGGGGATGATGGGACAAGTGTGGGGCTTCCTGTTGGCGCCGGGCGTGCGGCGGCGTGGGTGGTGCTTGCAGCGAGATGGAAGTTTGCAGAACTACTGCCTGCACAGTGGCTTGCAGTGAGAGAAGTGGCCAGTTGCGGTTAGTTGTGGTGTGCTCAAGGCTGTGAGGGGGGGTGGTGTGATGTAAATATTAGTGTGGTGCTTGCAGCTCGAGCTTGGGGCAAATGCGGGTTTATTATGGTTACAGGTGGGGTATGTCTCTCTTCTGCTTCTGTTTCTTTTTTAGCGTCTGGCGGCAGGCGGCAGAAAGGCAGACGACGAGGATAGGGCTTCCAGGGGAGGGTAGCGGAAGGGGAGGGGGGGGTGTTTGACCGTGCTGGGGGGTTTCTCGTTTTTGGCTTTTACTGGCCAGCAAAGGGGGCGTCGCGGGTGATTTGTGGAGGCTGGTCTATGGTCTGTGGTCTGTGGTCTGTGGTTAGTGGTCCTGGTCTTGGTGTTGCCTGTGGCCTGTGGCCGGTGGCTGATTCTCTCGGCTGTGGCCCCCCCGGCACACACAAACCAACGCCGCCACCCTGAATGGTGGGTTCATCCTGGTGAAGCGGGCCTGTCTGTGTCTTTTGCTAACGTGGTCTCTATTTGACTTGTCTAGTTCTATTCTGTTCGTCATTCGTTCTTACGCACCAGTCGGCTGCAACTTGCGAATCCACCCCTTTCTACTTTCCGAGAGAAAGCTTCCTCTGAGGTTGGGGTGACGTCGTCTTTCGTGGATGCCCTGGCCGCAGCACTAGTAAGTTGCAGGTGTGGTGTGTGTGCAGTTGTGATGACGGCGGGGCGTGGTCTGCATGCAAGGATTCAATTTATTCGTGCGACATGCAGTTCATGAGGTTGGCATTAGGGGTGATTCTGTGGGTGCGCCTATTGATAGATGTACTTACGGTGTCGGCGACAGTCTGTGTATCCGTACCGTACCTTGTCAGTAATCGAAGCGGGGAAGGAATAATAAACGAAAGGGATGTGTCTAGAAAATACAATAAACCCCTTTCCCGCTTCCTGGTACTCTGTACCTAGTCATATTCGGCTCCGTTCAATATGCACACTAGCCCGAGCTAGAGCTATTCATGCTATCTGGATCACGCGAGGTTTTCGAAGCCATCGCCAACGCAAGGTAAGAGAAACACAAGGAGCTACGAAAAACTAAAATCAAGCTCCAGAAAGCCGTACTATGCTCTAAAATCTCTGCATCTTTTAACAACACATGCGACATTCCGTTCTTAGAGCCACTCGGAGCTCCCTCCCACCCATGCAGCCACCGAAGACGCGATTGACGAGAGGCGACCACTCGTTGTTGATGGGGTTGCCAGTCAGTAATAAATTCAAAATGTAATGTTTCCAGTGCAAGGGTGGGCGGCGGCTTGTGGGGGCCGCAAGTTTGGCACCCTTCTCGGGACGACGTGATATAAATAGAGAAAGAAAGAAGGAAAGAAAGGAAGAAATAAATAAATGCATGATGCCCCCCCTCTCTTACCGAACTTGGCTGGGGGCCCCGGCAGCCGCAAACACGCTACTCCTCCGACAAGCTACTTCGCGCCTACATTAACTAGGTGAACCTTGCCATCTCAAGCACCATCACTTACATTGCGTCGCATTACGCCACGAGCAAGCCTAGTTAGTGACCTAGGTAGGTACCTAGGGGGTAGGTAAATGGCAATGCACGGTGCATGCCCCTCCACCAAAGATGCACTTTTCCGAAATGCATACGAATGAGTGAAAAAAAAAAAGGCGGCCGCACGGCATGTATGTATGGTCGTATGCAGCTTGCGGGCAGATGCTTTGCGGCTGACGGGAGGAGGATTTGCGCCTTCCACCCAATGCAGCATGCAAAGGTATGCAGAGGCACGCAGCATGCGGCATACAGCGTCGTCACATCTCGCCAACTCACGACATGGCGTTCCATGATAACAATATACTAGTAATTCTATGGTGATGTGGCGATGGCGATGGCGATGGTGATGGTGATGATGATGATGACGGGCTACGACCGGCTGGTCATCCAAAAAAGGGATTGACAAGGTTGCGTGACGCATGGAATGCACCTTCGTCGACTCAGCAAAGTATAACAGGAGCATATGAAACCCGCTGCAAGTATATCTGCTTTTGATATGTATATATGGTTTGGCTATTTCGTATTGTACTATAAACTACTTTATAGTTTCATTCCTGTCATATCACTACGTACAACACCTAACTAACGTGACCACGTGGCAGGTACGTACCCTTTACTTCGTATGCTTTCTGCTTGCACTAAACTATAAGGAAGAACCCTTTGACTCAATTTTCAAAGCCCATTTTTGGTGCTATAAATTAGCAAGCAGCCTAGCCTGCGTCCTCGGCTGAGCTGTTTATGACAAGAAAAGCAAGGAGAAAAATATACCCAGGTCTGGTCTGTCCCTTTGGTTCCCCTCGAGAGACCTGTGGCTGATGCGAGTTGTGTGTGTGGGAGGGGCGGGCGGAGGGGGGGGTTCTCTACCAATGTATTACACGCCCCCTCCCTCCCTTGTCCGACGATCTTCACGCTTGTGATGGTCCAGAACCCTCTCTCGATCTTGCGGTTTTTTTTTTTTTTTTTTAAAAAAAAAAAACGAATATGACACGAAAATCCCATTTATATAGTGCAAATACCGGACCACTCATGTAGATTCTAGATACCACATAAGCCGAAACGGGGTGAAGATGTAAACGGCCGGAGAGAGGCAAGGCTTTCAACAGAGCAACAAATACATGTCAACGCCAACGAAGTCCTTGCGCACCTTGCTTGGGCTTTGTATTGAGTGGTGGTGCATACGCGTTGGGCTCCTCTAAATTTATTATTGCCACATTGCACGGAACATGGCTTTTTCGGCCAGCGTGACAATACAGTGAGTGTACCGGCTCCTGTAACCGGCAGAGACTCTGTGCACTTGCGCCAAGAAAGCCGTTCTCAAGGTCAAACTGTTTCTTACACACTTCATAACATCATGGACTGTCAAGTCACGCCCTCCACCCGCACGCCTACTCACTGCAGGCTCTTCGTCGCTCTGCGAATGCACTTGTTGATGATGCCGGACCACTTCAGCCCGTTGCTGTAGTCCTTGGCATCGATGCTCTCCATCAGTCCCGGATACACCGCTATTCCCCCCCATCTCGTTAGCAAAAACAGTGCAGAAAGAGCTACGACCCGAAAGGACAAAAGAAAAAAAAAGAAGACGACTTACCTCCCGCATACCCGGTCCACAGACCAGGCGCAAAGACGACGTGCTTGAACCAGCTGCGGCCGTCCAGGCCGCCCTCGAACAAAAAGTGCCGCTCCAGCCCCTTGTACTTGTAGTTGGCGACGAGCACGGTGACGCCCAGGCGGATCTTGCCGACAATGTTCCACCACGGCAGGCCGCGGTCGAGCGCCTCGCGCGCGCGCTCCGCCTGCTCGTCCAGCTCGCCCGCGACGATGCGAAAGCGTGCCAGCGACAGCCGCATGTCTTTCAGGCTCGTCCAGAAGGCGTCCGCGCTGCCCCTCGCCACGCCGTCGTCGTTGCCGCCGGCGCGACCGCGCTCGATGAACAGCGTCTCGTCGTCCATGCTCTCGATGCCGGCGGGGTCCTCCCCGTGACCGTGCTGCGACGCATCCTCGCCGCCGCTGTCGTACCGGCGCAGCTTGCTCTCCACCTGGTCGAGGTAGCTGCCGAGGGCGTCGACGTACTCGGCGGCCTGGAAGGGGATGACGAGGCTGTCGACGAGCTCGGCAAGGAGCACGCCGAGCAGCTGGGCCATGCTGCGGTGGTAGCGGAAGCCCGGGTCGCCGTACGTGTCCATCCACCAGAAGCTGTCGTAGTTGGAGTGGTAGTGGTAGACGGGCGACGCCGGCCCGGCCTTGAAGCCCATGTCGATGCACGGCACGCCCGCGTAGTCCTGGAACGCGGTGAAGTCGCTGCCGCTGCCCATGGTGCTGATGTGGCCGTCCCACACGTCCGCCACCGTCTGGCCGGCCACGCTCTGGTTCGCCGACGGCACCAGTGCCGCCGCGTCCCGCAGCACCTGGTTGAGCAGCGGCGCGGCCGACGCCTCGAAGACGGGGCCCGCCGCGCCCACATCGACGTTGACGTAGGCCACGTTCGCGTCGTCGATCCACGGCAGGTACTCCTCCACCCACTCGGTGCTGCCGATCAGCCCGTACTCCTCGCCGTCCCAGGACGCGAAGACGATGGTGCGGTGCGGCTGCCAGCCGGCAGCGAGGGCGACGCCGACTCCGCGGACGACTTCGTTGAGGATGGCGGAGCCACTGTTCGGGTCCGCCGCGCCGCCAACGATCCATGCGTCGCGGTGGTTGCCAACGACGATGACCTCGTTGGGCACCGTGCCGTTGACGATGCCGATGACGTCCCACTGCGGTGTGGTGACGTACTCCTGCTCGTTGTGTAGGTTGATGGCGAGGTGAGCCGGGGACGGGCCGACATGGTATTTGACACCTTTGTGGGAGAGGCCAAGGTTGCGTGTCCAGGGGCTGCCAAGGTCGCTGGCCTTGGGCCCATGGCCGTTGAGCGCGCGCAGCAGCGGTAGCGCGTCGGTATAAGAGATGGGGAGCGAGGGGATTTGGGGGATGGTCTCTCCCGGAGGCGCGCGCGGGGAGTCCGGCTTGGACGGGTACCCTGGCGTGGTCGGGTCACCGGGCCGGATGCTGAGGAACTGGACGCTGCCGCGCTGGACGCTGCTTGACTGACGCGCGGGCCCGTCAGGGTAGGCAGCATAGCCGTTCTGCTCAGTGCGCTCGCCGTCGTCACCCGGGTCGCTGTAGATGAGTACGCCGACCATGCCGAGCTCCTGCGCGCGCTTGACCTTTAGCCCGCGGAAGATGCCGCCGTACTTGGCAATGGCGATCTTGCCGGTGAGGTCGATGCCGGCGCCGATCAGGTCCTCGTAGTCTGCATAGGTGCCGTAGTTGACGTAGACGAACTGGCCGGTGACGTTGCCGCTGGCCGAGTAGCCGTGGAAGGTCGGGATGCTATCGGGGGAGCCGCTGGTGGGGTCCTCATCGAGCACATCCTCACTGAGAGATGCACGGAAGGCGACATCCCAAGCGCCGGAGTGTCCCTTGGCCTTTTCCAGTAGGGACAGGCTGTGGTCGACGGGGTAGTTGATGAAGACGTCGTAGGTAGCGATGCTGGAGGGGACGCCCCAAGACTCCCACTTTTGTCGCGTCCATTCGGCCTATTGTTCCAAGTACGGTTAGTAAGGGATTTCCTACAATGGCACACGTATGAATGAGAGAAAGATGGCGATTCCTGCCCGTGGCGACGCACCTGAGAAAAGTTCTTGCCAGCAAGGTGCGCGCCGGCGGTATAATATTGGCTCCATTCGCGGGCCTTGTCGGCGTCGGGGGTGTCGAGCAGGATCTTCTGGAGCTGCTCAAAGGTCAGGGTGCCGCGGCCGGCGTCGCGGTCGGTGGCCGAGTGGCGACCACTGTGGGAGCGGTGGTAGTGGTAGGGCCAGACGAAGAAGGCCTGGAAGAAGAAAGAGAAGAGGCCCCAGAGGGCGATGCAGGAGACGGCGATGAGGAAGAAGCGGCGGCAGGTGCTGTTCTCACGGCGACGACGCTGCTCGGCGAGGGCGGCGGCGCGGGAGGCGTGTATGAGGGGTGTCGACTCGCTGTGGTGATGGTGATGGTGGTGGACGGTAGTGGCCATTTTCTCGGGCGGCGGCAGCGGCGGCGGTGGTGATGCCGGGGCGGACCGGAAGTGGAACAAGAACCTTGCGCAAGTCGAGTCAATGGCAGAATTCGAGGAATAGGAAGAGCAGAAGGAAGATGATGAGAAAGGAGGGAGGAGGAGGGGGAGGGGGGAAGGGGGGGTTGCTGCCCCTTTGATGGCTGCGTTGCGCTGTGAGATGGGTGACTGTGTGTGTGTGTGTGTGTGTGTGTGTGTGTGTGTGTGTTATGGGAGGGAATGTTCTGGCGCAAGAAGCTTGGTCTTGGGGTTGGTCTTGGGGCGAGGCGAGAGCCGCATGGCCACTGTAGAATCGGGTGGTACAGTGAGTGCACCCTCAGCCAGAAGCGAAGGTTCCAACAAGGCTGAAGAGTAATTGAAGGAAAATGCGAATGAAATATATATAAAAAAAAAATGGAAATGCACTCACAATTTCATGATGAAGCCAGTTCAGTCAACAGAGGATGATGAAAGATCGGAGAGACGTGTGAAATGATGAAGAAGCACGGAATGCTTGGTTGACTCCCCTCTTTCAAATCAGAAACCAGGTTCCCAGCACGTCAGAAGCAGCGTATTTCTGCAACAAATCTACTAACCAATGTCGCAATCATTCCAGCCAACTGGGGCCGGTAACCCGGGACGTCAGGGTACGGCTCCCGAGCGGAGAGGCGGAGAGGCGGGAGGGTTCCCCGCACCGCAATTTTGTATGGTAGTGGTACTTGTTACCTCTACCGGGAGGACCTCCGGACCATTCTCCCTCTATCCTCTATCCCTCTCTACTACCAATAAAATCTGTGCTAATTTACGAATTACCAAACCACCTACTTATATAGCATAAGCTACCCCGCCGCGGCATTCCAATTCCGCATCAAGCCCGGCCCGGAGCCGCAACCTGCCGGATTCTAAGCCACAAGCTGTGAAACTTCAGTGTGCAGGTCAACCAACAGCAGCTGAGAAAATAACGACGCCTACATAAGATGTAAGAGGAGGCTACTCAAGTTATTTTTTTTTTGTGTCATTATCATTTCATTGCAGATGCAGTTGCAATAGACATCTATTGGTGAGCATCCCAACGACGTCAAAGAGTGTCAGCATTGACGCCCAAGAGAAGCTGCCTGCGTAGAGCTATTTGACTGAATATTCAGCCCCTGACGATTAATTTCATGGATTCTCAGACAATACCATTCTCTGCACTGCCAAATCAAGCCAATATCACCAGTCCGTGTAACTTGATTCTCATTGTCCTCGATAAGACCGGGAGGGACTGTGCACAGTAGCTGATGATACCAGATGTCTATACCCATGGGGGTCACACCCGAGGCCGGCTGACAGCCATCCGTCCTCTTTTTATCGGCTACACGGCGTGGTGCGGTCATTCCAGACTTGGATTCTACCGATTGTGAAGCTACCAGAGCTACAGATAGGTTCCCAAGTCATCCGCACACTCGTGACTTGTGCAAGCCATCACCGCAACTCCAAGTAGTACCAATGCCCTTTCCTGTCGCTTCAAGGGGTTAATAAGCTGCTGCAATGTTTGTTTCTCCCAGAGCCGAGATGGTGGCTTAACCCTAATCCCGATGTCTTTCTTCGGCCTACGCCAGTGGCCAGAAAAAAAAACTGCAATAAAGGCGTCGACGCATTATCGCCTTGTATCGCTCAATAGGAGCCCCGTCATCGGCGGCAACGAGTAAGCCACTTTGTCTCAGAGCGGCTGGGCACACAGCTGCTATTCGCTATCAGTATCTGGGGGCACGGTTGATGCAAATAAAGAAAAATAATAATTACGGATACGGATGATTGACGAATCTATGGCCTTTCGGCCCGAGACTCGTCCCACGCATGCTGTGCCAGTATCGATGCACAACGCCCTTCTGCGTCCTCCTCGATCAAGGATGTCCGTGGCCCATCTTCTCCCGATTCTACCTTGTGTTCCATATCTTACTTCCTACTTCCTCATATTCTTCTTCCGCTTTCCTCCCAGATTCGCTATCTTCTCTTCACACCTCTTGCACTGGATGGAATTTCTGTATGCTATATGGATATACTGTGATCGTGCCCACCGTATCCCCCTTCCTCTCTACTCTCTACGCCTCGCCTTCGATTCCGCCTGGGCGACGTGGAAAACTTTCATCCTTGGCAGATAAAATTGCCTCTATTATTCTTGGATTGCCGCAACGATGATGTCACAAGATGGCGATTCTGAGCCTAAGCTGCCTATTCAGCAGCTTGCGATTCTCGGTACGGATGGGCTTTGCTCTCCCTTGTTATCTACCGTCCCATCCCCACGAAGCCATGTCCAAATAATGAAGGCAGACAACCTCATCTCAGCAATTCTTATTCGTCCTCTGCGAACCCCTCCTCATCCCTCGGAGTGCGCCGAAGCCGTACCTCATCATATCCTACGAAGCCCCTCCCGCCGTAGCTCGCTACCCGATGAGACGCCGTTCGCTGACAAGTCTCGGCAGGCATTGCTCGATTTTCAGAGCCCATAGCCTACACGTCCATATACCCCTACATCCCCGACATGATCCGGAGCTTCGGCGTCGCCGAGAACGACATCGCCAGCTGGGCCGGCCTCATCTCCGGCGCCTTCTCCCTCGCCCAGAGCCTCGCCGCCGTGCCCTGGAGCCGCGCCGCCGACCGCTACGGCCGCAAGCCCATCCTCATCATCGGCCTGCTCAGCACCATGGTATGCTTTGTCATCTGGAGTCTGTCAAAGAGCCTGGTAATGGCCATCACCGTCCGCATCATTCAAGGCGCCAGCAACGGAAACAGTAAGTACACAATATACACACATACACGCACAGATGGGGAAAAGGGGTGGGGGGGATATGTTCTTACTTGTATCTTTCTAGTCGGAATTATCGGTACCATGGTCGCAGAAATCGTCCCTGAAAAGAAACTCCAGCCTCGCGCCTTCAGCCTCCTGCCCATCGTCTGGTCCCTCGGCTCCGTCATTGGCCCGGCCTTTGGCGGCTTCTTCGCCGAGCCCGCCAAGCGCTTCCCGGACCTCTTTGGCCGCATCCCCTTCTTCGTCACCTTTCCCTACGCACTCCCCAACCTTCTCGCCAGCATCTTCTTCCTCATCTCCGCGTTCAGCGTCACGTTCTTCCTCAAGGTACGGCCGGCCCGCCGCCCGCTCCGAAACTTGCCAACTCACAATGTCTCGCTAGGAAACTCTGGTGACGAAGCGCGATCGGGACGATTGGGGTCTGCGGGTTGGTCAGCGCCTCACGCGCGTGTTTTCACGCAAGAGAGCGGACCAGACCGGCGGCGGCGGCGAAGGTCCCTCGACCTGGGATGACGGCGAGGCCACGGCGCCCGAGCCCCGGCCTGCGACCAAGGCCGCCGCCGTTGCCACCACGCAGGCCGCCTGGGCCGAGGTCTTGACCTACCAGACCCTTCTCGCGCTCTTTTCTTTCTCGTTCCTCTTCTTCCACTCGGTCTCGTTTGACCAGAACATCAGCGTCTTCCTCAGCACACCTGTCATCCCGCGCACCCCGGACAACTACCGGCCGCCATTCTACTTCACCGGCGGCTTCGGCCTCGAGCCGGGCACCATCGGGACCATCTTCATCATCTACGGCTTCACCAGCGCCGCCATCCAGTTCATCGTGTATCCGGCCCTGGTCGCTCGCTTCGGCGTCTTGCGCACCTTTCACATTTGCTGTACGTTCCCCCCCCCCAACTTCCTGCCTTGATATATCATTGCCTAACCCCCCCCCCCCTCTCTCCCTCCAGCCATCATCCTGCCCTTCGTCTACTGCGCCACGCCGTACGCCTCTCTCTTCGCCAGCGCTCGCGCCCGCTTCGCCGCCATCGTCGTCGTCATGCTCCTCAAGGCCTTCTGCCTCATCATGTCCTTCCCCTCCGCCACCATCCTCTTCAACAACTCGTGCCGGTCGCTGCGCGTCCTCAGCTCCGTCAACGGCCTCGCCACCATGATAGGCGGCATCTTCCGCGCCGTCGGGCCCGCGTCCACCGGCCGCGTCTTCACCTGGGGCGCCCGCAACGGCTACATCCTCAGCGCCTACTTCTTTCTCGGCGCTGCCGCCGCCCTCGGCGCCATCCCGAGTTTCCTGATCGTCGAGGGTGACGGCCCCGCTGCGGCGGAGGAGCGGGCGGGAGCGGCGGCGGCGGCGGCGGCGCAGGCGGCGGAGGAGGGGAGCCCGGCGTGCGAGGAAGAGAGGCGCCCGCTGATGGCGCACCGGCAAAGCGACGGCACAGAGTACCGCACGATAGCCGGGGAAGTGGCACACCCAAGAGGGTAGTCGGCTCTGCCTTGTTCTTCAGCAGCAGCATGAGCCACTCACTGCTCATACGAGGGCAGCAGCTAGAAACCCCCCGCCATAATCTGGGGAAAGCCTGTAAACATGTTCTTTCTGTTTTATTCGTCACTGGGCTCTCAATTCTGATGGACTATGCAGCGTATGAAAAAAACCATCCCCCGACCACGTAAATGCGTTCACTTGTTGGATGGAACAAGAATTTGGATCAAGAATTAGCAAAAGATTTTTCCATAAACGCCGTAGCAATGCTCGCTTTCCACCCCAGTGTACAAAATGCTACATGAGCACGTAAAAGGGAAAAATAACCCCAAAAATCTAATAATGCATGCCGAGGACCGGTCCGTCGCGGGCCTCGAAACCCTCCCTCTCGTACCACTGCCACGCGCCGTCATTCGGGTGTCGAAACTGCGCCGGTGGCGGCAGAACGGGTTCATTCAAGTACATGCCATGTCCCGTGACATCACCGCCACCGCTGCCGCCGGTGTTATGCGGCCACACGTTCCGTTCATTGTCCAGCCGCCAGGCCGGAACCGTTCTCGGCGCAGCCGCCTGCTCCTGCCCTGCACCGCCGCCGACATCCCCCATCATCTGGCGGTAGCCCATGCACGGCGTCGCCGGCACGGGCGTGCCGTCCTCAAAGTACTGCAAGTCGGCCTGCATGTCGCTCAGCCGGAGGTGCTCCCTGCCGACCCAGGCGTCAATCACCTCGGCAATTTGCCTGAACCCCTCCGTGTGGCCGCCCTGCCGGCCCGCCTTGCGCCCGCACGTCACGAACAGGAAGCTGTGGATCATCTCGTGCAGGAACGTGGACAGCAGCAGCCGGCGGTTGTAGCGCGTGTCGCGGAGCACCGGGGAGGACAGCACGATGAGGGTCTCCCAGCCGCCGAGGTGCGCGCAGCGGCGCAGCGCCGTGGTGCCGACGACGGCGCTCTGGTACTGCGCACTGCCGGGGTGGCTCCAGTCCCAGGCGACGCGCCGCGCGAGCCGGTTGGCGAAGAAGAGCTCGTTGGCGGCGGAGAAGACGCTGCGCAGGGCGTCGTTGTCGAGGGGGAACGAGGCGGGAGCCGGCGCCGCCCCGGCGTCCTGCGGTCGTCGGCTGCGGGACGAGGGCCGTGGGCGTTCGTTCTTGGGGTTGATGAGCGAGCGGAGGATGCGTCCGGATTGCGAGTCCGGGCAGCGCCGCTGGAAGCTGGCGACGTGGTCGCGGACGAGCTGGGCGGCGTCTAGATCATCGAGAAGACACCCGCCATGATCGCCGCCGCCGCCGTCGGCGTCATCGTCGTCGTCGTCATGCGCAGGCGAGTCCGCGATGGGAAGCCCAGAGGCGGTGCGCTCCAACGGCGCGGGCAGTTGTGTTGGGAGGGCCTTGGAGAAGCTGCCATCGTTGGGAGGGCCCGGGCGCGCGTCGCATGTCTCAGGCGGCGGGCTATCGGGGTGTTCCTCCCGAATGACAAGGAAAGCGAGATTCTTGATGTGGATGGAGGGTGCGGCTTGTTTTGGGGTGTAGTCAGCGTAGGTGCAGGAGTGCCGGTGATGGGTGTCGAAGCTATATCTGTTTGCGTGCTGGTGGTGGTAACTGTGGTCCTCGGTCTCAAAGGGCGGCGACTGGAACGGCTTGCCCCTGTAGTTGTCGTATGAGTGATTGTGACTGTCTTGGTTGTGATGGTGGTGGTGATGATGTGGATGTGGATGCCAGCCAGGGCTTTCGTCAGACGAACCACCAGCGCCAGCACCAAGAACCCAGAAGGACATGGTGCAGGCTCGGCTCGTCGATGGCCGAGAGATGTGTGTAGAGGGGAGGGGGGGGTGAAAATGAAGGGGGGAAATGGTGGGAAAAGTAAAAAAAAAATTCAAGACGAATGGAGCGGTCAAGGGAAAGCGGAAAAGAGCGAGCGAGCGAGCGAGCAAGGTTGGCGACCTCAAGCGCGCGGGATGGTGAAGGAGTGTAGTGATTATAGTTGTAGTGTAGCAGGAGCTGCGAGATGCGCTCGCTGGGCGCTGGGCGCTGGCTGGATCGGGCGAGCGGTGTGGTGTGACAGAGGTTTGATGGATGGATGGATGGATGGATGGATGGATGGATGGATGGATGGATGGATGGATGGATGGATGGACGGGATGGGATGGAAGGCTGGATGGATGGATGGATGGAGCAGGTGATGTGATGTGTGATGGGTGATGGGGATGTGGGATGTGGGATGTGAGGCCAAGGGCGGCGATGGCGGCGACGGTACGGCGGCGGCAAACGGCGACCAGATAAATTATAAATTGATCTGGTCTGTCACACCAGATCCGGTGACGCGGGGAGAACCGTCGTTTTCTAGCTGTCCTGTCGCGCGGAAGGAAGAAGTGTATTCATTCATTCACACAGCGGAATCCGACGTCGAAGAGAAAGGACTCGGACAGAAGTGAAAATGTTTTTGGTTGTTGTGAAAAGTCCCCGGGCTCTGCCCCCGGTCGTTTATCAGTCAAGAGGCAATTACCTTCTTTATGTACTGACTGACTACCTACAATTAAGGTGTTAATAAGGTAGAAACAAATCCTTACCTAGGCACCTTAGTAGGTATGTTATGTGCATGCCTAGGTAGGTATAGGTATACTTGCTGGCATTCCCAGCCAAGCAGCTACCTCGCTCAGTTAGTATATCACAACTGACAGACAAACAAACAAACAAACTACCTACACACGTTGGGCGTCCCTTGGGCCATCCCTGCCTGCAGCCGCCCCAGCTACAGCCCGCCAGCCAGCCAGCCTACCTACCTATGTACATGCCTCCTACCTAACTTGGTAGTAGGTACGGATTACATACTAAGGTACTACTAACCAGCCTGCCCGCTGCCTGCCAGCCTGCGATGCTGAGCTCGGAAGCGGTCCGCCCTCGCCGCCCGTTCTCCTCGATCCCACTCTGCTATTTGCTTTTTCCCATCGCCGAATCGGAGCTCTGCCCTGTGAACCGGCGACTCTATCTTCTTCCCTGCTCCCTTCCCGCAAACCTCCTTCTCGTCTTGGCTCCCGCCATCGTGACTCCTCCCAGCATCATGATCCTGAGCGATAGGCTCCCCATCGTGGTCATGAACCACAGCACGCGAGCCCAAACCTGAGCCTAATCATTCTTGGGCACCAGTGGCGCTGCGCAACAACCACGAGCGAAATACGTTTCTGGACCTCTACTTCCATAGCATCAATCGTTTAATTCGTATTCATGCGTCGTCTCAGTTATTTTCGTCATTATATACGTGGCGTGCCCTGCCTTGCCCTGCCCGGGCCACATTCTGCCCGCCCCCGGCCATCACTTTGACTTTGGGCCTTGGCCACCATCATTATTATGCTGGGCCGTGGCCGAAGCGACTCATGAGTCGTATCTCATCTGTTTGTCTCTCGAGTGCCTCGCGCATCTTGTCTGCATACCGCTGTCGCTTCTCCTCCTCCACTGCCTCCTCTTCATCCTTTTCCTCAAAGTCCTCGGATTGGTACAACGAAGCTGTCGTGAAGGTCAGCATCCCAAGCCTCTCGCCCGTCCAAAATAATATGTTGTCCTTGTTGACTCCATCCTGATCCTGACCCACCACACACGACTTTGTCGACACAATCTTGCGCGCAATCTCGCCCCCTCCATTGTTGGCAAAGAGATTGTTTTCCTTGGCGTCGCACGCTCCGATTTTATGTCGCCGGCATTCCGTGACGCCATCTCTCTCAAACCATTTAATCATCCCGCTACCATCTGAAAAGGCAATCCTGGTTCCGTGCGTCGTGAGCGACAGGATCGTCGACGAGGCTGCCGTTTGCCGGTTCTTCATTGACGCATTTTGTAATGTTGCCCGGTCGTTTGAATGCACAGTCGAGCTCAACCCGTACATCTCAAGGGAGCCTTTAAGCTTGTACGCGCCGCCAGCAACCATGGTGACGCCACCGCCGGTCCTTTTGATTCGTGATATTTGCTCCACGGGAAACTCACCTTGCCGTCGGACCTCATAGTCAACCGTCGAATATGGATATGGCACGCCAGCTAAGCTCTTGATTAAGCCACCCGAGTATATTGACCCGACAATAGCTGGAAACTTGCGCCGATCATAGTGTAAAATGTTGCTGAATCTTCCGGAAACATAAATATCATCTGACACCTGACTGTGCGACCCGGGGCTCGGAAGATGCAGAATGCTGATTGGTGTTGGCTGCGACAGCGACGCATATGGAGGGAGCGGCCTGGGATCGAAAATAGATTTGTAGACATCCGACCCGTTCCATTCGATTCGCTCGGGTGCATCGCTCGAGATTGTGCTCCGCGCCCGAGAATCATGCAAATGAATGCCGAGGGACGTCCCGACGGTGAGAGGTAGGCCCTCGTTGGCAGCAGACATGGTTGTAATGGACCATTCAAACGATCGACGGCTTACAACTTCGAGGCGATGCAGGTCAACCTCGATAAGATCTATCCTTCGTTCAGCAAGAAACATTCATTGCACGCTAGCAAGAGCACTCACGACTCTGGACGGCAAAGAAGGCTCTATTGTTCCCGTGGTCGACGCTAACACACTCCGTCACCCCCGTGTCAATTCGCTTCGACCGTCGCTGGTTCTGGTCGCTTGGCCCGTCAATGAAAAGTATGTCCGGTTTACTACGCCCAATTATGCTTCCCTGTTTACTTCGCGTGCCCTTGATATCCCACAGGCAGACGGATCCATCATCGAGTGGAGATACTGCCAGCGTTGTCTCGTCTCCATCGTCGCTGCCGTGCGGACGATACAGAGCGACGCCACGCGATTCGATTATGGCCTCCATCCCACGATCGCGCATGCGAGGCGTCTGCAGCCAGGATATACAGGCTGGTGCATAGCGCTGAATGTATTCATCGTACCACGATACTCGTTCGGTTGGGAAGGACGGATCCCAATTCGCCAGGTCCTGAATACGTTGCCATCTGCGGTGTTCGTTGTCGACCGTCGTCGGCACGGGCGGTGTATCAGTTCGATCTGGGCTTTTGGTCGGGGAGATAGCATCGTGCAAGTCATGTGCCGCGTCTTGCGCGCCGTAGCCGTCAGTGGTGAGGCCTGAGAAAGTGGGAGCCGAGGCGCGTCGGCTCTGGAGCTGGAGATACCACGGCGAGTAATCAAAGCAATGCTGCTTCCACAGCTCGTCATCCAGACAGACTTCCTGAAGTTTGCGCGAAACTAGCTGCAGGCACGTAATGTGATATGGCTCAAGGTCTAGATACTCCTGACATCAGCATCTTTCTTCGCGCGTGTATCCATCCTGGTTACGCCTACGAGGCTAAAGCAGGGGACCTACAGGCAATGATCTGCAATAAGATCTCGTCTGGCAGCTCGTCCCAGCTGTATGGCCTGTTCCCGCGGCCCATTTCGCATTTTGCCCGCGCTCAGCGTGCAATTATTGAATTGGGCCCAACGGCAGGCGAGGTGGTGAAAGTGAGGAGGAAGGCACTTGCGGCCGCCGCTTTGACGCGGGGTTGTCAGGTACCCGCTGTTATAGCAGCCTATAGGTGAGTTGTCGCTAAAACTCAGTTCACCCCTTAGGTGGTGTTAGATGCGTAATAGTGCGTACGTAGGTGGGCGTAGCTACTTCTTAAATACATATTATTCTTCTAGTGTAGATTACTATATACATATAATAGGGCTATTACCCTACTAAGTTGCATCTAGGTTATTCCTTTGTATTATACCTTATATAAACCTAGGTTCCTTTATATTAACTATTAATTTTATTAGTTTCCCCCCCCCCCTAATATACTCTTATATATATACGTATATATAGGTATACTTTATAGCTATAAATAGTGTATTAATATACTAATATGTATATTATAGTTTAGTTAATAGTTATACTATCTTATATACTCCTATACTATCTCTATATATTCTTATATAACTTTATATTAAAAATAACACTCTTATAGACTCTTATACTATATTAACTACTATAGTGGTTATTCTTAGTAAGATTAGAGATAACACTATACTATTATATATAGAAGTAGTCGCTAGTAGGACTTTATATACTTATATAACTATTTAGGCTATTATTATATATAAGAGTGGTATTTTAAAGAAGTCCCTTATAAAACTAATTAAGATTATTCTATATATCTCTATAAGTACTATTTTATATATAATACCTTATATTACTAACACTATAATATATAGCTTAAGTGCCTTCTTATACTAAAGTAGGTATTTAATAGTACTTATACGTTTATTAAGCCTAAAACTAAGCTTTTATATTTATAGACCTATAAGGTAGTACTTAAGTAGCTTTATAGAGAAGTCTAGGTTAGTAATAACTATTATAGATAGTATTATAATAATAATAGCCACTTTATAGAGTGTATTATACTTATATAGCTTTCTAAGGGTTATAGTAACTATTACTATAGCTAATATACTAATAAGTGTATAAAATCTTATAAGTATAATATATACGCTTATAAAATAGTAACTCCTATTTATATATATATTTATAAGCTAGTATACTACCTCTCCCTACTTATAAGTACGCTTATAATACTACTAGTAGTATAAGTACTAATAATACTATAAATGTCTATAAAACTAACTTTATAGTCGTTTATTATTTAATAACTCCTATATAAGTTTATAAGCTTATATATATACTCTAGTTAGTTATATAAGTGGCTAAAGAGTATAGTAAGTATATATAATAATATAAAATAGATATTCACTAATATAAAAAGTTATATATAAGGCTACTACTAATACTAGTTCTATATAATTATATACTACTTTATAGCTCTATACTATATTAAGTAGTAAAAATAGTTAGTTAGTTTACTTTTATATAATTATATATTATTTAGGGTGTTAGTTAGTAGTTAGGTGTATAGAATACCTATAGATAGTTATTAAGTTTTAGGAATAGTTATAGTATATACTTATATATAGTTATATAATAGAGACTTAGATTATATCTATAATCTTAATAGTATATACGCCTATATAATACTATATAATAATATAAATATAGCTATAATTATATAATAAACTATTATAAGTCTATATTAACTATAACTATATCTATATAGTGTTTATATATGTATATAGTATAATATATATGCTGCTTATATATATATATATATAGTAATAGTAGCTATTACTAGTCTATACACTTATATAAACGTTATTATAAAAGGGGTAGATAAATAGGTCCTTTATTCTATATTATGTTTATATATATATAGGTGTAGTAAGGCTAGTATATATATATAATACTATAACTAGCTATTAATCTTAATCCTTTTAAAGAGGCTATTATTAACTATATTAATCTATAGATTCTATACTATACTATCTATAAGATCCTATAGGATAACTATAGCTATAATATATATATATAAACACTCTAGAGGTTTCTTTAAAAAAATAATATTATTTCTTAAGTATATTTATTAAGTTATAATAAGCTTAATCTATATATATAGACACTTTATTTTAAATAGAACCTTAATAATTATAATATATATTAGTAGCTTATAAATAAGGGCTTTACTATCTTACTTTATTAAGTCTATATACTCTACTATGTATAGGAGATATACTACTACTATAATAGTAATAGGTAGGTAACTATGTGTATATATATACGTGAATACCTTTAGAATAATTTCACTATAGAATAATAAATAATAAACAACAGTTAGATGTTCCTAATAGCCTATATATATAAGGCTAGGATTAATATTAGTTATAATACATTATATAAGGTATATTATAAGGTATTATCTAAGAACCTATAGGAGTGCTAGAACTATACTAAGATACTATATATACACTTTAAGATATTTAGGCCTAACTAGATATAGTCTATTAATAGTTATAAGAAATTATAACTATAGGGGTTTAAGATATATATAGGAATTAATATTTACTTACACTATATTACCTAGTTTTATATTAGAGTCTCTATAATAATATTATAGAGTATTATATAGTAGTATATTATATTACTAAACATATAGGGTACTATACTAGTGTACTTATAATCTAACTATAGTAGTAAGATAGTTATTATTACTAGTCTATATTAGTTTCTATCTTATAATAATACCCTATTATAGTATATAATATATAAGGATAATAATACACTATTATATCCTATAGACTAGCCACTATCTATAGAGGAGCTTATATTTATAAAAGTGTGGTTATACAGTTAAAGTGTCTATAATATCTAGATTAAGGGATAGTAGTGCTTTCTTACTATCCTAGTTATATAATAGAGGGTAAGTATATATTACTAGATATATATAACTATACTAATTTAACTATATAGATATACTTCTTTATACTTAATAACTATAGTCTATTCTAAGTAAAGAATCTTATAGATAAGGTTATTATCCTATATTTATAANTAACTATATAGATATACTTCTTTATACTTAATAACTATAGTCTATTCTAAGTAAAGAATCTTATAGATAAGGTTATTATCCTATATTTATATATACTACTTATCTAAGAGGACCTTTATACTTTTATTTATAAGTAGAATATCTATAATATCCGCCTATAAGAGGGTAAAGTTATAAGAAAGCTAAATATTCTATATTATAATATTAGATAAACTATTAAACCTAATTATGTATTCCTACTACTATAGGTGGATATTAAAATAGTTAATTCTATCTTTAACCTACTAGGTAATATACTTAATATATACTTACCTAAAACGACTTACTAGATCTATAATTAAATTATTTAGTATAAGTTTAGTGGTTTATCTAGTAAAGGGAACCTAGAGATGCTGTTTTTTAGTATATATGTCTACTTATATATAAGGTTAAATTAATATTAGGATAAGGGTATTTTACTA